>BSUD01000007.1:2465684-2538397 GCA_033239045.1 Fagopyrum esculentum | reverse complement strand
GGAAAGCGGTTCGAATCATTAGACGACATGCCGCCTAGTGAATCGAAAGGCCGAAAAAGATCGGCAGACGGACTAACCGTCATGAAGGACACAACAAAGAAGAAGAGAAACATACAAAAATACATCAAAATAACCCGAAAGCTAAAAGATCTTCAGGGGAAAGCAGACTGATATAGTCAAACAGATAGCGACGAGCAACAATGTTCATCTTGAAGGAAGTACACAGGAAAGGAGCCTGGGGAACAACTGTGGACACCTCAGATTTGGGCTGCAACAAAGCCGTCAGGAGTCGATCACAAATCCACGCCACCTTCTCGACAAACCGCTCGAACCGCAACCAAATGAGAATATCAAAACTGAGAAGATGATGTAGCAGAACACGGGTATCATGATATATAAATGTGTGTTACTTTGATTGTTAAAAGATTCATGATTTATAAGGAAAAAATTGTTCAAGAAGAGTTGATTATAAAATTGGTTTAACACACATAAAACCTTTTTAATAGGTAGCTTTGAGCTTTATAGACACTTGTAGGGATCAAATGTATTAATAAGTTCTCTTTAACCAAACTATTCCCCGGGAAAGGAAGTTTTTTAAAGAAATGGGTTCGTTAAAAGTTGGTTAAACACACAATAGCTTCTCTAGAGAACAACTATTTTTTTTTTTTTTTTTTTCGAGTTAAAAAGTTGGTTAATCTCTTTGCGTAGTTAAATGTGCGTTTGGGCTTCAAGTTTCGTGTCTCCTTCGGATTTTCAACTCGTTTTCAACAAGTGACGTAGGCCCCACAAATCAATAATAAAAATAAATAAATAAATACAAATTAAACGTAGTAAATAAATACAAGTGATGCACTAGCTGACGTGTATTCTTCATAAACACGTGCAAAAATATGGTTAACCTAAAATAGATACATTTTCTTCCCTCCTTCCTAGTCCAAATTCGGATATTAGGCTCATCTCATACCCGAATTCACCAAACATTAGAATTTTTTTTTTTATCACTTTAAAATCATTTAGATCAATATTGTATGTCTTAATTTAGACATGAGTCCGGTTTAAAGCAAACTGCCAAACCGACAGTCTGTGAACCGTCTCAAATCGGCAGTTTAGGTTTGTCGGTTTGGCCAAACCGTAGGTTAGCGGTTTAGGTTTAGGTTTGGCCGCCAGTTGATATTCTTTTTTTTTTAATTATTCGTCCAAACCGGCGGTTAACCGCCGGTTTAGTCTACTTTTATTTATTATTTTTTTTTTAATAAACCGGCTAAACTGCAACTAAACCGTCAGTTAAGGTTAACCTAAACCGGCGGATTGAGTCTAACCGGTTTAGGTTTGCGACCCATGTCTACCTTAATTTAAAAATATATTTTAATAAATAATAGAAATAAAAGTAAAACTAAATATATATAATTACCAAAAATTAACTCAATATCCAAAAGTGATAAAAAAAAAATTGTGAATTTTCATGATATTCAAAAATATTAACTTCTATTAAACAATGCTCAATTGCTTCAATAAAGGTATAATTGCCTCTATAATCGAAAAAAATAATTAGTCAAAGTCTTGAAGTAAAAAATAGTAAGACTTTGCTTTGACTTTCTATAACATTTTCCTCCAAAAAAAAAAAATCAAAAATTCCATAGAAACGAACCCTGAGAACCCGACCCGTTATTCCAATTATCATACCCGTAGTCAGAACTATCCGGTTGCTGCTCCGAGTGGGACCCATAAAAACCGAGTCCCAACCCGAATTCCTCTTCATAATTATAACCCGAACCGATCCTCTCCAAGTGGTTATGACCGTAATTATAAAACGGCCCGGACCCACCATCAAAGCACACGTCATTACTCTCCCACTGAACAGAGCTCGACGACGGCTGAATCTCCACCGGCTGCGGCGTTTCCGGCGGCGGTTGTTCGTCGGAGTTCGCGTATCTGGCAGCAGCAAGCTGGATTTCAGCGGGGGAAAGCCCTTGACCGATATCGATCTCCGGCGGAGTGTTAGGGAAGTTGAAATTTGCAGTCTTGCCACGTAAGCAGAATTGTGCGGCGTCGAAAGCACGCGCCGCTTTTTCTGGTGTGTCGTAGGATCCTAACCAGATTCTTTCCCGACTGTGTGGAAGGCGGATTTCGGATACCCATTTCCCCCATTTTCGCTTGCGGACGCCTTTGTACTTCATCTCTCCCGAATTCGGGTTATCCGAGTTCATCGTCAGTTGAGTGAAATGGCGGCGGTGTTATTCGGGTTATGGTGGATTCGGGTTTTGTGGTTTGAAGTGGAGAATAAAGAGTGAAAGGTTATATATAAGTGTAAGTGAAGGAGGAAAGCGTGGGGGAAAGTCAAAGGGTCAGTAAAAGCGTGGAGGTTGGTGACGTGGAAGGACAACAGCATCCTACGCGGTCGGACTTTTCGCGTAATATCTTTGAATTTGCTACTTACGTGGCACTGTTTTATTAATTTGGTATTTGCACTAAATGGCTCATACTTTAGGGTAATTGTGAATCCTACCCATAACAAATGATATGACTTATTGGTATAAGATAATTCCTCCGATCATAAATACATGACTTTCTAGGATCTAAATTTTGATCAAATTTAAATGCCGTTTTATGTTTTTAAGGTTATTAATTAAGTGAGAGTTGTGAGAATAGTTTTTAAAATTTGTTTTTATTAAATATTTTTATAATAAAATGTTCACTCATTGGTCTAAAACAGTGGTTAACATTTAATAAGTGATAAAATTGAGAAAAAATTCTATAAAATTAAGATTGTTCAATAGTTTTCTTAATAATTGTGTCGATAGCTAGAAAGTCATTTTTTTTATGATCGAAGGAAGTAATATCGGATGTCTCACCTTTGACAAATAAAATTACCAATTTGATAGGTTTTACTGGTTAATGGCATCTGATTTACAAAATGCATAATTCAACCTAAGTCGATTGTTTTGAAAAAAAAATAATTTCAACTCAGACCGATTGTATTAAAAAAAAAAAACAACCAATTTTTATTGCAGTCGTTTCAACTTCAGCGTAGTGGGTGATAAGTAAGAGAAAAAATTATTGAAAAAGTATGTTTGAACGCAATCGGTATGCATTGAGGTTAAGAAATATGCTGACTGTGCGTGTACTATAAACGTAGTCAATCTGCGTTGAATTGTGCAATTGTGAAATTGGTTTATGCCATTATCATTCGGATTTGATGCTGGTCAATATCTAGAAATATGTGTACCAACAAGGATTACTTACCCCCAAAACTATGACATTTCATTAAATTTGTAATTTAGGGTATATTTTTGAATAATTAAAACTTTGATACACTTAGTGCAAATTCCTCTTCAACAAAAAAAATGGGGATACACCTTTATGGTACTTTAGATCCCGTTTACTACTAATGATTATTCTAAAAATATGCATATAAATAAAGATACTATGATAGATTGTATATGTTTAGGCTAAATTAGTAAAATAACAACACTTTATTTCACATGGTGAAATGTTTTTTTTTAATAGTAGAAAGGGGTTTGATATACTTAAACAAACTTATCATATCGGAAGATAAAAAAAAATGACAACTAGATAGATAATCGAAAACAAATCAATTAAAAACAAACAAAAACAAAACACAAAAAGACGATAACTAGAATTACGGCAACCTGAATAAATGGAATCATCAAAAGAAGCATCGGACAAACAAAAAAAGAAAGAACATTGAGAACAAGTCGTGTGAAGCAGTAGAAAGTAAAACTCCCGTATACCACAGTGAAAACCTCATGTTTTGACTCTTTTACAAACATTTAAATTTCGATCACAAGTCCACGAGGTCAACGACTCATTCCTACAAACAAATTCAACCCAAACTTCTGATTGGCTGTGAATTTTATGATCATTATTTTACGAGCATAAATCAGGATAATATTACAAATGATTTTATTAGTCCCCCAACCCCCGGTTTGATACAAAGGTAAATCAACCTCTATCTAGAGTTCAGCCACCCTGAAGCATCCTTGTGGATGCGATCTTCAACTTCTTGTAAAGTAGTCATGTCATGTGCGTTTAAGTGACCTAAAGATGTGAGTTTGTTTGCAATTGCGTTGATTTTCCTAAAAATGCGCCGAACTCTAGCTCGAGTCAATCCAAATATCAAATAGGTGTGTCGGAAATGGCCATGTTTTGCTTTCCAAGTTAGTTTATAAACCTAATTAATATAATTAATGATGACGAGATTATCTCCTTCGACATCAATTATCGTAAATCCTAAACTTACGGCTTTTGAAATGCCTATCTTAAAGCTTACATATGCTTTCAGGACATATTCTCCTTCCCATATTCACTTGCCAATAGGAAGAGGGATGACATGACATTATGGTTACATATAATATAGCCAAAAGCATAATGATAAGTCAAATTTTTAGATGCGGCAAAACTAATGTGGGCAATTTTGATAACTAGGCTTTTTTAAAAAACTAGAATAGTAACTAGACTTTTTAATGTTTCAATTAAGTAAATGTACCCCAACCCTTTTTATTTATTTTCAAACTCTACACACTATTCTCTGAAGGTTTACATTTACTAAACACAAAACTAGAAAAAGCCCGATAAACTAAATTGTTTCAATTAATTTCAAAGGAGTCTTGTCAATATCTCTACCATATGATATTTTTTGATTTGATGAATGTTTTTTTGAATGTTTATGTTTTTTGCAGTAGCTTTATCTCAATTGATGATTTATTTTTTAATTACCGTGATAAAATCTTTTTTTATTATTAAAAATTATTTGATTTCTATTATTCATATACTAAGAAATATGCATTGTTTATTCATTATTGTCTCACACCTTTTCATTTTCATATTTTTTTTACAAATTTTTCTTTGCTTTTTAACCGATATAGTATTTGTCCTACAATTTCTTTCTAAAAATATCTTATGTTAGGTTGAAATTAATAATTATTATACAAATATAGAAAAATATGTATAATATTAACATATTTCCAAAACTAATACGACGTTTCTTTTAAAAACAAACTTGTATTTATGCTCATTTATTAAGTATGATCCGTAATGAATAAGTAATATTATAAATCATGAAACTAAAATCTTACTTCCTCCAATAAAAAATAAGTGTCGTTTTAACCTTTGACACAATATTTAAGAAAAATATTAAATAACATAGATTTTCTAAAGATTTTCTAAATCTTATCACTTATTTAATATTTAACCTTTTTTTAAACCAATAAGAAAGATTTTAGAATTAAAATTAATCATTTACACCAATTTTCAAGAACATTTCTTATAATTATTGTTCATTTATTGGCCTAAAAAACTTAAAACGACAGATAATTGTGTCAAATTTCTAATGCTAAAACGACACTTATTTTTATCGGAGGGAGTATTTGGTTATTTAAAATTTCGAGATTCTAATATTTCTTCCAAATAACCTTGGGCAATTTTGGTAAATAGGTCTTTTGAAAAACTATAGTAGTAACTAGACTTTTTAATGTTTCAATTAAAGAAATATACCCAACCTTTTGAATTAATTTTCAAACTCTACGCACTCTTCTCTCAGAGGTACATTTACTAAACACAAAATTTGAAAAAATTCTAGTAAACCAAATTGTTTCAATAACCTTTAAAAAACTATAGTACACTCTTTATGCCTTTGGGCATATCACCCAAAGTTTAAAAAATACCAACCATTACTTGCAATTTCCTTAAATATACAATTAACAAAGGATAAATAATAGAGAAAACATGTGATGGGGATGGGCTTCGCGAAGAGATAGAGCTGTAATTTAAGTGTATATTTGGTGGGCCCTTCTAAGAAAGCGGCAGTCTTTAGTTTAAGGAAAGCAAGGCGAAAGTCGTAATTAGTTAAAGTCAAAGCTTAGTTTAAATGTTACAACATCATTTGTACGTGTTTACCGATCGTTTTCACGTTGACTTATGGATACTATTTGTTTACATACGAGATTAGCAAGATTTGTTCTTACAGAAAATAAGATTTTGGAAGATTTGTTGTGCAATGTTTGAATATTTCAAATGATTGACTAAAATCTTACTTTTTTTTATTTTAATATATTTAAGATGTCTTATAAGGCCGTGCAAAATTAGACCGGACCGGAAAACCGGACCGGAATCGGTCCGGTCTACGGTCCAGGTTATTTTGAAAATCCGGGTTACGGTCCGATTTTTGGATCGTATAAAACCGTAACCCGGGTTGGACCGTAAACTACGCATTTCCGGTCCGGTCCGGTCCAGTTCGGTCCAATCCGGTCCGGTTTTGAACCGGAAAACCTCACAAAAATTGCACAATTAAGGTACAAACCGGTCCAATCCGGTCCGCAATGTTCAAAATTGCACAATTTATGTACAAACCGGTCCAACCCGGAACCGGATCGGACCGATACAGTCCGATCCCGATCCGGTCTACGGTCCAAGGTTTTCTTAATTTACGGTCCACCGGTCCGGACCGGACCGGAAATATCCGGTCCGGTCTGGACCGTATGCACAGCCATAATGTCTTATACATTATATATTAAATTTATTATAATTCTTGTTAAGTATTTTATAAATAAAAATTATATATAGGGTGCGGTTCTATGAGAACAACCTTATCGGGTAATTATGAGAACAATCTTAAACCGTCGGATAGTGAGATTAAGGGTCGAGATTTATGGTAGATATCATAATTATTAGATAAATAATAATCTGAAACTAATAATAACTACGAAAAATCCATTCAACCAACAATAACTACGAATAATGCATTTAAAAAATATGATACATTCGTAACAAAACTAATAATAGCTACAAAATGTTCTCATGATTACACGATAAGACTTATTCTCGTATGATGTATACTATATATATATATATATAGGCTTGGTGGTTAGGTGGTCCGTGCTTTTCAGACCGACGGGACTTTGATTATGTATATATCCGTTTATTTTTCGAGGTAGGTCGTATTGGTATATCTCCCCACATTGGACTTTTACAAGTGATGATCATTGATCAAGTTAATTTATGACATTTAAATGAATAAGTGGTGTTTTATTTGTCATTAGTGTGAAATATTTTATCAAGCATATAATAATCTTTTTCTGTTTTTGTTCATAAATATATAATCAAAAGGACTCCTTAAAACAAATATGGATAATGGGTCACACAAGAAGAGTGACAAATCCTCAAAATTGTTTCAAACTTTTTTTTTTCGAAATAAATGCTTTAGTTATGTATATTAAAATAGCAAAAATTACAGTACATTACACTGCAAAAAATTACAACCAACAATTACTAATTTTATAAGCCACAAAAGGATATTAATAGCAAACAATGATAATGGCCATACAATAACTATATATTTGTATGGTAATTTTAATGAGGTTGTAAATTAATAAAATATATATATAGGGTGCGGTCCCACGAGAACAATCTTATTGTGTATCATGAAAATAATCATACACCGTCGGATGGTGAATATTAAGGGTCGAGATTTAGGATAGATATCAAAATTAATAATAACTACGAATATCTCATTCAATCAAGAATAACTACGAATAATACATTAAACGATATGACTCCTTCATAACAAAACTAATAATAACTACGAATAATATATATACTTTTCCTATTTTATGTTATTTTTAATATTTATTTTATATTATTTTAAAAAAGATATTATTAATTAGGTTGCTTATCATATTGTATTTCTTTGGTCAATACAACATAACTCCATTTTTCTTAAGAAAAATAAGAGGAACGCGGAAGAAGATTTGACAAAATTGTCAACTTCAAAGTCCACAATTTGAAGCCCAATCATAAGATTCAGGTGTACAATTGAATCCAGCCCAACATCAAAATTCTAGAATCCTCTCTTCTACCACAAATTCTCGACCTTTTTTGATTTTTGACCAATAAAAAAACAAATTAAATGAAATTTTCATTTTAGTTTCGGCAATTCTCAGTCTACCCTCATTTGTTGAACGTTTTAGGGTTTTTATCCTTTCAAACTCATTGCAACTACTCTCCACTATATCCTTACTGTCACTCTTCTCATCCCTTGAACCATCCTACCTTCTTCTCCTACCGATTTTCTTCGTTTTTACAAGGTGGGTAATTTGTATTTTCACATTATATCGATTATTTGTGTATGTTTATCCAAATTTGTTTGTTGGGTTGCTCTTATTCTCAGTATCGTGATGTTTTAGTTGTGGGTTTGCTGTAATTGTTTGTGGATTGTAGGGAAATGGCAGCTTCGCAGCTCACATCTTCAGCAATTTCAACAAGGAGTTTGCCCTTATTTGAAGGGCTTAGATCTTCACCTGTTAAAGCCTCTTCTTTTGTGCCATTGAAACAAGGTGGTCTTTACAATAGGTCTTTCCGCCCTTTGGTTGTTAAAGCTGCCACTGCTATTGCTCCAAAGGTTTTCCTTCAATCTATTCTCATTTGAGTTTTTCCTTGGTTTTATTGACTTGAGAAGCAATTTTGACCTTGATTGATGATTTTGTGGTTGAATTGAAACCTTGAATGTACATCCATTGTTGTTGAGTTAGCATGAATAGAATTGTACATAAATTTTTGAATCTGTATGTGTGATGTTAGAGTAAATTTTCTGGTTTTTTTTATGAAGTAGGAGTTCCATATTGGATTATCTTTATGTGAGGATTCAAAGCAATATTTTTTCCCCTGTGTTTGATTGACTTGAGAAGGAATTTTGATGTTGCTTGATGTTATTGTGGTTGAATTGTTACGTTGAATGTACATCCATTGTCATTAAAATAGCATACATAGATTTGAAGTTTCATATTGGTTATCCTTTGGACCGAGTTCTGGTGTAGGTTATTTATGGCGTAATTGATCTTGGTTATTCTGAACTAAGAATATTGTTTTGTTTCTCAATGTGATAAACATGTTTACAATACCCCTATAGTCACCATCTGCAATCTAACTTCTGAAATAGATTTTTTTTTTGTCTGAAATTTGTGAGGTGAATCAAAAGAGTAAGAATAGTGTGATAATTCAGCCTTCTATGTTGTTTGGAGTTTGCAGTTCACTGCAGTGAAGCCATTGGCCGATAGAGTTTTGGTGAAAATCAAAGCTGCTGAGGAGAAGACTGTTGGTGGTATTTTGCTTCCATCAAGTGTTGTAACTAAACCACAATCGGGTGAGGTAATTGCGGTTGGTGAAGGCAGGACTCTCGGAAAGAACAAAGTCGAAATCAGCTTAGGGGTTAGTGTATTTTACAGTTTGTAATTCTCAGTAACAACTTCGTTATGCCCGCAGTGAGTCAATTCGTGTCTGTTTTGCAGCTTGGGTCCAAAGTTGTATACTCAAAGTACGCAGGAACTGAACTAGATTTCGACGGGTCAACTCATTTGATTTTAAAGGAAGATGATATTGTTGGCATTCTTGAATCTGATGACATAAAAGATCTTCAGCCTTTGAATGATAGAGTTCTCATTAAGGTATATAACCTCACTGCTCAGGCCGGAGGACTATTAGATTGTTCTGACTTTGATTCCTACCCTAATGGTTTTGTTGAATCTCGGAAAATGTTCAGGTTGCTGAAGCCGAGGAGAAAACAGCCGGAGGGCTATTGTTGACAGAGACAGCCAAGGAAAAGCCTTCCATTGGCACTGTGAGTTAATCCTCATAATCATCTACATTTTATCTGACAAATGTTAAGAACAGTGCATGAATACAAAGGCAACACATGTCTTAGGAGTTTGCATTCATTAATTTAATGAAAAATAAGATGATCATATCCTTAAGTTGGATGCTAGAAATGTTCTACTGCCGTAATCTCAAGATTGAACTGATGTCATCAGGTGCTCGCGGTTGGCCCTGGACTGTTGGATGAGGAAGGCAAAAGGAAGCCTCTTTCAGTGTCATCAGGCAATACAGTTTTATACTCGAAGTACGCCGGTAATGAATTCAAGGGAAGTGATGGATCTGAGTATATAGCTCTGAGATCAACCGATGTAATGGCAGTGCTGTCTTAGTTGATCAAATGGGTTAGTAGAAAAATTTTCGATTCAGCTGATGAACCTTGGTAGTCTCTGCTTATCATTTTGTGAAGGAAAACTCTTCAATTTCACATTATATTTGTTGTTATAGGATGATGCATTGGTTCATATAAGGGCTTTCTGTTATTGATTGCTCTGCTGAATAATCTGAGCCTGGGATTTTGCCTTTCCTCATTTGTCAATTGTCATTCTGTCAGTAACATAACCTTGGATCTGGGGCAAAGTCAGACTGGCCCGTCTGGATAAACGGGCAGCACCCCAGCCCCGGTTGGGCCAGAAAGCCCGACCGGGAGTCTATATCAGACGGGCACGTGCAAGGGCCTAGGCCTGTACCGAGTCCGGCCCGAAAACCCCTTCTTTTTATTTTGTCAAAAAAATATGTAAAATATATATTAAATATAGAGAAGATGGTAGTGTTTGAAGGTTCAATAAATTCTGGACCGTGTCTGTACTGAAGCCTTAATCGGACGGATATGAGCAAGACTTTAGACCCGAACTCCAGGCACGAGAAAACGGGCAAAAAAGAATAAAAAGTCTGGCCCAAGTCCGGGTTTGTCTGATCTTACGAACACATTCCACTAGATGAATCTTTTGTTCGTAGGTTTAGGTATGTTCACATTCAACTTGTTTTGAATCTTGAATCGAGTCTAGCTAAAATTTTAATCGAGCTTCAACACGGGCAAGAGTCGGCTTGTTTAGCAAACAAACAAGCTCGACGGACTCCCTAGTAGCTGGACATTCCTATGAAAATTGATTCACTTGTTTAATCATTACACAGTACAAAAACTTTGCATAGCTTCTCAGTACATATAAACTAGGAATTCAAGATTACATCTCAGGGATTTTATCAGCTACTTCGCTGGTTAGAACCTCAACCATGTTGCCTCAACATAATCAACAAGGAATACCCTGCAAATAACTGCATTCCTCATTCATTCAGTTTCAAGATAGTTCAAAGAAAGTAATACTACCTGCGTGCATCATTTATGCACAAAGTAGCCTACCGGCACTAGTACAATCGCGAGCCTAGGCCATCAAAATAAGTGACTATATAATGTAATCTAGTTACTCTATTGAACATCATTTACACAAAATGTCACAGTTGTCGTTCGTGTTACAACAAGACGACTAATGTCCTACGAGACTTCCTCGAGTCCTTCCCATGTATATATGTGTAGTACATTACAACTCGACAGTATCCCATGATTACCGAGGCTCTGTGCTTCTCGGATGTGAAAAACGAGTCTGAGTCTGCTAAAAATGCATCAATATCTACCTGTAATTAAGTTTACGTTTGTTATTATAGTCAGATTGTGATATGTCTACTAGCACATTTATATAGCTCGTTGTTAGTTATTGTACCTGTAAAAACGTAAGCTTGTAAGTTCGGTGAGGCTAACGATTAAAAGAGGCAGCTGAAGTGTCGTCATAGGGGCCTCTCCACGCGTTTCCACTGTCCGATCCACTACATGTTTGATTGGGAATAGAAGCGTTACCCAAGTCTCCATCCAAGCTCATCTGCTGTACTTCAGCTGAGGATAGTATCTTTATGCTTTGAACACAACTTACGAATTCCCTGCCATCAGTTGTACTACGGTTAGTGAACAAGTTCGGAAAATGAAACAGAATATGCGAGTTTTATGAGGAATATGTTGTTTTTGACTTACTCCCATGGATCATCACCCACAAGAAGGATGTCGTTTTCATGATCTACGTAGACAAGTTTCCAGTCCGTCCTCTGTGGGTCTTCAAGCTGTCCTTCAATCCCAAACATGCGAGCTAGATCACGACGCAGCTCATCATAATTTGTATAGCGAGTCATATCAATGGATCTCCCAACAGACCCCCGCTTTTGTACCTGAAGATGTAATGAATCGCGGGGTAAGGATTTAGGGCTTGTTTTGATGCATAATGCAAGTTTTATGGGCTATAACTCATATCACCAAAAGCGATGTGTGGATACCTTGCATTATAATTTAGTATACAAACCCTGCTTACAAACTGAATCAATGGATACGGAATGGAAACGAAACTAGTCCACGTGTATCTTGTTCATGAAATTTTTTGGAATCATTCTTTTTGGTTTCATGAAAAATGCAATTCCCACCGTTTTGTTTCCTATAGGGTATCAAAAGTAATAAAGTTCTACTACAATTACCTCGAAACCACAAGGAATGATTTCAAAAAATTTCATGAACAGTGATATAGTTATGGACTAGATTCGTTTCCATTCTGTTTCCGTTTTCGAAGTTATAACCAAACGGGCCCTTAATACTATATAGTTTAATTTTAAAGTCGGATACTACATAATTGGCCAAGCAAAAGATCTTGTCTTTGTTCATTTTCATTTGACATTTTGATGCCTTCCCCAACAATTTTTCTTAAAAAAGTGGAAATGGGAAAAGCAATGGTTAACATACAAAAGATAAGGCACTAAATTCTGGGAATCCAAGAGAAACCAAATACATACAAGATTAGGAGGGCATACCTTTGTATATGTCCTCATACGCGGAGCTTGGTTTGCCCACACCCCACCATTTAAAACTCCAGGGTCATTCATAGCAAGATCGTTAGAACATCCTGACTTGAAAGGCATATTTGGCACCCCAAATGCCTGAGGACTGACTGCAGCAGCTGACAACTCGGTCTCTATATCTCTAGGACCATTGCTATAATTAGACAGTAGGTTCTGGAGATCCTTTCCAGACCCAAAGCCTCGTGAAAGTAATGTATCGGGAGCCAAGCCATCCATACCAGCAGCCACAGGTAGACTATTCCTTGGATGGGATTGAACATCACCGTCTAAACTGAAGTTGGGCAGTGAGAAACTCGGTTGAAGCCCATTTGCATCTAAACAATATGATGTAGCGGAAGATGATGCTTCCAATAGATCAATAACAGCACCTTTGAATTTTGGTTGTTCGACTTTTATGCTTGGGATTTCATTTTTAATCCGAGTGTTAGACTTATTCTGGAAGTCTTGAACCATATTAGTGTCAGGTTCAACCATTGAATCTTCAACGTTCATGCTTGGCACTTGCTGGCTCTTAAGGAAGTTTGATGGTGGTACCTGATTTGTAGAAGGAGATGTAGAACATGATGGAGCATCCACATCTGTGAGGACAGAATGAGGTTTTACGGTTGTAAGTGATTTCTGCATTCCTTGAAGCTGGTTTGGAAGGATTTGAGGTGAATGCATTAGCGAAGGGGTTGGCATGTTGCTTACTGCTTGCTGTGGCTGATACTGTGACATGGGGCGCTGCGGTGTTAGCTGATTAGGGTTCTGTTGTAGCTGTGCTGGTTGTTGTTGCAAGTGTGGGCTAACAGAAGAAAGAAAGTTTTGCTGCTGTTGTTGCTGCACATTTTGAGGCTGCAGGTGTGGGCTAACAGGAGCAAGCAAGTTTTGCTGCTGCTGCTGCTGCTGCTGTTGTTGTTGTTGTTGATGATGCTGTTGATGTTGCTGCTGTTGAAATTTCTGCAAAAGTTGTAATTGTTGCTCAGATAGGTTTTGCAACATTGAATTTCTCTGTGACAAGTTGTCTTGTAACAACTGTTGAGAGGATTGGTGCAGTTGCATTTGTGGAAGTTGTTGTTGTGCAGGTTGTCTTTGTAAGCCAACAGTCTGATGCTCTAGCTGTTGCTGAAACTGCATTTCTGCTGGGATGGATGTCAGCGGTACTGAACCTTTGTTAGCAGAGGCAAGAACTTGTTGATGGGCCTGGTTATTCGCAGTCAGAAATTGTTGCTGTTGAAGCTGAGCATACATGGGTAATTGCTGTGAGGTTGGAGTTATATTCTGGTTGTTAGGAGTGACAAGACTCGTATTTACTGGAGTCGAGGCTACTTGTTGTTTGTGTTGTTGCTGCTGCTGCTGCTGTTGTAATTGCTGTTTTTGCATTTGTTGCTGAAGAGTTTGCGGATCAAGCCGCTGAGGCTGCTGTTGCTGGGAATTAACAGAAGCCTGTAGCAGTTGCTGGAGTTGTTGCTGCTGCTGTTGCTGGTGGGACCAGTTTGCAGAAGTTTGCTGCAATTGATCCACCGGGCTTTGCTGGCTCGCTTTGTTGAACTGGAGATTTCCCATACCCAATGACGGGGCTTGGAAGCTTAACAGCTTGGATGGGTCATCAGCACCGAGGTTATTGTGCAAGCCAGAGGCAGATACCATTGACGGTAAGAATCCAGGTTGAGCACCTGACAACTGGTTATTCTGTTGCATACTCATCCACTGAACAAGACTTAAGCCAGGGAACATTGAGTTGGCAGCATCCTTCATGCCAAAGTCCTCTCCAAGCCAGGGCATTCCTCTCTTAAATAGACCCTCCATATCGTTCTCATCATCTACAATAAATTATAGAATTACTAACTAATACCAGCACTAACTATAGCATCTGCATCTAGTCCTAGCACAAAGGAACCTTTGACAGATATAGAAAGATGTTATGATTAGGAGCTACAAGCATTGTCACAATGCCGGTTACCTGGCATCCCTGGCTGTCTTGGAAACTTTGGCCTGAAAAATGGAGGCGGGCATATGTAGAAAGGAGTTACAACAGGCTCAATATCCCAAATGGAAACCCGAGTTGGACGTTCACCAGCTGTTGATTCATCCCAACCAACCTATCATAAGATGTACATGGTTGGGAAATGCTACACGATAGAATTTAAAGCAAAACATAATAGTAAACTTTCCTGTGAAACTGTGTGGATGAAATTAGAAGCCTACGATGATGGAAAACTAGATTTCTTAAACTTGGCTGGAAAAATAGAGATTAAGATGCTCTAGAATTTAAACAATGTGCCCGTTGGCTATTCATTTTCAGAAAATTATCTGCAAAAGTATAATAATACTGCTTCACCGGTAACAGAAGCATACCTGCAGGTTTCGCCACTGGGAATTTTTCCATCTTACTTGATCAAGATCACTTATACCCGTTATGGTACCCATGTATCTGCGCACTCCCGAATCGTCTGTTTCAAACATCATTCTAAATCGCATTCCCAAGGAAACTTGGGTATACATAGCTTTGTTGTACTTGGCTAGGGGTATCACAAACTCGGCCGGGCTAGCCCTGACAAAATAGAGAAACATGTGATCCTTGTATCCTTGCGAGAACGGTGACAAAATAGAGCACAGCAATAAAATACCTTGGATTGTAAAATATAGTAAATGGGCTGTGATTAGCAGCAGCATGAGCTGCAGCAGCCAGAATTCCGATGTGCATGCTGTCACTAGATATCACTGAAGAAGCAAGGGCAGGTTGCTGCCTATTAGCACGTTTGGTCCCCAACATAAGTTGTGATTTTTCATCTCTACATTTCAAATATAATAAACTATTGAGCTTGATAAGATAAAAAAAAAATGACTGAAGCTTCAAAATGCATACTTTTTAATGTCATACCTGATAAAGAGAACTGAGTCCCCAGAAAACAATCTTTTGGAGCTAACAAACACACTCCAACCAGTAGTGAGTAAGTGCCTTTTCGGTTGACCTGAATTACAGTATGCATGTCACAAACTCATAAACAACCATTGAATTTACAACAACGTTTGTGTGTTCCAAGTTTTTTTTTTTTTTTAATCTATTTCAGAGAACTGCATAATGCTGTTTTATCTATTTCAGAATACTGCATAATGCTGTTCCATCCAACAGTAACTTCAAAATTTTGTCGTCAGCTGGTAACATTTAAGAAAAATACTGGTCAATCTCATTTATTGAGAGAAAACATTGAAAGACAAGATACCTCGGTAAATGTGCCTGAATGTCCATGATTGCCCATGGAGGTCTCTAGCAACCAACTCTTGAGCAGGAGGTTGCATATTGAAGTCCTGTATAACATGACATCCAAAAAAGTAAGAATTTTGCTTGGCCGAGATTGATTCACGGTGTATGCTTCCAGTGACTAGATCTTAAACAATAGGCAAATTTGTGGTTGTACTTACTAAAGGTGGGAAGATCTTTTCTGCAGCACGGCGAGGTACAGAAAAACCACCATGAGTACTTGTGTCACTAGCAGTAAGAGTTTTACAAAAGAATTCAGTAGGTTGCCTGCTTTGCTTGAGGCCGATCTCAGACGCTAGTAAAGCTTCTTTATCCACCTGCTCAGTAAATATTTTGGATGTCTTACATACTGAAGAAACCAACTATAAAGAAAGAAGTACATGTATATAGGAAGCTCAAGAGCTAATTGAAATAGTTGACTTACTTTGCTAACTGGTTGAAGAGTCATCTGAGCATATACCTCGTCAGTCTCTGTATCAGCCTATTGTCATGAACATAAAAGGTAGAGATTGTGGGTAAGTTACTAAAATAAAAAGGAGATACTAATCCATTATAGAAAAGCACCGGAAAGAAGACTCGTGATCAATGCTTTTTTACATCTCTTAATATATCTCAAAAGAGTAAATTTGGCAGCAATTGTTTTTTTTACTGCACAATAAGAATTTAACCAAGAGAATTTTCTATGAGCATTCTACTTAGAGATGAATGGAGGAGGATACCATACATGTAAGGTGACATTATGGAGCATGCAAATTAACTTAGAAGGAAGATTAGGATAACTCGGGATGCTGTCAGTATCCTTTTGCATAGACGCTGCAACCTGTTGGGAAACAACAAAATTAAGCTTCCCCAAGAAAATTCCAATTTGGATCCCATACCATGAAATAAGATAAGAGCAGGAAGTGTACATACCTGCTCACTATGGCCTTGGGGGAAATAGACAACTAGACTTCCTACTGGAGGAACAGAAACCAGTGGTCCAGCACAGGCATGCCATAACTGTGAATTTATAACTTTCCCTTCTCCTGTAGTTATCCAGAAGACAGATATAGTATGAGAAACTTTAAGGCTAACCAAAACAAAAGGAAGAGTACAAAAAGAATAGCCACCGGATCTATTGCATCTGCACACAAAAAACATCATAGAACTAGAACAGGAAGTTTGTGCATTAAGTACAGGCTCAAAATCTCAACATTCTCCACCTTGTAATAGCAGCAACAATAATCATGAGTCACAAATATACAAAAACTTGCTGATTTCCACAAATATGCAGAAATAAAAAGCCTCAAAAACGCCACCACTAGAAAACCTTCCAACAAACAAATATACACAAAAACTGAATCTCTTACTTTTTGTTGGATGGAAAACTTATTCCACCATTACCAGACATATAAAAGATATCAAAGAAAAAAATCAGCTCCGACATCAAGATCATAGGAGAGAAAGTACGAGATTTATTGAGCATCCAAAATTTCGGCTCCCAACTCTTACCAGATATAAGCCGGTGAAATCATAGAAATTAAGAATAATCACAATCATAGATGTATAAAGTTCAAAATATATTTAGAGATCAAATCTATATGTACCTTCAGAAGAGTTTGCCATGTAAGCATTAGGCGGAACCTTCATGGTTCCAAACTTGAAAGAAACAACAACTAGAACTATTAAGATCCTCCTCTTCAATTACTTCTCGTACTAAGCACCAAAACACAAATATCACGGTGCCGGAGCGAGCCACATTTCAGGAAAAAGTCGGCCTCCTAAATACACACGAACAACTCTTTCTCCGTGGACCAGAGGACAAATCTGGATACAAAATCGCTATAAACTCCAGAAGAGCGAGATCAAACAAACAAAAATCAGCGGAGATAGCGAAACCAGTTGCTTTTATGGAAAACACACTTTTCGCATCCAGCTTCGAAAAAGCAAATCCTCCGCCGATAAGTACAGAAATCCGGGACCTCTAGTCACAATATACACAAAAGCGAACAAGCAAACAAACAAGAACCTAGTAAACTTGTAAAAGCTCATACACCGGAAATCAGAAACCGCCGGCGGCGAGGAGGAGTGAAAATGGAGCTAGTCAGCTAGGGAGAAACGGCCATGGAAGAGAGAGAGAGAGGCAAAGGAAGACAGCTTTAGGAAGGAGACAGGGAAAGGGAGAAGCAGCAGAGCATCACCTTCATCCTTTAATATTATTTTTGATTATTTTACCCCAAGCGTGCTTCTCTGTGCTCGGACATTTTTCAATATCTTCTTTCTAGCTTTTATATTTTTACTATTTTGTTTTCCTTTTTTTTTAATAGTTTACACTTTACAGTCGCATTAAATGCTTTCGTGGATTTAAGTGGGGGGAATTTCCATAATAATAACTATTTCTATTATTTATCTGAAATAAAAATATATTCACTGTAACGAATCATTTGAGCTGATGTGATGTGGCATTAAATAATTTAGTTTTTAATATTAATAAAAAATAGGGAAAATAGCTGGTAACACCGCGCGTCTCTCATTGGTTGAATGATTGCCTAATTGCTATTAGGGCCAACTAGTTGAAGTCCATAATATTTTAACGGTTTTTTTGTATAAATATCTCAAATTTTTAGATTGTGGTAACTTTGGTAAATATAGGGACAGAGATGTCGGAGTTGATGATAAGTTTTCACGTTGAAAGAAGGAACTCCGTTTAGTTTTATGCGATAAGTTTGGAACTAACGCGCATGCACGTTTGTATACACATGATCCCTGCTGTGTAGTCCGTTTATAACGGACTTTGATAATAACGGGTAAGTAGAGAAATAAGAATGATTATGTACCGTTAATTTAATTTGATTCATTGTCTCTTTGTGATATACAACTGCGTGTTAGCTCGTGAGACATATAAATGCCGCTTTTGAGACGCGTATCATATATATCTCTTTTACGTTCGGCGTAGGCATACCTTATTTTTTTCTCATCCTAAATTTTGTTCTTATTTGATCCATCTATTTATATATTAACGATTATCACAGTGGTTTGCCTTATTATGATTTTTTTTAATATCGTTATTCTATCCAAATCAACGATTTTGTTTCTAAACTTGTGTTGTTAGGAAGTGATGATAGGTTTAAATATGATAGATGGACGGTTAAAAACAATAAAGAATGAGGTTGAAACCTGACGATGGTTGGGTAGATGATGGTCCTGTGCGATTTCGGGTGAATCAGAAAAAAATTTGAATCAGCTGATCACCCGCGGTTATGATTTAGGATGTGATCAATTGACTTAGATGAATGATTTCTTAGTATGGGGTAGATGATGGAAGTGATAAAACCACTCATCACCCAACCCATTATCATTTTTACTTTATTCCTTGAAATACAAAGTGTAGACAAATAATAAAATTATATTCAAATTCTAATTAACATTATATTTTTTTACCCATACCTTTTATTCTATTTTAACAAAAATAAGGCATTAAATTCGACATTTTTATTAAAATGATTGTGAATTAGGATGGTGCTTTGAAAAATAAAAACAAAGAAGACTGGTTTATTAAAAAAACACAATATACAAGTGTCATTACGGAAATTTTAAAACATAATGACTATGATGCACGGACATTTTCTAGAAGACAGAGTGTCTCGTGTTCTACCATGTCGGACACGGGGACACGGCTCAGACACGGTCAAATATGGCCCGACACGGTTTAAATGTAGGACACTGAGGGCACGACGAGGACACGGTTTGTGTCCAGTCACGACATGGTCAACGAAAGTTTTCTCTATTTTTAAGTTAAAAAAGAGAAACAAATTTTAAAAAATTAAAGAAAATTTGACTTACCATAATATTTTTTTTTGAAATAATTAGTGAAAGAGGACCCCATAATTTTCCATTTTGTGAAATGGACCTCTACTAAATTAGCTACATAAGATAGATATGAAAAGAGACTCCTAGGCTACTGTGGACATTAAATTGAAAAGAAAGGGGAGCAACCTTTTTTGTTGAATTGATTTGATGTTAATTTTTTGGAAAAAAAAAAACAAACAAATTATTCAACCAAAAAAGAGAGGCTTTCTCTTTCCTTCATTCGCACTGCTTCCTTCGCACTCTCCTTCTTCCTCCGCTGAAGCCGGCGCACTGCTTTATCTTCCTCTGAAGTTGCGCCCTATTCTTCAATCTTACTCAAAGCCGGTGCCCACTTATCCTTTCTTTGCCCTCTCCCTCCGGTGAAGCCGGCGCACTACTTCTTCGTCCGCTGAAGCCGGCGCCCACTTCTCCTTTCTTTGCCCTCTTCTTCCTCCCCTCAAACCGCTTGGGAACGTTGCTTTAATGGTGGATCTCCCTTCCACTTCTGCTCAGATTCCGGCGCCCTCTTACAGTCTAGGGTTTACGCAGGCTGTTATTGAAGCAAAGGAGCGTAAGATGGCCGGCGAGACTTCGATTGCGGATGAAGCTAGGGTTTCCGCTGATACTAGGGCCACCGAGTCCGGCGAGGCTACAGTTCGTGAGGAGCATGGAGTGTTCGAGTCTCCCGTTGATGAAGAATTGGTAAGTATGAGCACTTTGGGTATGTATTGATTTGAATGGTTGAGTAAAATTAGTATATGTATTGTTTTGGGTATGTATTGTTTTGAATTGGTAAGTTGTACTTTGGGTATGTATTGCCTTGAATTGAGGAATGTGTGAGCACTGTAGGTATGTATTGGTTTGAATTGTTGAGTAAATTGAGTATATGTATTGCTTTGGGTATGTATTGCTTTGAATTGACTCTGAGTATGTATTGCTTTTGAATTGGTAAGTCGTACTTTTGGTATGTATTGCTTTGAATTGAGGAATGTGTGAGCACTCATCAGCACAAACCCAATCTCCACCCGCATAAACCGCAAATTGTAAAGTTTTGATCCTTATAAACAAAAAGGCAATGTTATTACGCATAGAAACAAACGCAACTCTACTTACCCACAAATAGATTACCCACGAAGTTTGACCTTACCAGGAAGATGAGAAGTTTCAAATTACCCCGAAATACATTACCCAGAAATTTTGAGATTACCCAGAAATAGATCACCCAAGAAGTTTGACATTACCCCGGAAGATGAGAAGTTTCAGCTTACGCCGAAATACATTACCCAGGAAGATGACAAGTTGGAGATTATCCATTGATACAAACAAAAACTGCTTACCCACAAATAGAAAATGTAAACAAACACTGCTTACCCACAAATTGAACAGGAAGTTTCAGTATTTTAAATTCACAAAAACAAGAGATGAGAAGTTTCAGGTTACCCACAAATACATTACGCAGGAAGTTTGAGATTATCCAGCAATAGGAACAAACACTGCTTATCCAGAAATAGAACAGGGATATGTAAGCAGTCTAGATTCCGGTGAAGAAGAAGCTCAACAAGCAGTCCAGATTCCAAAGTTTCAATGGGAGGAAGAAAAGAGCTGCATATGGATACCCAGATATAAATTTACGTTTGAAAAGAGGAAAGAAGATGGAGGGAAGAAGATGGGCTGACTGAATTGATTGGGCTATTTTCTGATTTTTTTTTCTACATATCACCCATCAAATCAGTCTACATACCAATGTCCTTACTTTTCTGATTTTGGCTACAAATAGGAGCCCATTTTCCAAATGAAATTATGAGAGACCCAAAATCCAAACTTTACATTGTAAAATGCCTACATTGCAAATTCAGCCTATTTTTTTTTCTCCTAACCCATTTTTTTCATGCCTAAACCCATCCTCATATGTCCACCTGCGACATTGTGGTTGCCAGAAGTAAAACATTAATCTTCTTATTCTTATTCTTCGACGAACCCTTCTTCTTCTTCTTCTTCTTCATTTTTTTGATTTACAAATTTTAATAGTTTTTTTTCTTGGCTGATGATGTTGTTTGGTTGTTGTTGATTTGTACATTGGATGGTTCGTTTTTCAACTTTGAAACTAAGTATGTTTTATTTGAGATTGCAAGACTAAATATATTTATTTTTATGTTTTGTAAGATTGATAATTTTTGTTTTGGTTATTTTGTTGTCCTGTTAATGTTTCTCTACTCAGCATATATCATTGAGTTTTTTATATATATGTATCTCATTATGATATATGAATTCTACATTTCAATAACTTTAAAATGAAATAATATTTATTTTTCTCGTCCTGTCCCCGTTTCCTATACTTTTGTGGATTGTCGCTTTTTCTTTTCTCACCGTATCCGTTTCTCGTATCCGTATCCGTATCCGTACATCATGACATAATGGTTATCAATGAAAAATGACATAAATAATGCCGGATGTGAAGATAAGGACATCTCGTACACACGATTAACAAACTCACGACTTTTTTACTTATTGTGTTTTGAGAATGGAACCCCGCCAAACTCGTTTAAACATACGAAATTCCAACGTCGTATTGTATTAACCCACTAGAGTTTTTACGTGATATCACATCGACTCAATCTCAAATTCTATCGTCAAGTGTTAACCGAACGAGACGATTCAACGTTCGAACCGACCAATAACATCTCTAAACACACCCTATGAGATTTGACATTAGTGTAAGAGAATAAGAATGTTGGAATCTATTCAAAACTATGCATATACAGTAGATTGTACGTTGCTTGTAATAGTTGTTGTTAGGAGGAAAAGTGAAAACCCTAACAAAACGCATCGTTCCACTTGAGAGCTTGAGTATCGTTGCAAATCTGTATACGTAAGCCGCCATATAGGTTTCCTCATGCTTCTTCTTTTGTTTATTTATTGTAGTACGTACATCATTTGTGATATAAACGTAACCCTAAACGTCTCTTGTTTAAGGAAAGAATATAACGGCCAAATGTTACAAAAGTATATGTATATGTTTATGATAGATAGTCGAGTTTGTATGGGATTTGCCAAATTTAAACATGATTCTTACAATCACATGTGTATATATGGGTTTTAATCGATTAATTGTATGTGGATAATGTTCTTTCGAGGTTATGCGGACACATCAAGCTACTCAGACTCGGCCCGTTTATAAATGAGTCGAGCTTGAAAATGTCAATGTTCGGCTCGTTCAGTTAAAATAACATATGTATTATTTTAGACGAACTATTCAGATTCAGCTTGACCGGCTCGTCAAAAGCTCAACTCGGATTTGACTCGTTTATAAACGAGTCGAGTTTGAGCAAGCTAAGGCTCGCCTCGTATAACACCCTTAGTATCTTATTGGTCGTGTTTCTTTTATTTCGTTGGATCCGTCGGGTCTAAAATATAGTAGGGTATCAAAGGTAGGTTTGCACGAGTTGAGTCTCGTCCCACCTCGTTTAGGGCTGAGCAAGTTCGGTTCGGTTCAGGTAAACCGTACCGAACCGACAATTTCGGTCCAAACCGAACCTAAACCGACAAATTAGGTTTGGTCTTCGGTCCGCGTTTTTTAGGGTTTCGGTTTCGGTCCGAAACCGACAAAACCGGATAAAAACCGAAACCGATATAGTAAAACTGTTATATAATTGATTATTTTATTTTATTTTATCGAGATTTTTTAGTTTTATTTTAGGTTCATTTCGGTCCAAAACCTAAACCGAAACCGATATAATCGGTTTGCTTTTAGGTTCGCATAATTTAACTTTTCGGTTTTCAGTCCAAACCGAAACCGAACCTAATTTTATAGGTTCGGTTTTCGGTCCATGTATTTTAGAAATTCGGTTTTCGGTTCGGTTTGATTCGGTTTTTGTCGGTTCGGTTCGGTTTTGAACCTATGCTCAGCCCTAACCTCGATAACACGTCAAAGTGTCATCCTGTCGCTAATTGATTTTACGACGAAACCCCGCTAACTCGTGTGTGGACTTACCCGACATGTACCCTCCACGTAAACGGACTCGGATATTTAGATACTAATACAAATTCTTACGAAACATTTCGATGCTAGTAAAAAGAGGAGATATGTTTTTGTCACATGATAGATATTTTGTTGTATCAATATATGTTTTTCAAATATAGTAAAGTAAATTTTAGACGCCTGACCATATGATGTGTTGTATGGTTCTTGATATCTCACGTGTGTCTACGACAACCATGTATGATATCTTTTAATTATCTTATATAATATATTTCATAATGTATATGTTTGAATCTTAATAAGCAAGGCTAGAAAGAGCTTCAATTCAAACTCACATATATAGCAATGAAGAAGATAAGATAAGCACACTTTTAAAGTAAAAATGTTACCTACATAAGTGTATTAGGTTTTAGCTAGCTTTATATCGCTTAAGTGTAATGCTTATATTGTTATCGTGAAGCCACGTGCAAATTTTTGAAGGAAAAACAAAAGTATATATATATATATATATATATATATATATATATATATATATATATATATATATATATATTCTCCGGAACTGACTCTACATATTCGACGATATAGTTACGTATATTCAGTGCTTACATGTTCACATGATAAAAGTTGTTTACATACGAGTCAGAATATATATATATATATATCATCTTTTTTCTATTTAAATAAAAATATCCATCATTTTTTCGGATAAACGTCTCACTTTAAAATTTTAGAAAAATAAAGGATTAGTGAATTAAAACTAAACTAAGTACTAAAAAAAAAAATATCATGAACTCCTCTACAAGAAATCCCTCATAAACAATGTTATAACGATCAACGGTATATCTTGATCGGTCAACGGTCAACATTTTACATGATCAGTTATATGAAGTTTGACTTATTTCATTGGTGAATAATTCTTCTCATTTTTGACATTAAGAGTCGATATATAAGAGTAAGGACGTGTTAAATAGATTAAAATTGGTAATCGAAAAATTGTTATGAGAAGATTAAATTATGGGATACAAATTGATACTTTTTGTATTCGTTTGGTTAAATTAAGAGATTATTATGAAATTATAATCTATTAATAAATTTTCAAGTCTACCAATTGTTCTATTTCATTTTTATTTTAATTTATTTTATTGACAATACATCTACTTACATTTTTAATACTTATTTTTGTCATTAGTTATATATTTATTTTGTGCCATTAGGTTAATCTCTCATTTCTTCTGATCTATATAATACTTAATTATAATGTATTATATATACATACAATTAAAAATAAAATAAACCCATAATACAAAATTAGGTAAATAAACAGTTGACCTTAAAACGCGATTGATTCTTAATCCCTTTTTGTAAAAAATTAAAAAAGAAAAAGTGGGGATCTTTTTTATAATTTGGATGGGTTGATGAGGTGGCCACTTAAATCGCAAAAGCCGGAGATTAGAGAGATAATTAACATTTAATTAAGTGTGTTAATCCAACATTATTGATCTTTTAATCCAATGAATTAAGTATATATTCATTAATTAATTGTAAAGTTCACCTAATTATACTCAGCTGAAATGAAGTAATTAAAGTATACTAGTTAAAGGCTATATATTAACAAAAATACCCTTAGAGGGGTCCATTGTATATTATGCACTTTACAAAACAAAAGAGATTATATATAGTTTTACATGACTCAACTACTCGATTAGGATTATAGTTAAATTGAAAATAATAAAATATAATATAATATAATATAATTATAGTGTACTGATGACGTTATTCCTTATAAATCAAGTTAAATAAACATCATGATCGATGATTATCTTAGTTATTCTATATATTGGGTTTTAAAAATTTGTATATTTTAGCTATGTTGGAGATAATAAGGTCCCCAATCGAAAGATAAGACACTCCGAATCTTGTATATAAGGTTGGTGGACTACTCCTCTTATTGCTAATTGGTTTTAGGATGAAATCTCGTCGGGTTTATGTGTTAGGTTTAAGCCTAATGCGCATGTACGCTCGTATGCACATGATCCCGCTGGTCCGCCTGCATGTGTCGGACTTTGACAAGCTCTTAACGTTTAGATGTGGACTTCATATTGAAGATAGTTGTGAATCTAAACATGATTTAAGATTTGTTTCCATTTTAATCGTTTTTTAAATTTAAATTTTGTGTTAAATAACATTAATTTATATATTTTTAACTTAATTTAATATTTTATTCATAAAAACAACATAATCATTATAAAGAAATAGTTTGTGTACCTCTTCAATTTTTACCGGATTAGAGGTACATTTACTAAACGTATTTATATCATGAGTCTAATTAGAAAAAATATAAAAAAAAGCTTACTTAGTTAATTGACCATCGTTAAATTTAAAACTGCAAAACAAAAACTTAAACCCTAATTTTGAAAACGTAAATTGAAGATTGAGAGCATTTTTGAAAGAAAAGATCGAACGGAAAATAGGGAAAATTAAAGTTAATAATTTTTAACCATGTTTTCTAATCGTGGAACGAGTTACGGTAGGACTGTCATTAAAATGATTTGCGATTTTTACACTTAAATTCGAAATTATATGCTATCATTTGATCACTAGAAAAGAAGAATTTATATTCGAAATTATATGCTATCATTTGATCACTAGAAAAGAAGAATTTATATCGAAAACTTACTTGTATTATCTCTAAATAGTTGTGGACTGTAGAGTAGTATTTGGTAATTAAGTAATTAGTATTCCTAGAAAGATGTAATTCTTGTGATTATCACATGCGAGTAAGAGGATCTTCTAACTAATAAACAATTAATTAAGTTAAACATGTAATTAGACAAAGGAATTAATGGTGGCAGAATTATGTCTTTATTATGTTTCCCTATAGACATTGAACTTGGACCTTAAGGCATCCTATCCTGCCACTGTGTTTTTTTATTTTTTATAAAAAAAATCAAATTATATTTCATCTTGTTCATCGAAAGTTAGTTTAATGTGCTCGTGGGAGTTAAGCGTGCTCGAGCGAGAACTGTTTCAGTATAGGTGACATTTTGAGAAGTTATTGCGCAAGCATGGTTGACATGGGGACATAGTCCTAAAAAAAGGCGATTGTTGGCCGCAGGTGTTGCTGAAGCTTCTCGATCGCAATGCAACTCTATCGGGTAGTTTAAATCCTAGAAGTTCGGTTTTCGTCGCAGTTTTTGCACAAACATGGTTGACATGGGGACATAAACCTAAAAAAGGGTGATTGTTGACCGTAGGTGTAGTTGGAGCTTTTCATTCACAATGCACTCTGTCAGGTAGTTTAAATCCTAAAATTTCGGTTTTCGTCGCAGTTTCAAGCTACGGGTTTTAGGCTATGGGGCTCATATATATCGTACGGTGGACACACTCACAATGAGCTTCACCTCAATATTCGAATTTTGTCGAAAACAAGCTATGTTGCGAATCCATATCACATGTGCTACATACTCTCATTGAGCTTCAACCTCACAATCGGGTAAAATAATTATATTTCATTATTTCTAGAGTTTTATCTAGCAAAACAAAGAAAATTGTGAATAAATTATTTCTAGGTAATTAGGGCTTGGACAACAATTTGTGTCATATGACCTTTTTTTACTACAATTATTACCCTAAATAAATGTTACCCGTGGTAAAAAGTTATTTTTTCATTATCTTTTTTACTGAAAATATTAATATTATCTTACAAAGATAATATATAAGTTCATAGTGGATCATGCAGTACGTGCATGCATTTACATTATTAGGGTGGATGTGAGAGTCAATAATTCTTATTCTATGATTTATAAATATGATAAAATATTATATTTAAGTGTAGTCGATCCTATATTAAGTTCATGTAACGACTAGGAAGTAGGAACACAAAAATATACCACATTATATAGTTATCGGAAGTAAAAAAAATCTTATAAGTTTAATACAATTATCGTTATTTTTTCTTCAGGTCTAACGACATAAAAATATATGTTCGGTGAACCGACACTTATGAGTTTAGGGGTTCCATTTTGTATAAGAACTTCTGTTCTCGTTCAAATAGTTAGATATGCTCTTGGACGATCCACTAACCAAATTTAGGGTTTGCTTGAAAATGGAGATTATGTAAGCTTATTGAGCTTACGAAGCTTATAAATATTGTTGAAAAAAGTAAAAATTAAATAATAAATACTTAAAAGTCCAAGTTTATCAAAGTTTAAATTTTTTTCATTTCATAAGCTATATTAAAATAATTAATAGTAACTTATTGAATATATTACAAATAAAATTCTATTAAAAGAAAAAAAAATCATTTTCACACGTATATCAGCTTCAATAAATCACATTCTTTCAAACACCCGTCAATATTATAAGAAAAAAAAAACAAATAATATAGTTCTTACTTGGATTACCCTTCTATTGTCAATGGATTATAGTTTGAAATCTAACTAGACTTACATATTGGATAAAGATCTAATACGCATATGCGTTCAAATACACACAATCCGGTCTACAGTCCATCGAAATTTCATAATCAATAAATTAATCTTCAACAATTAATAAGTTTCAAATAAATATGGTAAGGAATGGGAAAAAAATTTGATGTATCTTCCTTTAAGAAGTTTTTTCATTGAGTAGTTTTTTTTATTCTCGTTAAACCTTCATTACTTTTTATTTGGCGAAATTCATAATTTTTTTGGCTAACTCGAATCACCTAAATTCTTCTGAAAAATCGGTATTATCAATCATGTTTCACTTTAATGTGCTTCTACCCAACTTTATTTTAAAAGATTTACACATGTACATGTTAGATTTTCCGGTTTTGCATGTCATGACGTCTTTCGAGTTTGAAGCAAGTTCTTATACATGACAACTCGAGTTGTTTATCTAGATGAGTCCTAGATTTGTGATCGACGTCCAAAAACTGTGATTCGTGTCTAAATATAAGATGCTTATAATTGTTTCTTCCTGTGCACTTTCTTCAACGACAAACTTCGTCCTCTCATCTTTCCGGTGTTTGGTTCAGGAAAGGGAACATATTTGCTTCCGAGCAACCTCATGTACATTTATCTTTGTCTTTGATCTTCGTTTGTTTCTGTTCTTCACGACGGCAATCCGTCTGTTGATCTTACAATCTTTCAAGCCCCGTGGTTATCTCCGCTTTTCCAGCGCTTGTCATTCTCCTTTCCCCTCAAAAACCCCTGTGCTTCTCATCAACCTGGTGCACTTTTGTGTCTATGGCTCTTCATAACCTCTAGCCCGTCTGTCAATTTTTCGACTTTTTGACTCATTACACAGCGTTTATTTAGTATTTCAAACTGATTTTCACACGAACCCAATTCCGAAAAGAGTAAAAAAGAAAATAGCCACAAATCTCAACAAAATATATAATATTAGCAACAACAATGAATAGAATAATGATAGAGGTAATATTAAGTTAAGCCAACTTAGAAGAAGCTCGAAAGCATGTGAGAATGTGAAAGATGCAGAGGATGCTACCCAACCAACCCTATCATCTCCCGACCGCCTTGTCAAATCTCATTTTGCCACGCTGTCACCGTACGGACCACATTACGGCTCTTACTTATTCAACCACCTAATTAACACTTCATTAACGTCCTAATCAAATCGCCTAATCACCCATCCATCGTATTCCAAACTACTTTCTTTTTAAGGATAATTGTTATTAAGAGATGATTAAGTTAATAAGTTTGTTGAAGGTCATTAGTCATAATTATGACTACTTGATTGTCCCACATCGACGAAAAGTCATTAGCTTGCTAGCTTTGTTACTATAAGTGAAACCCTACGTACGTATGTTTCACTTGTTAATCGATATTGTGATCAAACCGTGCATGTGCTTCATTGATTGATTTTGATCAACCTTAATTAATTTTCATTTAATGTTGATAAAATGATTGTTTGATTGGAAAATATAGCTATTTCCTTCAATTGGACACTTAAAAAGATATTAATAAAGAGAAAAAATTATCTAAATAGTACTCATCAGAAAGTCATTTCTGACCAAATATTAGTACTTAAATTCTGGTCACACTTTAAGTTAACAGATCGGTGTTAAATATCAATGGTAGGCGGAAAATTTTACCTAAATTAGGTGGACAATTTTGCCCATGATGCTTAATACCGATCTATTAACTTAATGTGTGAATAACCTTTGGTCGAGCTCAATAGGTGAGGTACCGTTCTGATAGTTGAAACGACGGGATACTAAAGTTTAGTGAGTATAAAAGATAGGGTATTGTTTAGACAATTTTCTCTAATAAACATAAAAAATTCCGGATGGTATCCTTGTAGTTTGGGATTTTTTGGATTTACCCAGAGATTTTTTTTAGTTCGGATGGTACCCTTATGTTTATTTTAATGACATCCCTTTACAATATTTTAAACGGAATTGGACATTTTTCAAAAAATTCTAAGATATAAGGGCACCATCCGAACTGAAAAAATATTTGGACAAAATTCAAAAAACACCTAACCATGGGAGTATCATCCGAAATTTTTAAAAAAATTAAGTATAGTTTATACCCAATAGTGTTCTTTTCTTCTTTATTGTCTATATTGACAATTTTATTAATTAAAATTCATCCTAAAAAACATAAATAGGTAATTTTAAACAATAATTTAATTTTTAAATAAGTTTTTTTTATAGATTATGTAAACCCGAGTATAATATCATTTAAGAGGACAAAGTATCACTATAAATAACAAACTTCTCGAAGTGTGTATAAAATTATAAAATACTTATAAATACATACTAAGTACTATTAGATTTCATTGTTGGCTTGTCAATACATCTACAAATTATGTGTCGTTTTATTTGTTTATTGAATTGCTATTATTTCACATATTTACACAATGAGAAGATAGATAAAAATAATTATATTCTGACCTGATTTGTCAAAAAATTAGTGAATTCCGATTTTGTGTTAAGAGTTTCGGGTAGATTAAAACATATAGATTCGTACAAAAAAAAAAGTATATGAATAACAATAATCGATCGGTGCAAATAGACATTTAGGGGGTTGTTCAGGTAAGAAACATTATTTCGGTAGGGTCGTGCGGCTGAACGTAGAGCTGACACGTGTCCCAATTATTATTATTATTATTATTTCGAAACGAATGAAAATGATAGTTTAAAAGTTATTAAGAGATAATTCATAACTTATTAAATGATAGTTTATAATTTATAAAAGGATAGTTTATAGTGCAAAACTTATAAAATGATAGGTTATGAATTATAATTGAATAGTTCATAACATATAAACGATTAATTTATAAATAGTTTGATATAATAAATTAAAAATTAATAGTTCATGAATTATACGAGAATAGTTCAAAATTTATAAGAGATCAGTGCTGAATTTATAATATGATAGTTCAAACAAAATTTCATTAATTTTTTTAAATATTTTTTTTGGGACACGTGTCAGCTCTACGTTCAGCCGCACGACCCTACCCAAAATTATAAACCGCACCTGAACATCTACCTAGACATTTATTACCCCACACTAAATATAGTTAATAATATCTCTTTTTTTAGAAAAAAGAAAAGAAATGATAAACAAGAAAATTTAATATTTTTATTATACATAATTTAATAAGATAGGGTGAAGTGCCATAAGGCCCATAACCATTGACTATTTTTGTTTTATGATTGATTATAAAACTTATTAATATAGAATAATTTATCATTTCTTTTAACACCGACTTTAAAATGACAATGAAATAACATGATTGTTTATGTTATTTTCCCTTATGTTATGGATTCCCTATTTAAGTATTTATTTAATTATATTTTAAATAATTATAACTTTATAAGGGATAACATGGTACCATTTTATGTTGTATTGAACTCTTATATTAAAAAAAATTATTTACCAAAAATACACTTAATTTGAGTGTTTTTTTTTGGAATTTTTGCTTGATTGCTAAATGGTAAATAAAGTGAAATTTTAGTTATTTTATATATTATTTATTTATTTTTAAAAATATAATATGACGCTTTTTATATTTATTATATTCAATATATTTGTTTTCCACATGATATCCTAATTGAAAAAAATTAATTTATTTTTGATAAATCTAAAAGAATATCCACAAATATATCTAAAAATGTGAGGATACTTTGTGAAGTTTAGAAGTTAAATGTTTTTTAACAAATAAAATAAAAAGTAAATGAAGGAAAAAAAGAAAAGTAAATGGATCATTGGATGAGTAAAGTGGAGAAAAAAAAGAAGGTTGTAGCTAAAATGATTAGATGGACACTATCATGTTCATATGGCCCCAAGTGAAATGACTATTCCTATTTTTGTAAATAGTTGCAAATTATTGGGTTTTTTTTTTTTTTTTTTACTTCTAGGGGGACAAGAACTCTGTCAATCATGATCTCGTTCCAATTTTCACAAGATTTCATTCAAAATTAGAAATTATGTATTTTATTATAAATATTTGGAAACTTTATTTTAACCATTCCTATTTTAAGTACGATATATACGAATATTTTTGTGAATAAAGCGTAAAATTTAAACACATTAAATAAATAAATGAGCAAGCGGAATTGAGCTCATCCTGTCTCGGTCTCAGCCGGGATAGGAGCCGGTGAGATTCGATCTAAAGTTCCCAAGGTATGTCCCGATATTGTCCCGTTAAAAATAGTCGGGACGGAAATGAGATGACCTCAATCCCGTCTCATTCCCACCCCTAGTTTTAGCATGCTTAGACTCGGTTTGCTTATAGAGGGGTGGAGCCTAAACAATAATCGATCTTTTAAAACGTGTTCATATTCAGCTCATTTATAAAGTGCACGCGCTCTAGTGCAACTAGCTCGACCAATATAATACTCTTACGCTATTATTCTAGCCGAACAAGTTGGGCCTAACTTTTAACCGAACTACAAAATATGAAAGATCTCTTAACCAAACTTTAAAACGCATTTAGTGCCCGTTTGGTTAGAACGGTGGAATGAAAATTGAATGGAACGGATAAGAGGAAGAAAAGGAAATGGAAATGATGAGATTACTTTTATGTGTTAAAAAACCTCTAACCAAACGCTGTTTTTGATTGATTCGGAATCACTCCGTTACCGGGAATGATTCCTAGTGCTTCCAAACGAGCTATTATATTCAAGTTGTTTAGAAAGTGAATGAAGTTGATCCAAGCTAGACTGGCTAGTTCATATACCGATACTACAATGTTATTCTAGATGACTAAATGAAGTCCAAACTCTAATGGAACTATTAAAAAGCGTTCATATCGACTCAATTCGACACTAAGATGAACTTCTTTTTCGAACCGAGTTCAAGTTAAATCCGAATAGTTCGATTCACATAACAATCCTAACGAGATAGTTACCACATGAACAAGGCAACTGATACTCTTCAACCAATACTCAGTTGGTCTAGTGGGATGTGGTGTTAGACTCCAAAACTGATATTGGAAGGATATCCACAAAAATGGGCCACAATTTACTATCCGATTCGGACGTAGATCGGCAAAGCCGATCGAGCCGGCTAACTATGTAACTCTTCAAAAAAAAAATGATACTCTTCAATATACATTAAATAAAATATTACAATTGAAAATTATGGTCGCAGGGTGGCAGTCGACATGCCAACCAAATGATACCCTGCTTGGTTTGCACATGGCCACTTCTTATACATGTGCAAAGGAAACAACATCGCAACACTTGAATCATAATGCAATTATATAACTAATATATTATTTAGTAAAATATAATTGTTGGTTTTTGTTCTAACAAGCTTTGTTTTTATGTTTAATTTATGGTTAATAATTTACTGATCATGTCACGTTATTATGTTAATAATATTCCCATCACATTGGGATCTTGATATTAGTGTAGTTACTATAAAAATATCAAGAAAAATAAAACGTTAGGGTAACTTTAACGAATATATTTCACAAACACGACTATTGTGTGCCCGCTTCTGATAAATTGAGATTTTCACGATGACTTGCACTATTGTCGTCCACGACTACCCAATTTGGACCTGAGACCACCGTGTAATGAAAAAAGGCTAATCTGTTAGGATTTGGAGTTCATCTCAAACTTCATTGGTGATACTAGTTAGTTTGTTATAGAATAATCCATCTTTGGGGGCTCAACTCATCAAGCCAAACATACAAGTACATAATATTTCATCCTAAAACCATTTGGTGATTCGATGAGTAAATAATGAAAAGTCTCAAGTTTTTTCATATGGGACACAATTGTATCTAACAATCTCCCTCGGTTATGTATTCCTCACAAAAGTTGGCCTTAACTCACCAACTCGTCCGAGAGAAACATTCTTGATTTACACGATCATTGTGTGTTCACTCTTGATAAATTGAGACTCTATACAACAAACCCTCATGAAACGTCATATGTATTGCATGACTGTCGTCGACAACTACTGCGAACTCAACACCGGCCAAGATTCACCATGCAATGTGAAAAGACTAATCCGTCAAGTGACATTGTGAGTTCATCTCAGTTTTCTTTGGTGAATGTCCCACCAAGTCTTCGGCTCTAATACCAGTTTGTTATGCAAAAATCCATATTTTGGTGTCAACTGTCAACGCCTCAAGCCCAACACACAAATGCATGAGATTCGACCTTCAGAAACCCAATTGGTGATAGTAAGAGTAACTCGTGCGCTTATATGACAATTTTTTTTTAATTGAGACACAATTTTACCCAACAAAAGCTTATTGATTCTCTCATCCCTCTTACTAAACAACAAGAACCCCGAGCACTCGTGCAGTAACCGGACAAATAGAGTCGAGTTGATACATCTATTCATTCAACCTACAATAGCCTATATTTTATTTGATACACACACTACATAATTGTTATTGGTAAGTTATTATAAGGTTACACAAGTAGCCACAAGTGTACATATTCATATTTGCAAGATGAGTATAGAGATGCAGACTTGACATTGCAATATTCTGTGTTGGGAGTTTGTACACCTCAAATGAAGAAGAAATAGAGTGTGAATAATGATGATTACAACTAAAAGAGTCTCCATCCAGGTGATTTTACTATATATTTTGTGGGGGCATTTATAAATGGACTATTGTGCTTGCCCACTAGCCTAACCCAACAAACAAAGGAGGAAAAGACCTAAAGAGATTATGACCCACCAATTGCATATACACATACATATAAAATAAATTTAATTATATATTTATTTTATAATTTTAGAAAATATTGAAGGTACTAAATTCAAGTTGTACCCAATGTTATATAACAAGAATTACACACTTGTAGTTATGTGTAGATATAAAAATGAAACTTGTTTTTATCGAAGATAGTGAGAACTCGTATTACAATTACGGTAAATCTACATAGAGATTACAGCTGTGTTGGTTAGAGTTTTTTTTTGTTAGATTATTGAAGAGTTTTGAGAATTTTAACCGATAATGGGTTTTTGGCGAAGAGATTTTTGTAGGAAATATGGTTTTAGTAGATTTTTGGGGTTTTTTTTTTGAGATATTTTTCGTTAGCTTTCAATAATTTTGGTTAAAAACGTTCTTCTAAACCTTTTATATAGTTACTTTTAACTTGTCCTTTTTGATTAATTCACAATGAAATATATCTACAAATCACTCTTACTAAACCGTTATTAGATTTTTATAAATTATAAAACTCTTTGAAAAATTCTATCTAAAATCTTAAACTATCCAAAAATCTCTTTCACCAAACAAGCCTTATACATCGTTCATGTAAACCTTAAACAAACCGAAACCTACGAATAAACTCCAAACAAAAAACTTAAATCCAACAAAACTCCCAAAAAAATCAACAAAAGTTGATGCCATCCAATTCCACATACTTTTTTCTTTAATTTGTATGATGGGTCAAGTTTTTAATAAGCACCCAATTGAAGTAAAGGTGATGTTCAATCAAAAAACAAAGAGAGATTGCAATTAGTTGGTGGGGTTTTATCAATCAAAGTCACATTTTGAATATGTATATATGCCTTAGATTTTTGCTTTCTACTTTGCGTTTGAGAATTTTGTAGATGGGCTTCTCAAGCAAGTCCTTTGAGCCACTTCTTTTGGTTTGAGATTGATGCAACTATAGTGAGAATCCACTTCTTGAATCAAAAGATTCAAGTCATTCATCAAATGGATAGTAATTGAGTATTGGACTTTCATTTGACACATTTTTACCTTAATATTCACATTGTAACATGTCATTCTTGCACAAACTTAATATTGATATGCTTTGAATCACACTTTTTTTAGAATAATGCATTTTGAGGGGTTAATTGCTTGTTTACCAAACATGTTTTCGGGTTATTTAAACTCACTTGTGTGTTATGTATGTTGGAGATAATAAGTTCTTATATTGAAATTTGTGTGCATTCTGAGCCTAGTATATAAGGTCGGTGAACTCCTCCTATTGTAAATTGGTTTTAAGATGAAACTTCATCGGATTTATGTGGTGAGTTTGGGAATAACGCGCTTGTGTGCCCGTATGCACACGACCGCGCTCTACGGTTTATTTGAAAAGAAATGGGCCGATAGAAGATCTAGTGAGAGACGCCTAAGAAAGATCTTTGGTTGGAGAATTTCATTTTCAGAGTATTGGCGGAGCGATGGTCATCAAGTTGTGTTCCAACTAAAAGCTAAAACGAAGCTGCTTGTAAATTTGATGGAAACTATCCCACTCTTTTATCAACCAACCGGAGAGTCTACGACTGGCGCAACCAAGTCAATCCAGTGGGACGAAACCGGTGAAGACGAAAGGGATTCATCCGAATCGGGGAAATGAACCACCTACGACGCCTGCTCATATTGACCTCGTCTTGCTCGTCCTATAAAAAAAAGGCTAAATTTGCAATGTAGACCTTTTACAATGTAGAGTTTGGATTTAGGGTCTCCCAATTATTCATTTAGAAAATGGGCTCCTATTGTAGATAAAATCAAAAAAGTAAGGGACATAGGTATCCATCTGATTTGATGGGTGACATGTTAAATAAAATAAACAACCCAATCAATTCAACCCATCTTCTTCCCTCCCTTGTCCCTTCTTTTTCTCTCCCTTCAAACGTAAATGTATTTTTGGGTATCCATATGCGGGTCCCTTCTTCTTCCCTTCACCGGAATCTGGACTGCTTACATATCCCTGTTCTATTTCTGGGTAAGCAGTGTTTGGTTCTATTTCTGGGTAATCTCAAACTTCTTGGTAATGTATTTCTGGGTAATCTGAAACTTCTCATCTCTTGTTTTGTGAATCTAAAACACTCAAACTTCCTGTTCTATTTGTGGGTAAGCAGTGTTTGTTTACATTTCCCTGGGTAATGTATTTCTGGGTAATCTGAAACTTCTCATCACTTGTTTTTGTGAATCTAAAACACTTAAACTTCCTGTTCTATTTGTGGGTAAGCAGTGTTTGTTTACATTTCCCTGTTCTATTTGTGGGTAAGCAGTATTTGTTTACATTTTCTGTTCTATTTGTGGGTAAGCAGTGTGTTTGCATGGGTAATCTCAAATTTTTTGGGTAATGTATTTTGGGTAATCTGAAACTTCTCATCTCTTGTTTTTGTGAATCTAAAACACTCAAACTTCCTGGGTAATGTCAAACTTCCTAGGTAATCTATTTCTGGGTAAGCAACGGTAAGAGTTGTGTTTGTTTCTATTTCCTTGTTCTATTTGTGGGTAAGCAGTGTTTTTTTTCTATTTCTGAGTAGTCTCAAACTTCCTGGGTAATGTATTTCTGGGTAATCTGAAACTTCTCATCTCTTGTTTTTGTGAATCTAAAACACTCAAACTTCCTGGGTAATGTCAAACTTCCAGGGTAATCTATTTTTGGGTAAGTAACGATAAGAGTTGTGTTTGTGGGTAAGCAGTGTTTTTTTATTTTTTTTTTCCCAAAAAGTGAATATCAAATCATCTGAAAAAAAGCCTGCAACACCATTATTTCAAAAACAATGCCCTACTTTATATTTTTCAGACCTATTTATCTAGTTAGCTTAATAGAGACCCATTTCACAAAATGCAAATTTTTGGGGTCCTCTTTCTCCAATTATTTCTAAAAAAAATGATGCATCTGGTGAGAAGGAGTAAAAAGTATCTTCCGAAGCAGCAGGAACTTACTCATCTATGGATCGCTATTCATGAAATGACGATGTAGTCGAATATGCTTCATTATGTGTACAACAACACCTATATGTTCGTAAACGTAATCGATTGTGATGATCATATAAATTAACCTATGTTGTTTTCTTATTTGATATGTTTTCTCTTATACGTCAAAATATAGTCTTTTTTAACCTAATATATTAGATTGATAAAATACTTCTTTTTATTAACAATTGATTTTAAGATGAAATCCCGTTTATAGGCTTAGCTGTACAATTCATTTTCTTATAATAGGATAAGTTATCACAAAACTTAAGAAAGCAAACTAATTAGATTTAAGTGGTACTTCATCAAAGCCACTTGTCCTAACTTTCACCAAATATGTTTGGCAACACGTTCGTTGCTTGGTTCTAAATAAGCTCCCAATACAACTAAACCTAATTTGACCCGTTATTTGAGAATCTCTCGTTTAAAGTTAAATATTACGAGTCCAGTGTATAAAGTTCGTAGATCGGCTACAAGAAATATCAATTAGGATTTCAATAAGTTTATCCTAAAGCATGAAGTGTTCAACCAGTATGTCAAAATGTTTGCAGATGAGAACGCAGAGGGAACATCAGAAAAACGGATGTTAGTGCCAAAATGCTCATATGAGTTAATCGATCATCAACACAATTTATCTCTCTGAAAACGTGTCTGCCTATCGTTGGTTGTAATTTCAACTCAATCGGATTCGAAACCGAATCATACGGATAACCGTGTAGGACATATAGAGATAATAGGGTTGACAATTGACAATGATGATAACCGTTAAAATAGAGGTGAGTAAGATATAAATATATGGATCGTCAAGATTCCACGTCAAGTAGAGTTATTGTATGGTCTTGTCTTGGTAATGAGTTGGGCCGATTCAATGGCCCACTTAAGTTAAGTTGAGCCCACTGGGCCCACTGGGCCCATAATACTACTCCTCCATGTCGGGGGGAACGAAACGACAATTGATGAGTCAAACAAAATTAAAAAGGACACTTAGGAAGCCAATAATATTATACACTTCAAAATTTACTTCATTTTATTTGTACTTTGATGAGATTTTAAATGTATATTACTAAAATAGGGTACATGTGTTTTTTCTTTTTTGATAAAATTGATATATATATATATATATATATATATATATATATAAAGGAAAGCGGTTCGAAACATTAGACGACATGCCATCTAGTGAATCAAAAGGTCGAAAAAGATCGGTAGACGGACCAACAGTCATGAAGTACACAACACATTAGAAAAAAAAGCACACACAAAATACATAAAAAAAGACCCGCAAACTAAAAGATTTTTTAGGGGAAAGCAGAATGATTCAATCAATAGGAGACGACGAGCAACAACGTTCATCTTGAAGGAAGTACACAGGTCCAGAGCCTGAGGAACAACTGCGGACACCTCAGATTTGGGTTGCAACAAAGCCGTCAAGAGTCGATCACAAATCCACGTCAACTTCTCGACAAACTGCTCGAACCGCAACCAATTGAAAACATCAAAACTGAGAAGACGATGCAATAGAAAACGGATATCGTGATAAAATTGATATATATATATATATATATATATATATATATATATAGAGAGAGAGAGAGAGAGAGAGAGTATAAATACTATGAGAACACCTCTAACGTGTATACATGAGAACAGATTCATAATTATTATTAGTTTTGTTACGAAGGTGTCATATCGTATAATGTATTATTTGTAGTTATTGTTGGATTCCTAATAATTATTATTCGTAGTTATCATTAATTATGATATCTACTCTAAATCTCAACCCTTAATATTCACTATCCAACGGTGTACGATTGTTCTCATGTATGCACGTTAGGGGTGTTCCCATGAGAACCACGCCCTATATATATAGAAACTAATTAAACTTTATATTTTTTTGGGGTGCTGTTTGGAAAACCAAATTTACGGTTATAAAAATCATAAGGTAAGAAATTGGTGTTTAAGAGTCTAAGTTTATATTTTTCTTATTTTATAAATTATATTTAAGAAAAACTTATAATAACTTGTTAAATAATAAACTACAAATATAATTCTATGAAAAAAAATAACTTTAATTGTAAAATAAACCCTTTTATAAGTTTTCACTTAGGTTGATGCATACGTATCATAAAGTATAAACCAATAAATTATTAATCAATAAATATAAATGATTTGACATGACTAGCTATATATATAAATTGGTTGGTGGTATATATATATCAATCCCCATGGATCAACTCAGAGATCCACTCAACACGTTTTCATAACGAGTTGTAGCTTTATATGCTCATAAATCTCTTTAACTTGACTATATATAATCTAATGTAATTTATATCGAGATTGCTATTCGTACCAACTGAATCATGCTATTCATATCCCGACTACGCGTACGCAATGCGTAGCTGTAGCAAAAGGCTCATTTCGTTTAAAAATAAAGGAAAATGGTTACGATTACGCATAGTGGATGCGTAGTCCTACTACGCGTACGCCATACGTAGTCATAGTACAACTACGACTACGCATACGTCATGCGTAGTAGTCCATAACATACATTTCGTTCGGAAAATGAAGGAAAACTTACTACGCCTACGCAATGTGTACGCGTGGTATTTTTTTTACTATGCCTACGTCATGCGTAGGCGTAGATATGATATGTATAGCATGGTTAAGGTGGTACAAATAGCATGAACCAATTTATATGCCATTTTCTTACAAAATATCATCACTCAATTATAACAAGTCATAGTTAAAATAGGTGGATACATATTAGCTTAACACTATGATGCATAGACACTTCTAAAAGTCGGCGTGTCCCGTGTTCTGCCGTGTCGGATACGGGGACACAGCAAGACACGACTCTGACACGGTCAAGGCAAGTTTCCAAGGTAGGTTACGTCTAGGACACGGGCAGGACCCGAATTGTGTCCGGTCAAGACACGGTCAACGAAAGTTTACCTTATTTTTTTTAAGGCTAGAAAAAAACTTTTTTTTTTTGAAAAAACATAAATAAAACTTAATTTACAGTAATATTTTTTCCTCTCTCCCGTTTTTTTGGATTAAACCTAGTCTCACATGGACACCTGCGAGATTGTGGCTGCCTGAAATAAGACACCGATCTTCTTCTTCAACTCTAATGTTGAAATGTTGAAATGTTGTGTAATCTTTCTTTGTTGAATAAATAAATTCTATATTTCAATATCTTTAAAATATATATTATTTAGTTTACATGCCGTGTCCCCGTTTCCTATACTTTTGAGGATTGCCGCTTCTCCGTTTCTCGTCGTTTTCGTTTCCCGTATCCGTGTCCGTGTCCATACATCATACTTTAACACGGTACGTGTGGACGATGAAATATTTCATATCAATAATAAAGAAATAACGGACTTAAGATATGTTCAGCAAAAATTGTTTCTAGGTCATTTGAGTTTTTTTTTTTTTGGTAATTTTAGCTTATTTATATTTTTATATTTGGTAAAAAGATAGTAAAAAGTTATTAAAACCACTTTAAAATTTTAAAACTAATTGATTTTTATAGAGTTTTATAAATCTAAATAATTTTAAAAAGTTATTAAAACCACTTTAACCTTTTAAAATTAACTATGACTTGTTATATATAACTTTTAGCTTTTTCTATCTTTTTAATTGTATTTATAAAATGTTATTACTCTATTTTCATATATAAAACTCTATTTTATCATTATTTTTATATAAAAGTTTTAAAATATTACATCAATAAATATTCAACTTTTTACTATCTTATTTTTTATTTTCACAATTAGTCTTAATCAAATTACTCCTAATGACATTAAATGAAAATTCCGTACCAAATCACCAATTAATTAACATATTGAATCCACGTTAATTAATCATTAGCTTAATCCAATTCACTATACCATGAAACCGATCGATCACATGATTTAATTATAATTATATTTCCAAATCATTCGCTAATCGCCAAACACTATATTTGAATAACGTATAAAATAATGTTTTCGTAATACAAACAAAGTGGCACCACATATTCCCATGCGTGCAAACTTATATCAATATAAACCACAAATAATAACGAATTTACTCGAATGACCGATTGGAAAAGTTGTCTTAGTGATTCATCGACGACATGTTTGGCCCTTTTGATTTGTCTTAGTCGACACTCAACAACTCAATCTATTATTTGGTTTTTGTAATCTCATGAGCCTACGTGTTTATCGATACTAGACATGGGTCCAGTTTGGGCAAACCGTCGGTTTATAAACCGGCGGTTTAGGTTTGCCGATTTGACCAAACCGTAGGTTCACGGGTAGGTTTAGGTTTGACCCAAGTGGTTTTTTTTTATTTTTTTTTTTAAAAAAAGACCAAACCGACGGTTAACCGGCGGTTTGGCCCTTAAACCGGCAGTTTTGATTTTCATTTTTTTTATATATACAAACCGCCACCAAACCGGCGTCTTAGGTTAAACCTAAACCGCCGGTTTAGGTTTAGCCGGCGATTTAGGTTTAGGACCCAAGTCTAATCGATACTAATATTTAGGTTATTATGTAAACTAGTTTACATCCCGTGCCATGCACGGGTATTTGTTAAGAAAATATTTGAAATTGCGTATACTATGATATAAATAAAATAATATGTTTTATATTTGGTGTGAAAGAGAATGATTTTCGACGCATCTAAACACGCTTGTATTAATAGAATATGATATAAGTATTTGTTACTCGTTCCCAACCCCTTACATCACAAGAAAAAAAATTTCACTATTCTATCAAGCAATACATTTACTCGACCAACAAAAATTTAATAGCATAATAAGCCAACAAAACAAATTAGGAAAAGAAAATATTAACAAAATTTACTAAGCATACTTTATTGTATTTTATTAATCATTAAAATTACGAAGGTAATATAAGATCATTAAAATATTTATTCCTACAAAATATTGACGTGTTAACTAAAATAAATTTTTTTAATTTAAATCAATCACAAGCAAGCGAGCTTAACGTATATTGTTTGAGCAACCACCACAAAAATAGAAAATACTCGATTAAAAATGCTAGAGTTTTAAATCATTTAGAATAACATCTTTATGAAGCATATCTCATTCAAACCATTTTCTTTTACTCCACGTTCAATTATACACATTTTAGACTTTAAAATTAAAAGAATTAAAGTATCATCAACAATTTAGAAATTACATTAAAAAAGTAATTCACAAAATTTTAACTTTCTAGGTGTTTTTTTAGTGTCTTATACAAAACTTGTTAAAACGTTGTTTTATATTTTAAATTTCAAAATTTTGAGGTTAAGTTTAATATTATTGACATAGTAATCATTAAAATTAAAATCGATCAATTACTTTTTTATAAAATAAAATAAGTATGTAGAAAATAAGACAATGGAACATATCTTATTCGTAGAGAGAATTGTAACCTCATCCTTACTCACTCAATTGAGAACAACCAATTCCTCCAAGTCGATCTATATTTACATAAAAAATGAGCAATTGAATGAAGAACAAATACTCAAATCCATCATTTTCAACTTTGAAAATGCAAATGGAATAAGTAGGCTTGAATAATGGAAAACTTGCAAGTTCATCTATATTTATATACGCATATTTTAATTAATTTTGTTACTTTCTCTCCATCATATCTTTGTAAAATATTAACTAAATAGTTCGAATAACCGAATAGTTTGAATCTTGAAATTATCCGTATCTTAATAATAGAAGATCTTATTTAGATAAAAATAATCACAAATAAAAAAATTATCTAATTATTTTATAACGGAAAGATTTTGATTGTTGAACTGCACATGGAGTCATCAAATCCATATATTCAAGTTTTTAAAGTTAACAAAAAATCAATTTGGATAAATCCAAATTTTACATTTAATTTTTAAAAAAATATCGTATTAGATAATATAAAATTGTTAAATCTAAAAATATTTAGTTGAGTAGAACAATCTAAATTTTTTAATCGTATTTTTTAATTAATTTAAAATTGTATTTTTTAATTAATTTAAAAATTGACTATCTAATTCTTCTAACAGACGTAGTTCATTTGAAAAATATAAAAAAAAATAAAACAAATAGCACCGTAAAAATAAATCTAAAATGATTTGTTAAGTGTGATTGTTTAAAATTGAAGGCAAAAAAATCTGTAAAAGTTTAAAAACTATTTTTATAAAAATATTTTTATAAATTGATTGTTGATTCGGAAATTATAGCACATGAAATTTAATCGGTTGAGATCCATAGAAATATAGTTACATAATATTGTATAATAATTATTTAGTAATTCTTTTTTGAATTTTTAAGAATGAGAATTTAGTAATTCTTTTTCGATTTTTTAGGAATGATAATCTAGTTAATATTTGACAAAAAAACGTGAGGTGACATCCCTCGTTGATTTAATAGTGTATAATAATTATTTACTCTTTTCACATTAAAAAAAAATACACATTCTATCATTATTTTTATACAAATTTTTAAAAATACATATTCTACCTATAGTTTTTCTACTATATAATTTTTTTCTCTAATACCAAATATTGATAATATTAATAACCGGAGTAGAGCAATAATAGTTGTGAATATGAGTATAATTTTTTATTTATATATGTATTTGTTCATTTAATGTTGAGTGAAACATTGTCACAACATTAATAAAGATGGTCAAATCATTAGAAAACAAATGTAACTTCAATTTTTTTTATTTTAATAATATGATTTAAGTGTATGAAACTTTATAATCATCTATTTACCAGTTACCACATCCTGTATATCACAAAATCAACCGGCAAATTTTCCAAACTCCACAAATGAAACCCATATGTATATATATATATATAGCACATGTCAGTCAAGAATTTCCCGGATGCTTGCAAACTCCACAAATGAAACTGCAGATCACATTCAAGATTTTACCAAAATACAAACACCCAACAAAAACACTGCAAATCAATGTCTTATGGTAAATTACTAAGTTTCACAAATACCCACATCATAATTTCACATGAAATGAAACCCTTATATATATATAAAAGAAGAAATCTTCCCCATTACAAAACCCTTGATTCGATCTCAACCCATCGGCGGAGGTGGCGGCGGTAAGGCGGCAATGGAGGATTTTCCCGGATGCTTGCGTTTCTTCTTCTCATAGCTAATCCCACGAGCTTTAGACTGCAAATCCCTAACTTCACTTAGATAGAGGCGGACAACACGGCCCCAAACGGGTTATTCTCGGGCTTACATCCGTTCTCTTTGAAAGCAGCTCGGAGGCGGCCGATAAGAGCGTCGAGATTACCCCAAGCTTGACGGAGAGGACACGGGCAGGGTCCGGGTGGGTTAGGGTGGCCGTCAAAAGCTGCAAACTGGTCCAAGTAACGAAGAAATTCAAGGACATGGGCTCCACTGGTTGGATTTGAAGAAGTGGGTATTTGTGATTGATTATGGACAAAAAAAAACGAACAATTAATTAAAGATGAACAATCAAATTCAAGCAATATATATTTTGAACAATAATAGCACAACAATAATAAAAGAGAAGGAGGGTGTGAAATTGAATGTAAAGAAGAAGTATATATAGGGAATAATTTAGGTCTAGTCAAAGAAGCTTCTTTAAGAAGATTAACAAATTCAAATTAGTAAGATAAGATCGAACTATCAAATTTTAAATGTGATTTAACAAATTTATTAAGATATTCAATTAAGATTTGATCTTAAATGTTGAAAATATTAATTTTTGAAATTACGTTAGAATAGAATTTCTCCCACACGTTTTAAGATTTGATTTGATTTACTTAACTAACATTAGTGTTTATTAATTTTTTATTAAAATATTTTTCGGAAAAAATTGATTAGCGTAAATTTTGGCCAACAAAAGATTTCGGCAGTTAACAAAAATTTGTAACAATATTTTTATTATAAAATTATAATAAAAATAATTAATAATAATAACAATTTACTAATTACTTTAAAGATTAATTAAAATGGCATTTTAGTAAATATTTCACAAAAAATCCTATGTGGCATTACTCGTTGAACGACACGTGGCGGTAGTGTCCTTAGTTTTAGTAAGTAATATAGATATGTACACTATATTTTTAGGTTATTATGTAAAATATAATATTACTACGTCAACCATATATGAATAAGTTTTTTTAAACTATATTCTTAGAATATAGGTAGCAATTTTTTTTATCTATAAATAAATAAATTATGTAAAATATGCTAGAAGTATAATTTAACTAAATTTAAAAAAAAATCAATTAAACTTCTTACAAAGGTAATTTTAAATTAAATTCAATGCATATATAAGTTATACCTTATTTTTAATTTACGATATTGAGGTTTAACCGTAAACCAATTGACAATATAATGATAATATACAAATTTTATGTTTACACTCGTGATAATGTTGGAAAACGTAGTCTAATATATAAGTTATATTTAGTGGGCTAATCTTATTATTTCGGATGGTATCCCGTAAAAAGATTTATGTATGTGTGGGCTTAGGCCGGCTCGGAACCGGTGCAATCCGTTCTTTTGATTAGGTCTCGTATTTTTAGGAACCTTGTTTTGAAAATAAATGGATAGTTATACGAATGCAATAATAGCCCCAATTGGTAAAGGAGGTTTTTTGTTATACCCGGTGGTCTCAAGTTCGAGTCCCCAAATTTGCATTTTTTTTTTTCCTACTACACTCTATACTTTGCAAACCGTGGACTCCCGAAATTTCACATGGTATCATAGTAGCTTGTTTTCTGATTTTGGCTTATTGAGCTTGTCGGCCTTAAAACATTTATATTAGACATACACTATGATTGTCTTATATAACTGTGTTAGTCAGCCTTAAGACATGCCGTCATGTGTAAATAAAATCTGACGGTTGTACTTGAGAGGACGCGTAAAACTATAACAAATCAATAATAATAATGAAATTTACAACCTAATATATAAGTTCAAATCACTAGATTCGTGTGCTAAACTCAAACCTAACACACATGTGCTCGTAAAAATATGACGAAATCACACGTTAAATCTAACCCACATGAATTTCACAAGATAATTTTACCATTCTCTTTTCTTTCGAATCCGGATCCACGAGATCAAACCCATTTCTATAGATTTACATAAAAAAAACAGTTTAATTTAAGATAAGATTCAACTTTATAATATACAAATGGTAGCTATGCACATAGCCAACATATCACATGCACGTAATTGTCGTTCTGCTAAACAACCACTTATAAGCTGGCTTTACGTTGACCCCTCAATCTCATATATATATATATATATATATATATATATATATATATATATATATATATATATATATATATATATATATATATATATATATATATATATATATATATATATATACTACCTGTAAACAACTCTTACCATTTTACATGAGAACAAATTGTATCCGTTAGATCGTTAAATAGATGGCTGAAATTAGACGATATTAAAGGGAAAAAAATCGTGTTATTAATGGAATAAATATTCGTCGGACCTGACTATATACATTCGGCGGTATAGTCACATATATTCAGCGGTATAGTCATATATATTCGGTGTTTACATGTTCACATGATAAGAACAATTACATATGAGTCAGGATATATAGGGTGCGGTTCCTATGAGAACATGCTTATCGTGTAATGATGAGAACAATCTTAGACCGTCGGATAGTGAGTATTAAGGGTCGAGATTTAGAGTAGATGTCATAATTAATAATAACTACGAATAATAATTAGGAATAATTCATTCAACGAACAATAACTATGAATAATTCTTTCAACCAACAATAACTACGAATAATACATTAAACGATATGACACATTCGTAACAAAACTAATAATAATTACGAATTTGTTCTCATTATTACACGATAACGATAAGCATGTTCATATATATATATATATATTGCATGCATGCATGCACGAACCTCTATCACCCTATCGCTCTCTTTTTTACCTCGCATTTAATGTTATCGATTGTGACCCTTATTCTAATTTTCGATTATTTTTTTTATTTCCAATACTTTATTTTCTAAAATTATTATGTATTTAATTTTATTCTACGCCTGGCTGTAGTGGTCCGATGCCAAAAAAGTGGGGATATACTCGTAGACATATATATCCATTATTTAATTCACAATTAATTTTATTGGAAATACGTCAACTTCATGTGTCCATGCACTTCAACCTTCTCTATCTCTCAATAATTATTTATAATATATTTAAAATATAAAATTTTTGGTAAAAGTAATTTATTTTACAAAATAATATGAAGCATGACAAAAAGAATAACCACTTTAAAATATTCGTTGATAATTATTTTTGATAGATGTGTTTTTACGTTAAGACTTTATAAATATTTGAGATCAATCATTTACATATAATGTATATTTTTCTAAAAATATTAGTATTTAAAAATTAAAAAAATTAAATAATAGAAAAGGGTAATATTAAAACGTTATAGGGCATTTGATGACATGAAATACTTCTCTTCCATCGAAAAGAAATCTTTTGATTCTCTCCAAATTGGTTGGACCGTAGATGCAATGATTTACTTCACGGGCGAGGTCTCTGGTTCAAATCTAGAATGACCCAGTTGCGCTAGGGAAAACAATAGAAGAAGCATCTCACTTCTTCATGCATGCTCCACCTGGCTCGGGGGATATAACTCAGTTGGTAGAGCTCCGCTCTTGCAATTGGGTCGTTGCAATTACGGGTTGGATGTCTAAATGTCCAGGCGGTAATGATAGTATCACCCATTATCATATTTTACGTATTTATAGTTATATCTATGATTAGCACAATAATACTTAATGCCTTATGACACTCAAAGGATTATGATTTGCGTATAGATAACACTAGAGGCTCGTTTGGAAGCACTAGGAATCATTCCCGGTAACGGAATGATTTCGAATCAATAAAAAATACGTTTGGTTAAATGTATTTTAACACATGAAAGTAACCCCTTCGTTTCCATTTCCTTTTCTTACCCTTAATCGATTCCATTCCGTTTTCATTCCACCGCTCCAACCAAACGGACGAAATGATGCTTCGTAATTTATTATAATTTTTTTTGAAAGTGTCATTTTATCTAGAAATAGCAACATCATGTAATAAAGGATGAAATGATGGTTTAAATTAGGTGTGCTTATTCTGGCCCATTAATAGATATTGGGCCAGCCCAATAATGAATACTGGCCCACAATGTCACATACAATATGAAGCTTCATATAATAAATAAGATTAATAAATATTAAAAAAAAAATGTAGGATAAAATTACATGTACTTCACGTAACCATAGCGAAGACTCATTAAATAGAACTTCCAACATACTCGGTTGTTCTAGCGATAAAGATACACTAGATTTTTTTCATTGTCATAAAAAATTCGAGTTTGAATTTTGTAGCAATGTAAACAAAAAAAAAAACTAATGTTGGAAGAGTCTACTTAAAAAATGGGACATGAAATATCTATTTTGGACGTAGAGCGATAGCAGTTTGTTCAATCATACAAGCTAATGGAAGGAAATGAAATCAATCTTCTATCGGATCATACGTTTGTGCAAGTTCACTATCCACATGCGTACGGTCATAACTTAAATCTCAAGGACGATATCTGGAGAATAAAGAGAAAACAAAGTTATGATCTTAGTAGCTAAGAACGAAGAATATATAGAGGGAAGATGTATGTGCGTCTCATAAGCCGCATATCTATCCATGAGCCACAAGTTAGGCACGTACATCTGTGTAGCCTCATAAGGTGCATACATGCACCTTGTGAAGATGTACATGTCTAACACGAGTCATAGATCTTGTTGTGGATCTGAATTAAATTAACGGTTTATAATCGTTTTTATTTATCACTTCCCAATTTCAATGCAATATGAACCTATTTTAAGCTTGAACTTACATTCGGTATCAGTCTTGACCCATTTGCTCTCTTGGATTGCTTTCTCCAAATCCTCATCATTATCATAGTGATGATCTTTAGTTGTGTGTTCTTTGAAGCTTATGCTCTTCATGTACTTACTTGTTTGCCTAGTTGTTGTTGGACAAAACCCTTGTGGGTGTATCTTCTTGTGAAGTATCTTCTTCAAAAACTACAAAATTATCACCATAATATTACCAATTATTTGTAAGGAAATATAATCAAACAACGATCCGCATTCCATGAGGTCGAATAATCAAAAAACTTCATGATCGAAATCCGAGCATAATGTTTGCCATTGTTTTGTAAAAATCTACTACAAACCGAGCTTTGATAAGCTCATGTTCAACTCATTTAGTGAACGAGTCCAACTCGAATTAACTCGAGTAGCTCAACTCATAGAACAATCCTTTAAGATGCTATCTGAACTGAATGACATGTCAGAACTCGAGTAACTCAGCTCATATAACAACCCTAAAAACGAACAACCACGTTATTTCATGCAAGGATGTTTACCTTATCAAATCTTGGGTGTGATTGTAGATGATCTCTTAGACTTTTATCTTGTACTCTAAATCCTCCACTGCACACTAACACCTTCTTTAGAAGAAAAGACAACGATTTCTTTGCAATGATCGAAGCATGATCTTTGTTTTGCATTGCATTTGTAGAACTTGTATGTTGAATTTGATGAGCACTCTCTTCTTCATTGTGATTGCTTGAATCTTCCATGTTTTGATCAACTGAAGCTTGTGTGATAGATTCCTTAGAATATTCTTGCTGATGTCTAAGGCCAAAAGTGCCGATTGCAAGTAGGGCTTGAGGCCAATCACTGAATTCTTCCCTTTGAGATCCTCGTTGAGTTTGATCTTTACGCAATACAAGATTCATTATAATATAGTAATTTAAGCTTATTGATTAGGGTTTATCAATCCAAGTACAAGCAAGTGTTTTTGGTTCAGCTAATTTAGATTCATATTAAAGAGTAATAATCAAGCAAAATGCAGAATAAAGTGTCACTTCATTGAGGAGATATCGTCTCTTTTTGTATTTTGAGATGATGATTTAACTTATTCGACGGATACTAGCCACCCGATTTGACCAGAAGGGTGAAAAACAGTTAAAAGACACGAGAAAACGGTGACAGGTAAAGCAGGAGGTGGATCGAGTAGGATCCTGTAAACTAATACATATATTTCGTAGTTGTTCACAGTGTTGTGTATGAATGAACAATAAGGATCGCCAATGAACGAGGTGATTTACTAAGCACACAATCGTACAATTCATCCTCACGTAAGACGTCATGCGCCTCGGGTCAAAATTTGATTATTTATCTCATTTTAGTAGGGGTTCTCGTTTCTTATCCTGAGAAAGATGATCCGAAATATATATAATAAAATCAAAACTCACCGACGGGAGGATTTATCACCGGCTTCTTGTTTCCGTATCTTTCACTAAGTTTATTTTGCACCCAACTAAAGAGCTGCATGAACCGAAAACATAAACCGAGTATACATATTAGGTTCAAATTCAACGTATAAGTCTGACGAGATCTCAAGATATATAATTACCGGCATGATCGATCACCGATGAAATGCGGACCCGTGGGCTGTGACCAAATCGAAGTTTGGCTTCGCAAAGCCAATATGAAAGAAGAGTTTGAGCAAGATTATATAGGAAGAGTTTAGTTGCGAGTTGCGACAACAATCACATGCATTACATATGTTATATGTAAAATTGTTCTATATATATATATATATATATATATATATATATATATTGTATTGTTAAGATAACATTGTTTTGAGTATATTCAAGTAAAGTATGAGACTTCAAGTTTCATGGTGCGGCTTTTTGTCTCTTTTTGATCATTTGTCACACCCATATGGGATTTTATGTGCATATATGTTTCCATCTACATGTACTATATATTTTCAATTATAATTGTATTTTTGGTGCCTCGATTATCTTGATTGGGAGTTAGGTCTACTTGTGTATACAAACCCGTGGCGTATTCGGAGAGGGCGAAGGTGGCGGCGATTGATTAGTATATGATGGGTTATTTAACGTGGGGCCACATATCGTGTGAACTCTTTTTTTTGGGTGAAAGCGATTACAACAAGTCCTGCATTTATTAAAACTAATGCCCTAGCTAATGCCCGTGCAAATCATCTAAAACTAATGCCCTAGCTAGAACACCGATCCAAAATGTGTAATCCAAGAACAAGAGAGAAAACAAAGTTGGTCAAGAAAACTTCTCAAAAGATATGACCAAGTACGACAACCAAATCTCGTGCAAGTAAACCTTGACACCGAAGAATTAGACTAAATAGTGATGCATGACATCCACTCTTTCTCAACCAACTTGAAAAATTAATCATGAGTCGAGCTCCACAGCCACCTTACGAAACCCTTTACTCCAAGTGAGCTCTAATCCGTGGACTAAACCCATAACTCCGCCACCGGCTGGTGATGTAGTAATACCAATGTTAGCCGCAAAGCCCCCTTTCCATTCTGCATTACAATCACAAATAACTCCCCTCGTCGTAGCCACCCCTAGATGCTCCATTTGAGTTCGTCTTAAGCCAGCCGGTATCAGGGTATACCCATCTAAACATCTTTCTTCGGTATCAGAGCGTACATATCATGTGACCTTATATACACATTAGGTTTGAGTTTATCACATGATCTTAGTGGGGTTATCCTATAAATTTTATTGCCAATAGAAGTTACAATCTAACTTTATGAATTAGTCGGATTAGGATTCTTATTTTCATACGTCTTTTCAAGTGGAGAGTACCATCTAATTGACTTAGTTGAAACTTAACTCAGGATGTGCATTCGGGTCACCTAGTATAATAAGACGAGACCGTCTATCATTGTTCAAGTCTCCAATCAATCAGTGTCTTAAGTTTGACAAGTCTCCTCTAAATAATCCCTTTCCCAATAACATCAAAATAACCAATCAACTAAACTGACCTAACATCTAAGTTTTGTTTTTTCAAAAATAATTGGACAAAATGTAATTTTATAACCATTTCATAAACTCAAAAAAATAACTAAAATTTCATCCGATACTTTATTCTATATATATCTTGCCCTACTTGCATATAAAAATATTTGCTGGCCTACTTGCTTATATATAAAACTTGGTGGCTTAGTTGCTCGATGGATTCGAATCTGCACTGAAACTTTCAAAAAGTATATTCAACATAAAATTGTTGCAGATGAGATCGCCAAATCAAAGGCTGCATGCTTAGGGTTGTGATTAGCAATGAGTTTTTTTATATATAAAGATAAAAAGATAGATTAGGTGAGTCAGTTTCTTGTGATCGAACTAATGCATTATTTCGAATGAGGTTTTCAACATCATCTGATAAAGCATCGACATCAATAGTTGGACCGTGATCATGCAACGCGAGTCTATTAGTGACAGTGTTAATTTTGCTGAAAATATAACTGAGTGATAGTATGCTCGAGTCTCTTAGCAATGAGTTATTATTACATTTGAGTTTTGTATATATATATATATATATATATATATATATATATATAGAATCATACTCCCATGTAAACAGCCCTTATAGTGTACAATGAGAACAAATAGTAGCCCTTGATCTGATTAATCTAAAGGCTGAAAATTAACATAAATATTCAATGAAAAATTAAGCACACCCTCCTCATTGGAATGTGTAATACACTCTCCAAAATAAGGCAATTACAATATTTTAGAAAAATTATAAATGATATCTTCTTCCACTATTTTAGGGAGTTACAATATACAGAATCTTTCAATTAATATCAACAAAATCGATCAAAGCAATATCAATTATATGGATGATACGTTTTGCTGAAACGCCATACACTCCATTGTCGCCGGAAGAACTAAACATATTTTCGCCGGAATAGTTAACAGTAAGTGTATCTTTTTCAGTATATAATATTCTCATCAACAAACAACGGTTGATTTGTCCTCAATTTTTTCGTTTTTCATCAATATATGTCATCAATTGTTCGGTTGATTTGTGTAGGGGATTCAGGCAAGCAACAGATTCGGAATCAATGGAAGAAGGTAACTGAACGTGGAATAACATAAACAGTTAAAGTAATATGTTAACGGATATTTGGTTTCATATTAACGAATATATTTGAATATACCACAGAATACGATTCGGTGACGGTGAATGTTTACCTAAATATCAACTATTAAACAAACTCGTATTCAAATTATCATAATATAAATATTTATTGAATTTTTTACAGATTCCCCATGTGAAAGAGATTGGGATGTTGATGGATCCGACATTGATGATAACATGGAGAGTATGGATGAATTTTATGAAGCAGTCTTACCTAAATATCAACCACTCGGTTTTTGTTCTTCAAACGGCTTGAGTCATTTTACAGTCTTACGTTTTTTTATCATTATATGTCCACATTTATCGGTTGATTTGTGTAGGGCATTCTGGCAAGCAACATTTTTGACATCGATGGAAGAAGGTAAGTGAATGTGAAACATCATACACGATTAAATTAATATATCAACAGATATTTGGTTTCATATTAACGAATATATGTGACTATACTTCCGAATACGTTCTATAACATGGTTACGAAAACAGATATGGCACCGGTTATGGTTTACCCACTCATCAAACATTAAACATACTCGTAATCGTTAGCTATATTTCAATTATCAGATTATAAATATGTAGTGAATTTTTTACAGATTCCGGAAATAAAAGGGATTGGGATGTTGATGGATTCGACATTAATGCTAACATGGAGAGTATGGATGATTTTTATGAAGCAGCGGTAAATGAAGAGCTCAACGATGCAATAGACATGACGCAATCACCGGCGAAAACAAAATATTGGACTCCACAGTACGATGCAATAGACATGATGCAATAGACATGACCCAAGTGTACATGTTGCGTTCATTAACATATGACACACTAAAATATTATATATCCGGTTACTATATCTTGTATATTCTATAAAATATATCGTTCATATTCGGTAAAAAGTACATTTTCTAATCCGTCATATTATCTATGGTAAACGGAGTTTGCATACAAGATAACTATCGTCTTCGTATGTTTCCTCAAGTGTAAAGGTTGTGCTCTTTAACATACAACACCTAATATATGAAGCATCCATTAACTATATCATGTATATTCTGAAATTATATCGTTCATATTCGGTAATGAATACACTTACTAATCTATCATATTATGCATGGTAAACGGTGTTTGCATACAAGATAAAGATTGTCTTCCAATGTTTGTTGTGTTATACTCACTGTAGCAAAAGAGTTTTCCGAAACAACATATCAAAAGAGTTTGACATTGTAGCATAAAACTTTGACATTAATATAGACAGGAGTGTCAAACGCATTAATCCCTACATAAGTGATTCAAATATCCAAAAAGAGAAAGAAACTGTAGCATATAGTTTTGACATAGTGTAGCAAAACAGTTGTCCGGAACAACATATCAAAATAACAACTTGAATCGTCTATTCCTCATCATTCATAGCATTGTCAGTCTTCAACGCCCCTCTAGCAACTATACACGGTATTTCTGGCAACATTGTGTTTTACCATGTCAAGATTTCTGAAATCTTCCATGTGATCAATTGATATTATGCACTTGTTCAGTTCGTAGTTGAAAACATCGTACATTTCTTCGAACTCAACGCTCCCTTCGTCACCAATTGAAAGTAGTTGCGTACAAGTCTGTAACAATTTTTAACGTTATCTTCCACACAGAAACAAAACAGCTATTAGCGAATAAAAAAGTAGTATGGTATCGAATATAAATAATAAAAAGGACCGAATAGCGAGTTGTATTTTCATTTTACCATGCATTAAACCCACACAAAAAAGATCTTTGGTGAATTTTCGCCTCTAAACCACTCAAGTGCGTTCAGATACGATGCCCAAGCATCCACAAGTTCGTTCAGAAAAAAAAAAAACTCATAGCCCTTAACACCAATCATTTATGAACAGACAAGTATTGAATGGCTGCAGCCTAATTCGCATTCGACAAGGCATGATCGAACATTCAACAACAATGGACAACCAATCCAATTTGGCAACCATATTTCAAAATAAAAAAACAAATCAGAAAACCATAATCGGAATCAATGCACCGGAAATTACATTGATATCGACAATACCTCGAGTGACGGAGGAGAGCGGCGAGACGAACAATACCCTAATCTGAATGACGATTGACATTGAAATGGTGATTAGGCCGTTGTGTGCGCCGAATACCGGCGCACACAACACCGAATACCGGCGCACACAACACCGAATGTAGATTGGAGGTCGAGCACAACACCGACGAGACCAACAGCGCCGAATACCCGATGAAGAAGACGACACGGAAAACTGTAAAAGATTTAGGGGTTTTATTTGAGGGGTATTATTTTAGGGAATATTACATTAATCCGCAAAACCCTAATCGGAATCAATGAACCAGAAATTTCATTGCCGTCGACAATACCTCGAGTGACGGAGGGGAGCGGCGAGTCGAACAATACACTAATCGGAACGACGATCGGCACTGAAATGTTGATTAGGAGGAAGAACACAACACCGGCGAACAAAAAACCGAATATGAAATCGATCTCCAACCACTTGGCCGGCGACTTCGATGGCTCCGAATTTATGAATGCAGTAGTTGAAGAAGAAGATAGTCACAAGAAAATTAGGGATTTCGTTAGTTTTAACCATGAAAAAACCCTAAATTGAAGAATCGAAAAAAAAGAGTGTTCTTGATGAATACCTCGAGTGAAGACGTAGAAAGTTGAACACGGTTGCTTGTGTAGATGAATGGGGAAGAAAGGCGAACACAGAAAGCTCCTGCAACTATCGGCACCAAAGAAACGATTCAGTTGAAGAACACGGGATTGTGTTATGGAGGAATAAGCGGGATACGAAATAACCGTAGAATATTTAGTGGTTTTATTAAAGGAAAATTTTAAAATTGAGGGAAGTTATGGAGAGTAGGGTATCACACGCGCCTGCAACTTCCCTAAAATTGTTTAGCATTTATATATATTTTTTTTGTTAATTAAGAAACTGCTTAATCTCAGCCGTCCATTATATTGATCCAACGAATATAATTCGTTCTCATTGAACACTATAAGGGCTGTTTACATGGGAGCCAAACTCTCTCTCTCTCTCTATATATATATATATATATATATATATATATATATATATAGTGTAGATCATATGAGAACACCCCTAACGTGTATACATGAGAACAAATTCGTAATTATTATTAGTTTTGTTACGAATTTGTCATATCGTTTAATGTATTATTCCTAGTTATTGTTGGTTGAGTGGATTATTCATAATTATTGTGGTTATTCATAATTATTATTATTCGTAATTATTTTTAATTTTGATATCTACACTAAATCTCGACCCTTAATATTCATCATCCGACGATCTAAGATTGTTCTCATGTATACACGTTAGGCGTGTTCTCATGAGAACCGCACCCTCTCTCTCTCTCTCTCTCTATATATATATATATATATATATATATATATATATATATATATATATATATATATATATATATATTCATGCTTAGTAACAAAAATGGAATTTGAATGCATGAAGATATTGTGTAATTGATGATTTGAGCATAGCATGTGATAGTGTTGATCATTGTAAAGTATTTCATTAATTATTTATGTAAGGAAAATTTTGGATGTACTCTATTTTAGACGTTTTTTAATTATATTCTAAAATTATTTTTAATTTTCAGATTATAAATCTGAAGTTTATAATATTTCTGATATATCTTTTTATCATTTATAATTTAACATTTGTATTTATTTAAAATTTTTATTACGATTGACATCTCTATATTTTATAATTTGTTTAAAAAACTATAAAACTCATGGTATCGTCTCAAATTTGAAAATACCTAAAAAAAAAGCTAAAATACAGAAATTTGGTTTAGGGCACGTTTGTAGTGCACTTTTCGTCCATCTTTTTTACTTAAAGGGACGTCGTCACATTTTTCAAAACAAAGAAGATCTCAATCTTGACTTATATGACATTTACACAATTACTCACCTTTTCTCGATATCTATATACGGAGTTTAGTATATCAGATATCGGTATTGAAATCGATATCAAGAACATAGGTATGAGATTGATATCTCATATATGATATTTGTGTTTGACAAGAAGGTACGGTATATCAGATATCATAATTGATATTTTATAAAGCTAAAACGGAGAGCAAAAACAAGATTACAACAAAGAGTTATTTGAGGAAGACCGATAATGTATCAGAACAATCAGGAAGACAAAACAGTGAATCAACATTAACTAACAATACCTAGTTTACGGGAACCAACAAGTGACGACAATAATTAACACAAAAAACTCAATAGAGAGAGAGGAGACGGACAATTCTTCTCTGTTGTACAAGACAAAGAAATACACACAAAAAACTAAGTCGTTATAACGTAAGTTTTATTTTAATATAAAGAAAAATAGTTCGATATACTAGACGATACACCGTCTAATGGATCGTTCACGAATAACCAGAACAAAGAACATCAAAGAAATGCACAAAAGTACAACAAGTAGACTCAGAAGCAACGAGATCTTCAAGGAAAAGGAAAGCGAGGTAGTCACTAGAGAACGGATAGTATAGCGTATGTCGTCGAAGGAAATGCACAAGACGGGAGCATGGAGAACAATTGTGGGCACCTCAGATTTGGACTCGAATTAGACCCTTTAAGAGTCGATCACAAATTCACGACCTCTCCAAGATAAATAACTCGAACAATTACCCACAAAACTTGCTTAAATCTCAGAAGTGTCCACTGCAAAACACTAAGTACTTTAATACAAGTGAATAACTTTTAAACAAGAGGTCGATGAGAATCACAATATATTCCTTTAACATTAACTTGTTAAAGTACAAATCTCCGAAGATTTTCAAATGTTATTATCAAAACGTCAACTTATTTATTTTGTCATTAGATCGCTTATACTTTTTGGTTTGCTTTTGTTTTGATTGTTTAAATTCAAATTTTGTTTTATGAATAAAATCCGAAAATAAATTTGCTCACTTTGTTTTTTTTTCCTAATCTTTCTTGTTTCGGGCAAAGGGACTTCATTATAAGGTAGGTTAGATGTACAAGAAACACGTTCATGTAAATAAATTTCGAACTCGAGACAAAAATGCTACATTATTGTTGTATGTTGCACAGGTCTTGACACGAGAATTAATTACTCAGCTAATCATAAATATTGACTAAACCTGGAATACGGAGAAACTAGTAAGTTAGAATTTTACACTATAACATTATGATCGATGATGATTATAATAATCGATGTGAGATCACAAACTTAAAATTATTTGAAAAGTTAGAAATTCTAAAGATAAAAATATATAAAGTAGAAACCCTAAAAACTCTATCTCACATGTATAAAGTTTCACATAACACTTGCATGAAATGTAGGTCTACTTGTTGGATCATATATCCACATTATTGATAAATTAGCTAGCTATAGACAAAACCCTAATTCCAACGAATGAATCTTGAAATTCTTTCTCAAAATTCAAAGTATTCACATGGGGTTTTTATAATCTTTGATTAGGAGGTAAATTACGTGTTGATAGTTAGTTAATAGTGTTATAGCTAAGCTATGTAGATCAATCCTTTTGATGGCCGTCCATCTCTATTATATAATAGATGGGGAACATACGATGACAAAATCAAAGCCTTGGAATTAGGTCAAAATCCTATATAAGGAATAAGAATAGTGTTGTTGGACGTACAAATGTAGTGAATGTCGATGAAACCGAATGTTGTGGAACCTTAAATATATGTACATTTTTCAAAGTATTCATACTGAAATGCGGAATAGGCAGATAAAATAGTTTATCCAATACTCTAGAAGGGGGGATGAATAGAGTATGGAAACTTTTCGCAATCTTAGGATAGGTAAGACCTTATCGAAAGAGATAAGACCTTATCAATTGAGATAAAGTCTTACTCGTAATTATAAGACCTTACACGTTTCTCTAAGATTGGAATTAAGTGTAAAGATTTAGACAAACCAGGAATATAAAGAGCAGTAAAGGACACGCGATATGTTAACGAGGTTCGGTCACCAACACGACCTAGTCCCCGCCTAGGATTGATTCAACCCTAGGATTCACGTAGCTTTATTTTCCTTCTTCTTGATGAGTTCCAGATACAACCTTCAGAAGACCTTCCCTCTTCTAAACTCAGAAGTCTTACACTTCCTATCTAGCAACTCACTCACTCGAAAAGAAAAACTAAAGTACTCCAGATACAACACTCGTATCCAACGTGTCTAGAAATGAAAACGGTTTGTATGATCCTTGTTGAATTGTACTATCAGCTCGAAAAAGATCTCACACTTCTTAGGAAAGTATAATGATGAAGCTTCGAATGTGAGATCGGCTCTTTGTGAGATATGTAGAAATTATCTCTCGGTTTTCGAAGTAGGCAATGAATAGTGTATTTTGTTTCTCCTTCCTTGTCTCTTTAAATAGGCAAGCATATCAGCATATTTGATCGTAGAAGAAGATCAGCAATTTTTAACGTTGAAGAAGATCTTGGCTGCATGATCTTAGGAGATCTTGGGTTGTTGAGATCTTGGGTTGTTGAGATCTTGTTTGTTGAAGTCAAGCGGTCAAGTACGTCAATCATATTTTGTTGAGGTTAGGAAATCTTCCAATTTTATCTTTAAGAAGATTTAATTAAAACAAATCAAAGATTTGTTAAAATCAAATCCCTTAAATAACTCAACAAGAAGGAAAAGCCACTTGTACGTACGCCGCGCAATTTTAGTTTCTGTCCAGTTTTGGTAAGGTCTTACCAGTTTATGTAAGGCCTTACTGAAACCTGGAAACCAAGGTTTTTTATGGTAAGGCCTTACCTGACACTGTAAAGACTTTACCAACACTTGTAAGATCTTACCAAAACCTGGAAACCAAGGTTTTGGCTTTCATCAACCATAAGTAATGTCTTATTTATCAAGGTGGAGTTAACAATCTCCCCCTTGATGAAAGACAAAACTTATGATCTATTTCCTGCATTTGAACAACACAACAACAAACAATATAACATAACATAAGCGCATATGTAGGATCAAATTTTGAAAACGATCGTATCAATGCAAGTTTTTCAAAAACTAAAAACAACCAAACCAAACCAAAAGTTTTCAAAACATTTCAAAAGACAAATATTCTCCCCCTTTTTGTCTTTCAGCAAGAAAAATTTAGAACTTAAAAGGATTTAATCTTCATCATCCGAGACTTCAACCACTTCTTCAAACCATTGCCCGTAATTTGAAGAAGACCCAGCTCGTCTTTGACGACAACGAGCACGCACCTTTGCCCTCCATCTCTGTTGTGCCTCACCAGTAGTGGTCCAAGCCATCATTTTGGCTAAATGTTTATCCTGATCATTTCTGTACTTCTTAACTAAGCCATATTCCTCCACTGTCAAGATAGTCGGCTCAGGTTCAATGGGTCGAAGAATGCCTCTCTTTAGCACCTTGCGTTCACAGTTGATGACAACATTTTTACACACTTCTTGAATGTGTTCCACAGCATCCTCATCCAAAGGCATGATCGTAGTAGTTGCCCTATGAGCTAGAGATGTCAAAAACAGTAACTGGTTGAGCTTTTCATTAACAATTAGCAACTTCTCATGCGTATCATCCTGTCTATCCACAATATCAGCACGAGCAGTGTTCAAATCTTTCCTCAGAGCATCCACTTCAGCTTCTAAATCCTGAATTCTCTCTTCAGATGAGAGTTGAGCAGTTGATTGATGTTTCTTCAGAATCCAATCCCCAGACAAAGTTTTCTCAACCCCAAGCCTTCTCCAACAGTCCTCATCAATTTGACCCTTATGATAAACCTTATCCTCCTCTGTAGTATCAATGTCAAAGAACTCGAATATCTTTGGAAATAAGTTTGCATAAGGAAGAGGGGCTGTCAAAGGGGTATTTACAGTATGCAACATGTATGATAAAATCAGGTTAGGGACATCAATAGCATACCCAGTAAGGACCAAATCCAGAATTTCTAAGAGATTGTCAGTTACAATCTCTCTGGAATGCTTTCGTGGTAAAACACACCTTGCAAGCAAAGTAAATACGACTTTGGATTCTAGAGTCAAGACGTTATGAGTTTGTTTTTGCTTTGGCTTTGAGGAAGTAGCACCAGAAGAATTTTGTTTCTCAAAGAAAGTTTTCTGGGCATGGGCAAGACACACAATTTTTGAAGGATGAGTTTTGGTGTCAATTTCCTCAGGGACTCCTAAAATGATTGCTAAGGAAGAAGCAGTAAGAGTAATTGGACGTCCTTTGATCTGGGAATGAAGAGTCAAAATCCCCTTTTCTCGGTGTGCAGTGAGATTAACAAAGAAGAGACGAGTAAGACGAGGAAATGCAAAATCACCCAGATTAAACAAACTCCATAGATTAGAACATTTCAGCATATTGACGCACGGCAGATTCATAGACTCGAGAAATCGTTCATCAACATTTTCACAGAAACTCAAGGGACGATTAGCAAAACCATCCTTCCACATTCCCGCTTTAGTATAGTTCAAGAACCAAGAAAAAGGTTCTTCACTACTAACCTCAAATCCAGATGGTGGCGATCGAAGACGATGTTGAGGTGTATCCTTTGCGGCTGGGGGATAAATTGGTTGAGACACTTGCCGAGAAGGAGAGGGAGTGGACATCGAAGAATCGGAATCGGGATTGTACTCTTTTAGAACAGCTTTGCCTTTCCTAGCCGCCGATCGCTGCTTCTTGGATGTTGGAGCAGAGGATTGAGTCGAAGAGCGTTTGGGAGCCATCGTCGATTAGGGTTTGAGAATGAGAGAGACGAGAAGTCGGAGAGTTTAAGGAAGTGGAGAAGAGAATCCGAATAGAAGATCTTTGAAGATTGTATAAGACGGAGAGAGAAAGGAAAATCTTTGTTTAAAAAATCTTTGTAAAAATATAAGTAATTTCAAAAGATTAAAATTATAACCGAAATATTTCCAAAAATAAAATAATCTATTAGTTAGATATCTATTGAGATAATAACTAAAAGATTTGATCCAATTTAATCTTTTAAACAAAAATCAAGAACATACTATCTTTTAGTAAGGCCTTGAGATGTTTTGTAAGATCTTATTCTAAAGAATAAGATCAGTGTTTGTAACACTATTGTAGTAAGACCTTGAAATGCATGTTAAGGTCTTAATGTAGGGAATAAGATCAATATTGTAAAACAATAATTGCTCCCCCTACATTTGTGCCTCCCTGTTAAGCATACCAAGTTCTAACCTTATAAAATTGAATCTCTCTTCGGGTAAAGGTTTTGTAAAGATATCGGCCAGTTGTAGATCGGTAGAAATGAATGATAGCATGAATTATAGTCTATATTTTGGGGTTTGTTTGGACGTTTTATCTTTCATAATCTGCATGTTTGTATGTACATTATGTGATTTTACTACCATTTCATCTACCTTTGCGAGAATCGAGGTCTACACCTAGTTTCGTTGTAATTGCAGGTAATATGGTACGTATTGCATCAAAAAGGAGCAAAAGGAGTCAAGAGTCATTTGGAGCTACATTCAGGAAGCACAACCATGGATTAAAGATTTACTTTGGACCAGTTTTGAGAGATTCTACATTCAGTTATGAGTCACCTCGGTTGACCAGAGATTCATCTCGACCGAGGCGATCCAGAGACGCCGACTCGACCGAGGCGAACACCTAGGACGCGGCGAGAATATTTTATTCTTGGCTGAGATCTTTTAAAATTGGAAAGTGATCTTATATTTTTGGGCTGAGCTTCTAGAAGGAAGGAGATATGCAGAATCATATATTTTACCTATATTTATGGGATAATATCTTCTTAAGATTTATTATCTTTGGAGGTTTATTTTTCCTATAAAAAGGGTTGATTTTCTACAATTTGAAGAGGCTGCATACACCACATACAATCACGCTATAACACCGATCAGGGTTTACAAGCGCAGCAGCCGCATCCTACTCCAATTTGGGAGAGAGTTGAAGAACCTTTTTGAAGGTTGAAGGAAGATTTGAAGACTATAGCTTTATAGCTTTTTGGAGGGTTTTTGTAAGATTGTCTTCAATTCCTTTCCTTGTTGTCTTGTCTTGTTGGATCATTATCCAAGGAACGATTTTGTGTGATATTTGATTCAGTTATTGAAGTGTTTTCATTAAATTCTTCTTTGTTCAAATATTCACCTTCTTCCCATATATTTAATACTTTCATCATGATGATGAGTGGCTAATTTCCTTGTGTGATTCTAGGGTGATTGGCTGAAGGTTGTGGGAAAAACAATGATAGAATAATCTTAGATTCCAGTAGGATCCTGAAAGTTCGAGTCTTTAACCTTAACCCTAAGCATCTCGTTCGGTTGATGAACATCTCGGCCGGGGTGGAATTCTTCTGACCGAGGTGACTTATTTGATCCGTAACTGAGAGTTAAGTGTTAGAGTTTGCTAAATCCTATTCTTATTACACCTTCCTGGTTCAATGCAAGCTTAGGATGAGACTTACCCGGTAATTCCTTAGTTTGTGTACCAACGATCATAAGTGTAGGTAATAAAGGTTTGTCCTTTATTGGGGTTTGAGTGTGCTTCCATCCCATCTTTGTGAGTTAGCCCGAGACTTACCCGGTAAAGGTTGATTCTATTCCCTTAGATGGTGTGTTAGTTTGAGGTTATAGTTCTTTATCTTGATTCCTTGAGACTTACCCGGTAATAGGAGTTGCGGTTTAGGATTAGTGTGTAGTGAGACTTACCCGGTGATCTACTCCACTTTAGAAACGCCTTCCCCACGCAAAAATCTCAGCTTTGTCCGCTTATCTATAGATCTTGAGTTGGAACCACAACTAGATGCTTTAATCCCTAGAATTGCATGTTTGCTTTATTTGACATCTTATTCATCTTTGATTGTATTACTTGCTCTTGTGGTTAGCATTGACACTAGCATACCGTACTGGACTTTGTTTCACTAAGTCCCTGTGATCGACCCCTGGAATTTTCTTGCTTTTACTACGATTGACCCGTACACTGCGGGTTCGCATCCTTGTTTTAAGCTTAAGTCTAGGGTTATAAATTTAAAGCTTGCACACACCGTTTGGAGCGAACAAGTTTTTGGCGCCGTTGCCGGGGACTTGGTCTAGACCGAGCCGGTTAAGGTTTGCTTTCGGGGCACTTGCCCCTGTTGCTACTAACTACTCTTTCTATGAGTTTTGTAGTTTTCAGGATTTCTGAACGCTATGTTTGATCCAGCCTGGATAGCAAGACAAAGTGCTAGGGCAGATCATTATGAATACTTGGAGGAGAAGTACTCCTTCTACTGGTTCAACAATGAATGGGAAAGAGAAGAGGCCATTCAGCATGAACTTGCGATGTGGGATGAACTGAATGTCCCTAAAAAGACTTATGAGCAACCTCTTGAACACTCTCTTGAATCTAGGTTGGAGAAGTTGATGAAGAAGGTGACGGAGCTCAAGGAAAGCACCCTATCCTATGCTAGGCCGCAAGAGGAGCATAAGGAAGTGTTGCACGTTCCAAGCATTCCCCCAGTCGAACCAGAAGTTTCTCCTGAAACTTTTGAGGGAGACGATGTGGAAGATCTCGATCTGACTGTTGAGACCTCGGTCGAGGTGGAAGTGACCTCGGTCGAGATGAAAGAAGAACCTGCAGAACCGGAAGAGGCAGATGCAGAAGACCTTGGCCAAATTACTGAGATTGTGGTCAAGGTGGAAGAAAGACCAGCTGAACTAAGAGAGATTTCGTGTGTGGATCATCGACCCAACATGAAATTTGTCTCAAACCTTGGAGAGCTTTGCAAGGTACATTCTCCTACTTCATTTGAATTCCCTATTAATATTTCTGAATTTTTCAGGAAGGCACCGGAGAGTTGGAGGTCTCTTCCGAAAGAACCTCCTAAGATCAAGATGAAATCTCTCTTGAAATTGTTGGAGGAAGATGCTCCTTGGATTATAAGGAGTGAAGTTAACAAGCGCTTCACCGCTAAGGCAACGAAGTGTTATTTGTTCAAGTATGGGGTCCCTCGCATGCTCAGGACCCTGTACCATCCCCAAGCTATAAATGGGGAAGCTGCTATGATTCTCGAGAAACTATTTTCTCGATCAAGGAAAGGATGGGACGCAAGGCTAGATTATGTCCCATTGAAGTGCAGGAAGACTAGAAGGATTCCGGTGAGAATCAAACCGTACAAGCTTGTACGTGGGAGATCTTACCATTTGCCGGTGAAATTAGGAACCGGAACCTTTTTGGAAGAATTTTATGATGGATGTGATGAGCACTCCATGGTGTTCAAGGTACATTGAGTAATTCTATGGAGAAGGGTCCAGCTAGCGACCTTAAACCAAGCGCTTCTTGGGAGGCAACCCAAGGTATTGCTTTCTTCTCCCTTTTCTAGTTTAGTTTAGATAGTTGCTTTGTTTTTGTTTTCCTCTAGACAACAACCAGGTATTCCAAAAGGAAGGATCACAGTTCAGGAGCTACACTAGAAGAACGAAGTTTCGAGAAGTTGAGGAAACGAGCTTTACTGAGATACATCTCGGGGACTGTCAGAACACCTCGACCGAGATGTACTTCGCCAACCGAGATGGTCTTATCTGGGAGCTGTTTCTTACTTCTTCATGCAGTTTAGCTATGTTCGGTGCGTATCCTGTCCTTAGACTTATTTCGACCCACTGGGACAGTGTGTCCCAAGTGTGGGGTGTTTATGTAATATTTGATATTTTATGCTTCAGTTGCTTCTACATGTTTATCTGAGATTTCATGCATACTTACAGGTTATTTGATTGAGAAAAACGTCGAAACCGAAAAAAAAAAAAGGGTTTTAAAAAAAAAATAATTTCGACCTCGACCGGGACAGTTCTGGCAAAACGAGGTGTTTCACCTCGGTTGAACCAAGAACATCTCGACCGAGGTGGGTTAACTGAGAGTTTTCGAAAACGATTTTTGCGTTACTTATCTGGATATGATCTCAGTGAAGATCTTGTTTACTGACTGGTTTTAAATTCTTTATATGTTTGAAATGTTTTATGATATGATTAAGTTGCTAAATGCTTTGTTTGAAATTATTGGCATGTTTAATATTTTGTTTTTATCCAAATTATGTTGAATTTGAAGGTTGACACCGCAGCATAAGTTCTCTCACATTCATTTTGGAAAGACCAAGGCAATTCATTCTCTTCTTCTTCTTCTTCTTGATCATGCTTAGCCCCTCATATACATTTTGCCTCCCTTTACCTATCCGGGAATTTGGAAGCAAGCAAAGTGGTGAAAGCAAGTTAAAGTTGAGAAGTGGCTGAAAGTGAAAGTCTTAGAAAGCAATAATAGGTTTGGGGAAGTCAATCATGAAGATGAGTAACTCGGCACCATTCACATAGCCGGGTGTTTGTGTCTTGCCAAAGTCGGATTGAGCGATATTCCTAACGGATCATGGTATGTGCATCAAGGGTTTGATGCATCTCAAGAAATTGATGATTGCGGATTTCCTAGGCTTCGGTTATTGTGCACCTCTGTCCATGCATTCCAAAAAGTAAAGTAAAAAGAAAAAGTGTGAGATAAGCAAAGCTTATTGGTGGAAGATGTTGCAAGTCAAAGTGAAAGTGAAGTACATCCTTTTCCCGGATTCTAGCACCACATTACCTTACATACATCCCTACCCTACACGTTTCTTGACCTTTCTTTTGGGAAGCCCTTGAGACCTTGAGCTTGTTGATTGACTTAGCGGTTTAAATCGGATTATACATGATTAATTTTGATAATTATGATTTATTATGCATTCTATGATTTTATGCAAAGATGAACAACTTTCCTATATTTATAAAATGTTTTGATCATATTGAGTTTTTAATTTCCAGGAAGTACTCTCTTAGAGTGATCTATGATAGTTGCACACCATAAAATGTTTTTGAAAGACTTTTCATTGATTTTCATGACTTATAATCCATTCTATCTCGATTTCTATATGAGGAACTTGCTTAGGGACAAGCAAGGGCTAAGTATGGGGTATTTTGATAGCATGAATTATAGTCTATATTTTGGGGTTTGTTTGGACGTTTTATCTTTCATAATCTGCATGTTTGTATGTACATTATGTGATTTTACTACCATTTCATCTACCTTTGCGAGAATCGAGGTCTACACCTAGTTTCGTTGTAATTGCAGGTAATATGGTACGTATTGCATCAAAAAGGAGCAAAAGGAGTCAAGAGTCATTTGGAGCTACATTCAGGAAGCACAACCATGGATTAAAGATTTACTTTGGACCAGTTTTGAGAGATTCTACATTCAGTTATGAGTCACCTCGGTTGACCAGAGATTCATCTCGACCGAGGCGATCCAGAGACGCCGACTCGACCGAGGCGAACACCTAGGACGCGGCGAGAATATTTTATTCTTGGCTGAGATCTTTTAAAATTGGAAAGTGATCTTATATTTTTGGGCTGAGCTTCTAGAAGGAAGGAGATATGCAGAATCATATATTTTACCTATATTTATGGGATAATATCTTCTTAAGATTTATTATCTTTGGAGGTTTATTTTTCCTATAAAAAGGGTTGATTTTCTACAATTCGATAAGCCCGCTTACACCGAAATACAGGCTGCATACACCCGCTATCAGCGCAGCAGCCGCATCCTACTCCAATTTGGGAGAGAGTTGAAGAACCTTTTTGAAGGTTGAAGGAAGATTGAAGACTATAGCTTTATAGCTTTTTGGAGGGTTTTGTAAGATTGTCTTCAATTCTTTTCCTTGTTGTCTTGTCTAGTTGGATTATTATCCAAGGAACGATTTTGTGTGATATTTGATTCAGTTATTGAAGTGTTTTCATTAAATTCTTCTTTATTCAAATATTCACCTTCTTCCCATATATTTAATACTTTCATCATGATGATGAGTGGCTAATTTCCTTGTGTGATTCTAGGGTGATTGGCTGAAGGTTGTGGGAAAAACAATGATAGAATAATCTTAGATTCCAGTAGGATCCTGAAAGTTCGAGTCTTTAACCTTAACCCTAAGCATCTCGTTCGGTTGATGAACATCTCGGCCGGGGTGGAAATCTTCTGACCGAGGTGACTTATTTGATCCGTAACTGAGAGTTAAGTGTTAGAGTTTGCTAAATCCTATTCTTATTACACCTTCCTGGTTCAATGCAAGCTTAGGATGAGACTTACCCGGTAATTCCTTAGTTTGTGTACCAACGATCATAAGTGTAGGTAATAAAGGTTTGTCCTTTATTGGGGTTTGAGTGTGCTTCCATCCCATCTTTGTGAGTTAGCCCGAGACTTACCCGGTAAAGGTTGATTCTATTCCCTTAGATGGTGTGTTAGTTTGAGGTTATAGTTCTTTATCTTGATTCCTTGAGACTTACCCGGTAATAGGAGTTGCGGTTTAGGATTAGTGTGTAGTGAGACTTACCCGGTGATCTACTCCACTTTAGAAACGCCTTCCCCACGCAAAAATCTCAGCTTTGTCCGCTTATCTATAGATCTTGAGTTGGAACCACAACTAGATGCTTTAATCCCTAGAATTGCATGTTTGCTTTATTTGACATCTTATTCATCTTTGATTGTATTACTTGCTCTTGTGGTTAGCATCAACACTAGCATACCGTATTGGACTTTGTTTCACTAAGTCCCTGTGATCGACCCCTGGAATTTTCTTGCTTTTACTACGATTGACCCGTACACTGCGGGTTCGCATCCTTGTTTTAAGCTTAAGTCTAGGGTTATAAATTTAAAGCTTGCACACACCGTTTGGAGCGAACAAGTTTTTGGCGCCGTTGCCGGGGACTTGGTCTAGACCGAGCCGGTACGGTTTGCTCTTGGGGCATTTGCCCCTGTTGTCTTACCACTCTACTTGAGTGACTTTTGCAGGTTCTTTCTTAGGTATATGCGAAGAACCCGCACTGGAAAGGAAATCGTTCCTTACGATCCCGAACCGGAAAAGACATACAAACGACGCTTAAGAGAAGCGAAGATGGCCCAACAAGACGATCACGATCTTTTGGCCCAATTGAGAGAGACGCAAGAGCAGCTACGTCTCAGTAAAGAAGAACTAAGGCAGGAAAAAGAAGAGAATCAGGCCAGGAATGCAGCAATCGAAGCTGAGATTGCAGCGATTCGGAACCAGATTCAACCTCGACCGATGCAGGATCCAGTAATTGATCCTCGACCGAGGCAAGTCCCAGTTCCTGACGCCCCGGCCGATGTGCATCCACTTCGGATGCCAGTCCGAGATGTTCTTCTTGCAGGAATTCCACAAACCCTAGGTCAAAGGATGGACCCTAATCAACAGCTGAGGCGTCCAGGAGTGAACCTAGGAGATCCAGCGGACCATGACTACGAACTTCGACCACAAGTTCTAGCGATGATTCGCCAATGTCAATTCGGAGGGCTAGAGAAGGAGTCGCCGCATCAACATCTTCAAAACTACGAGATCTTGATGGAGACCTTGCGACCTCCCAGAATTGAAAATAACAACTACAAGCTAAGACCTTTCTACTTTTCTCTTAAAGATAGAGCTCTTACTTGGTATCAATCTCTTCCTGCAGGAAAGATCAGCACATGGGAAGAGATGACTACGGAATTCTTGACTAAATTCTTTCCCCCCTCAAAGACTGCTGAAATGAGAGGGAAGATCAATGCTTTCATCATGAAAGACAAGGAGAGTTTGTCCAAATCATGGGAGCGGTTCAAGGATATCCTTTTGGATTGCCCACATCATGGGATTCCAAAGATCGAGTTGTTGGAGATCTACTTCAAAGGGCTGGACGGAAACACCCAGTTTAATCTCCAACTACTCTCCGCCGGCACATTTATGGATATGGCGGTTGACGAGGCTTGGGATTTCATTGAGAAGCAAGCCTTGCACATGGAGAAGTACACCCACCAAGGAGCTGAAGGTGGAGTTAAAAGAGTCAACTTTCAAGAGACTCAAACCAACAACAACCAATTCACGTCCTTGAAGAACGACGTGAAGCAATTGAAGGAGCTATTGATGGCTCAAACTAAGCAGGAAGAGCAAGGGCAAAGGAACAACAACAACTACAACAAGAACGGGTACCGTAACAACAACAACGGACCCCGAAACAACAACTACAACAACAATAGAGGATCCAATAGCAACAATTGGAGAGCGAATAATAACCAAAACAACGGTAACAATTATTCAAACTCCAACTCTAATGATTCCTCTAACCCTTTCCTCTCTCCTCCTTCTTCTTCTTCTACTCCATTGAAGAGCCAAGGGCAAGGATCAAGTTCGTCTCAGCCGGAAAAGAAGGACGCAGTCCTGGAGGCGATCTTGATCAAGCTTAGTGCTATGGAGAATTCTATGACTTCATTTTCGAGGGCCCAAAAATCCTTCGAACAACAACTTGCTAATGTTCGCTCCAAACGGTGTGTGCAAGCTTTAAATTTATAACCCTAGACTTAAGCTTAAAACAAGGATGCGAACCCGCAGTGTACGGGTCAATCGTAGTAAAAGCAAGAAAATTCCAGGGGTCGATCACAGGGACTTAGTGAAACAAAGTCCAATACGGTATGCTAGTGTTAATGCTAACCACAAGAGCAAGTATACAATCAAAGATGAATAAGATGTCAAATAAGCAAACATGCAATTCTAGGGATTAAAGCATCTAGTTGTGGTTCCAACTCAAGATCTATAGATAAGCGGACAAAGCTGAGGTTTTTGCATGGGGAAGGTGTTTCTAAAGTGGAGTAGATCACCGGGTAAGTCTCACTACACACTAATCCCAAACCGTAACTCCTATTACCGGGTAAGTCTCAAGGAATTAAGATAAAGAACTATATCCTCAAACTAACACACCATCTAAGGGAATAGAATCAACCTTTACCGGGTAAGTCTCAGGCTAACTCACAAAGATGGGATGGAAGCAAACTCAAACCCCAATAAAGGATAAGCCTTTATTACCTACACTTATGATCGTTAGTATACAAACTAAGGAATTACCGGGTAAGTCTCATCCTAAGCTTGCTTTGAACCAGAAAGGTATAATAAGAATAGGATTTGGCAAACTCTAACACATTAACTCTCAGTTAAGGATCGGATAAGCCACCTCGGTCAGCCAGTTTCCACCCCGGCCGAGATGTTCATCGACTGAACGAGATGCTTAGGGTTAAGGTTAAAGACTCGAACTTTCAGGATCCTACTGTGATTAAGATCATTCTATCATCGTTTTTCCCACAACCTTCAGCCAATCACCCTAGAATCACACAAGGAAATTAGCCACTCATCATCATAATGAAAGTATTAAATATATGGGAAGAAGGTGAATATTTGAACAAAGAAGAATTTAATGAAAACACTTCAATAACTGAATCAAATATCACACAAAATCGTTCCTTGGATAATGATCCAACAAGACAAGACAACAAGGAAAGGAATTGAAGACAATCTTACAAAAACCCTCCAAAAAGCTATAAAGCTATAGTCTTCAAATCTTCCTTCAACCTTCAAAAAGGTTCTTCGAATCTCCCAAATTGGAGTAGGATGCGGCTGCTGCGCTGATAGCGGGTGTATGCAGCCTCTAAGCATGATCGGATTTGTGGAAAATCCAATCCTTTTTATAGGAAAAATAAACCTCCAAAGATAATAAATCTTAAGAAGATATATTCCCATAAAAATAGGTAAAATATATGATTCTGCATATCTCCTTCCTTCTAGAAGCTCAGCCCAAAAATATAAGATCACTTTCCAATTTTAAAAGATCTCAGCCAAGAATAAAATATTCTCGCCGCGTCCTAGGTGTTCGCCTCGGTCGAGTCGGCGTCTCTGGATCGCCTCGGTCGAGATGAATCTCTGGTCAACCGAGGTGACTCATAACTGAATGTAGAATCTCTCAAAACTGGTCCAAAGTAAATCTTTAATCATGGCTAT
>BSUD01000007.1:2419453-2465674 GCA_033239045.1 Fagopyrum esculentum | reverse complement strand
AAATCTTTAATTATGGCTATGCTTCCTGAAGGATTCCTTTTTGCTCCTCAATGTAGCTCCAAATGACTCTTGACTCCTTTTGCTCCTTTTCGATGCAAAACGTACCATATTACCTGCAATTACAACGAAACTAGGTGTAGACCTCGATTCTCGCAAAGGTAGATGAAATGGTAGTAAAATCACATAATGTACATACAAACATGCAGATTATGAAAGATAAAACGTCCAAACAAACCCCAAAATATAGACTATAATTCATGCTATCAAAATACCCCATACTTAGCCCTTGCTTGTCCCTAAGCAAGTTCCTCATATAGAAATTAAGATAGAATGGATTATAAGTCATGAAAATCAATGAAAAGTCTTTCAAAAACATTTTATGGTGTGCAACTATCATAGATCACTCTAAGAGAGTACTTCCTGGAAATTAAAAACTCAATATGATCAAAACATTTTATAAATATAGGAAAGTTGTTCATCTTTGCATAAAATCATAGAATGCATAATAAATCATAATTATCAAAATTAATCATGTATAATCCGATTTAAACCGCTAAGTCAATCAACAAGCTCAAGGTCTCAAGGGCTTCCCAAAAGAAAGGTCAAGAAACGTGTAGGGTAGGGATGTATGTAAGGTAATGTGGTGCTAGAATCCGGGAAAAGGATGAACTTCACTTTCACTTTGACTTGCAACATCTTCCACCAATAAGCTTTGCTTATTTCACACTTTTTCTTTTTACTTTACTTTTTGGGATGCATGGACAGAGGTGCACAATAACCGAAGCCTAGGAAATCCGCAATCATCAATTTCTTGAGATGCGTCAAACCCTTGATGCACATACCATGACCCGTTAGGAATATCGCTCAATCCGACTTTGGCAAGACACAAACACCCGGCTATGTGAATGGTGCCGAGTTACTCATCTTCATGATTGACTTCCCCAAACCTATTATTGCTTTCTAACACTTTCACTTTCAGCCACTTCTCAACTTTTGACTTGCTTTCACCACTTCGCTTGCTTCCAAATTCCCGGATAGGTAAAGGGAGGCAATATGTATATGAGGGGCTAAGCATGATCAAGAAGAAGAAGAAAAAGAAGAATGAATTGCCTTGGTCTTTCCAAGAAGAACGTGAGAGAACTTATGCTGCGGTGTCAACCTTCAAATTCAACATAATTTGGATAAAAATAAAGTATTAAACATGCCAATAATTTCAAACAAAGCATTTAGCAACTTAATCATATCATAAAACATTTCAAACATATAAAGAATTTAAATCCAGTCGGTAAACAAAATCTTCACTGAGATCATATCCAGATAAGTAACACAAATCGTTTTCGAAAACTCTCAGTTAACCCACCTCGGTCGAGATGTTCTTGGTTCAACCGAGGTGAAACACCTCGTTTTGCCAGAACTGTCCCGGTCGAGGTCAAAAATTTTTTTTAAAACCATTTTTTTTTTCGGTTTCGACGTTTTTCTCAATCAAATAACCTGTAAGTATGCATGCAATCTCAGATAAACATATAAATGCAGAATGAAGCATAAATATGAAATATTACATAAACACCCCACACTTGGGACACACTGTCCCAGTGGGTCGAAATAAGTCTAAGGACAGGATACGCACCGAACATAGCTAAACTGCATGAAGAAGTAAGAAACAGCTCCCAGATAAGACCATCTCGGTTGGCGAAGTACATCTCGGTCGAGGTGTTCTGACAGTCCCCGAGATGTATCTCAGTAAAGCTCGTTTCCTCAACTTCTCGAAACTTCGTTCTTCTAGTGTAGCTCCTGAACTGTGATCCTTCCTTTTGGAATACCTGGTTGTTGTCTAGAGGAAAACAAAAACAAAGCAACTATCTAAACTAAACTAGAAAAGGGAGAAGAAAGCAATACCTTGGATTGCCTCCCAAGAAGCGCTTGGTTTAAGGTCGCTAGCTGGACCCTTCTCCATAGAATTACTCAATGTACCTTGAACACCATGGAGTGCTCATCACATCCATCATAAAATTCTTCCAAAAAGGTTCCGGTTCCTAATTTCACCGGCAAATGGTAAGATCTCCCACGTACAAGCTTGTACGGTTTGATTCTCACCGGAATCCTTCTAGCCTTCCTGCACTTCAATGGGACATAATCTAGCCTTGCGTCCCATCCTTTCCTTGATCGAGAAAACAACTTCTTGAGAATCCTAGTAGCTTCCCCATCTTTAGCATGGGGATGGTACAAGGTCCTTAGCATGCGAGGGACCCCATACTTGAACAAAAGACACTTCATCGTCTTAACGGTGAAGTGCTTGCAAACTCCACTCCTTATAATCCAAGGAGTATCTTCTTCCAACGGTTTCAAGGGAGGTTTCATCTTGATCTTAGGAGGTTCTTTCGGAAGAGACCTCCAACTCTCCGGTGCATTCCTGAAAAATTCAGAAATATTAATAGGGAATTCAAATGAAGTAGGAGAATGTACCTTGCAAAGTTCTCCAAAGCTTGAGACAAGTTTCGTGTTGGGTTGATAATCTACCCACGAAACCTCTCTCAGTTCCGCTGGTCTTTCCTCCACCCTGACCACAATCTCAGTAATTTGGCCAAGGTTCTCTGCATCTTCCACTTCTGATTTTGCAGATTCTTCCATCTCGGCCGAAATCTCTTCTACCTCGGCCGAGGTCTCAACAGTTGGATCGAGACCTTCCATATCCTCCTCTTCCTCAGAAGTTTCAGGAGAAATTTCTGGTTTGATTGGGGGAATGCTTGGAACGTGCAACACTTCCTTATGCTCTTCTTCCGGCTTAGCATAGGATAGGGTGCTTTCCTTGAGCTCCTCCACCTTCTTCATCAACTTCTCCAATCTTGATTCGAGAGAGTCTTCAAAAGGTTGCTCATAAATGTTTTTAGGGACATTCTTCTCATCCCATATCGCAAGTTCATGTTGAATGGCCTCTTCTCTTTCCCATTCATTGTTGAACCAATAGAAGGAGTACTTTTCCTCCAAGTATTCATAATGGTCCGCCCTAGCACTTTGTCTTGCTATCCAGGCTGGATCAAATGTAGTCATCGGAAATCCTGAAAACTACAAAACTCATAGAAAGAGTAATTAGTATCAACAGGGGCAAGTGCCCCGAAAGCAAACCGCAACCGGCTCGGTCTAGACCAAGTCCCCGGCAACGGCGCCAAAAACTTGTTCGCTCCAAACGGTGTGTGCAAGCTTTAAATTTATAACCCTAGACTTAAGCTTAAAACAAGGATGCGAACCCGCAGTGTACGGGTCAATCGTAGTAAAAGCAAGAAAATTCCAGGGGTCGATCACAGGGACTTGGTGAAACAAAGTCCAACACGGTGTGCTAATGTTAATGCTAACCACTAAAGCAAGTAATACAATCAAAGATGAATAAGATGTCAAATAAAGCAAACATGTAATTCTAGGGATTAAAGCTTCTAGTTGTGGTTCCAACTCAAGATCTATAGATTAGCGGACAAAGCTGAGATTTTTGCGTGGGGAAGGCGTTTCTAAAGTGGGGTAGATCACCGGGTAAGTCTCACTACACACTAATCCTAAACCGTAACTCCTATTACCGGGTAAGTCTCAAGGAATTAAGATAAAGAACTATAACCTCAAACTAACACACCATCTAAGGGAATAGAATCAACCTTTACCGGGTAAGTCTCAGGCTAACTCACAAAGATGGGATGGAAGCACACTCAAACCCCAATAAAGGACAAACCTTTATTACCTACACTTATGATCGTTGGTACACAAACTAAGGAATTACCGGGTAAGTCTCATCCTAGGCTTGCTTTGAACCAGGAAAGGTGTAATAAGAATAGGATTTGGCAAACTCTAACACTTAACTCTCAGTTTAGGGTCGGATAAGTCACCTCGGTCAGAAGAATTCCACCCCGGCCGAGATGTTCATCAACCGAACGAGATGCTTAGGGTTAAGGTTAAAGACTCGAACTTTCAGGATCCTACTGGAATCTAAGATTATTCTATCATTGTTTTTCCCACAACCTTCAGCCAATCACCCTAGAATCACACAAGGAAATTAGCCACTCATCATCATAATGAAAGTATTAAATATATGGGAAGAAGGTGAATATTTGAACAAAGAAGAATTTAATGAAAACACTTCAATAACTGAATCAAATATCACACAAAATCGTTCCTTGGATAATGATCCAACAAGACAAGACAACAAGGAAAGGAATTGAAGACAATCTTACAAAAACCCTCCAAAAAGCTATAAAGCTATAGTCTTCAAATCTTCCTTCAACCTTCAAAAAGGTTCTTCAACTCTCTCCCAAATTGGAGTAGGATGCGGCTGCTGCGCTTGTAAACCCTGATCGGTGTTATAGCGTGATTGTATGTGGTGTATGCAGCCTTCTCAAATTGTAGAAAATCAACCCTTTTTATAGGAAAAATAAACCTCCAAAGATAATAAATCTTAAGAAGATATTATCCCATAAATATAGGTAAAATATATGATTCTGCATATCTCCTTCCTTCTAGAAGCTCAGCCCAAAAATATAAGATCACTTTCCAATTTTAAAAGATCTCAGCCAAGAATAAAATATTCTCGCCGCGTCCTAGGTGTTCGCCTCGGTCGAGTCGGCGTCTCTGGATCGCCTCGGTCGAGATGAATCTCTGGTCAACCGAGGTGACTCATAACTGAATGTAGAATCTCTCAAAACTGGTCCAAAGTAAATCTTTAATCCATGGTTGTGCTTCCTGAATGTAGCTCCAAATGACTCTTGACTCCTTTTGCTCCTTTTTGATGCAATACGTACCATATTACCTGCAATTACAACGAAACTAGGTGTAGACCTCGATTCTCGCAAAGGTAGATGAAATGGTAGTAAAATCACATAATGTACATACAAACATGCAGATTATGAAAGATAAAACGTCCAAACAAACCCCAAAATATAGACTATAATTCATGCTATCAAAATACCCCATACTTAGCCCTTGCTTGTCCCCAAGCAAGTTCCTCACATAGAAGACAAGATAGAATGGATTATAAGTCAAGAAAATCAATGAAAAAGTCTTTCAAAAATATTTTATGGTGTGCAACTATCATAGATCACTCTAAGAGAGTACTTCCTGGAAATTAAAAACTCAATATGATCAAAACATTTTATAAATATAGGAAAGTTGTTCATCTTTGCATAAAATCATAGAATGCATAATAAATCATAATTATCAAAATTAATCATGTATAATCCGATTTAAACCGCTAAGTCAATCAACAAGCTCAAGGTCTCAAGGGCTTCCCAAAAGAAAAGGTCAAGAAACGTGTAGGGTAGGGATGTATGTAAGGTAATGTGGTGCTAGAATCCGGGAAAAGGATGAACTTCACTTTCACTTTGACTTGCAACATCTTCCACCAATAAGCTTTGCTTATTTCACACTTTTTTCTCTTTTACTTTACTTTTTGGGATGCATGGACAGAGGTGCACAATAACCGAAGCCTAGGAAATCCGCAATCATCAATTTCTTGAGATGCGTCAAACCCTTGATGCACATACCATGACCCGTTAGGAATATCGCTCAATCCGACTTTGGCAAGACACAAACACCCGGCTATGTGAATGGTGCCGAGTTACTCATCTTCATGATTGACTTCCCCAAACCTATTATTGCTTTCTAAGACTTTCACTTTCAGCCACTTCTCAACTTTAACTTGCTTTCACCACTTTGCTTGCTTCCAAATTCCCGGATAGGTAAAGGGAGGCAAAATGTATATGAGGGGCTAAGCATGATCAAGAAGAAGAAGAAGAAGAGAATGAATTGCCTTGGTCTTTCCAAAATGAATGTGAGAGAACTTATGCTGCGGTGTCAACCTTCAAATTCAACATAATTTGGATAAAAACAAAATATTAAACATGCCAATAATTTCAAACAAAGCATTTAGCAACTTAAACATATCATAAAACATTTCAAACATATAAAGAATTTAAAACCAGTCAGTAAACAAGATCTTCACTGAGATCATATCCAGATAAGTAACACAAAAATCGTTTTCGAAAACTCTCAGTTAACCCACCTCGGTCGAGATGTTCTTGGTTCAACCGAGGTGAAACACCTCGTTTTGCCAGAACTGTCCCGGTCGAGGTCAAAAAATTTTTTTTAAAAAACCATTTTTTTTTTTCGGTTTCGACGTTTTTCTCAATCAAATAACCTGTAAGTATGCATGCAATCTCAGATAAACATATAAATGCAGATAAAGCATGAATATAAATATCCGATAAAATGTCATACATCAAAAGTATCGAATACAAATAGTCACGTAGTCAAATAATACATATAAATACCCCATACTTGAGACACACTGTCCCAGTGGGTATAATAAAAGTCTAAATGAAAGAGGACTCACCGGATAAAGAGCCGAACTGCATAAAAATATAATAAATAAAACTCTGCAGCTCCTCAGTAGTCCTGATCCGGTGGTGGTGGTGGTGGTACATAAGGATACTGGGTCGGATCGAATGGATAGCCCATAGTCTGCTGGAACTGTAGCTCCATCATCCTACGCTGATAGTGCTGCCCCTCCAACATCTGCTGAGTCCAGCTGTCAAGGTGTCGGTGCTGGGCGGCAAACCTCTCATGCATGTCTACTGTAAGGGCAGCATATGAGTCTATCATCTGCTCTGTCAAATCGTCGATCCGACGATGAGCCTCTGCATCTCTGTGACGGCGTGTCCGACGTCTAGTAGATCTAACGGGAGGTGCAGCAGGTGCAGGCTCAGTATCCTCCTCATCCTCATCCAAATCAATAATGGGAGGCGCGCTCGTCCCAGCAGTGTCTGTCCCTGTGTCCATCGGGATGCCGCCTCCTCTCTCATCAACTGTCTCGTCATCATCCTCCTCATCAGCCTCCTCAGCCTCCTCAGCAGCTGCAGCTGCTCCCTCTCTGTAGTCCTCCATCAGCGGGGCCCATGCTGTCTGCCAAAAATGTGGGTCGAAGACCGAAAACTGTGCAGACCATCTGATGCCCTGAGGCGCTGTCCGCTCCCAAGGCATGGCAACATACGGAGTAGTCAACCCACGAGGAACAAGAATCCGCCTCGTGATCATCTCCTGCAGACCCAGCGGCTTCGGAGCCGCCGCCAATGTGCAGATACTGAGATCCATCCCGTGGTAGGAGGCGATGTGGGTGACTAGACCTCCACAGCAAATATCACCCTTCCCTTTGGCCTTGATCCTGTGCAGATCCTCTGCCAGGAGCAAGCCAAAGTCCGGGTATCCTCCCGTGACCATGCAGTACAGCGAAAATAGCTCCCCCTGTCTGATCTTCTGGGGCGTCTCAGTACGCGCCAGAAGCATCTCGCTGAATATCCGGTGGGCGAGTCTGAAAGCTGGGTGGAAGATGACCTTCTCCCTGGAATCACCAGGGCGCCATCTGTCTGCATGTGTAGTGATGTGGGCTATCTGTCCCCAAAACTCCCTAGCTACGGATCGGGAGGGGAAGTCTACAGCTGTAGGGGTAGGAAAGCTGAAAATCTCTCTGAATATCTCTAATGGAACTATGAAGTTCCGGCTCATCAGCCGGTACTTCACAGATCCCTCTGTGGGTAGGTAGGAGAAGGAGCTGACGAACTCTAGTGTCGGCTCTATGTAGGCTGGGGCTCGGATCTCAGAAAACTGATCCAGCCCGACTGTAGCTATCATCCTCCTAAGGTCAGCCTCTAACCCTAGGCAGTCAAAAGCGGATACCTCCAGAAATCGCGGTGCGATAACCGGACGGCCCGCTATCCTCTCGTAATCTACCCGGCATCTCTCGTGGATAACCGGGCGGTAGGGACGGGAAGAAGAAGGGGAAGGGGAGGGTGAAGATCTGTCTCTCAGGGCTAGTATCCTATCTGAACTCATCTTCACAAATCAATCTGTCAGACCACCTCGGTTGACTGACAAGTCCCAGAAATCACCTCGGTCGAGGTGCAGACCGACTGGACCGAGGCGTACAGTTCGAATTTCCAAATCTCAGATTTCCAGTTCTTTTCCCCCTAAAATCACTACAATTGCTTCCTAAGGGGTACTTATGGGTTTCCTCAGCAGAATTAAGGGCAACCAAAGCCCAATAAACGGTAAACGAGTCGGTTAGGGTTTTCGAACCTTTTTCGCTTCGTTTCGGCCGAAACTCTCAGAGTTCTTGCAGATCCGTGGTTGCAATCGACTCCTCTTCCCTTTAATCGCGTTTTGGAACAGAAATCGTCGAAAAAGAGCGAGAAACGGAGGAGAACGAGGTGCTCTTGTCGCCGCGGTCGAAATGGGTGAAAAATAAAAAGTGAAAAGTAATTTTCGCTTTTTATACCGTCGCGAGATCTGCTGTCACCTCGGTCGAGATGGTCTCGACTGGACCGAGGTGGTACGGACCGAGGTGGTTCTGCAGAAACCCTAGTCGCCTCGGTTGCTTCAAGAATCAACTCGGTCGAGGTGTTCTGTTAGTGACCGAGGTGCTTCTTTCTTCCTCAAAATCTCGAACTTCTCCCTTTTCTGGAGTGCTCCTTCCTGTTATCTGTCTAAAACACCAAAAACAAAGCAAAGCAAAGCAAAAACAAAAACTATCTAAACTAGACTAGAAAACGGGAAAGAATGCAATACCTTGGGTTGCCTCCCAAGAAGCGCTTGATTTAAGGTCGCTAGCTGGACCATTCTCCATAGAATTACTCAATGTACCTTGAACACCATGGAGTGCTCATCACATCCATCATAAAATTCTTCCAAAAAGGTTCCGGTTCCTAATTTCACCGGCAAATGGTAAGATCTCCCACGTACAAGCTTGTACGGTTTGATTCTCACCAGAATCCTTCTAGACTTCCTGCACTCCAATGGGACATAATCTAGCCTTGCGTCCCATCCTTTCCTTGATCGAGAAAACAGTTTCTCGAGAATCATAGCAGCTTCCCCATCTATAGCTTGGGGATGGTACAGGGTCCTGAGCATGCGAGGGACCCCATACTTGAACAAGAGACTCTTCATCGCCTTAGCGGTGTAGTGCTTGCAAACTCCACTCCTCATGATCCGAGGAGCATCTTCTTCCAACAATTTTAGGGAAGACCTTATCTTGATCTTTGGAGGTTCTTTCGGAAGAGACCTCCAACTCTCCGGTGCCTTCCTAAAAAATTCAGAAAGTTTAATAGGGAATTTGAATGAAGTAGGAGAATGTACCTTGTAAAGTTCTCCAAAGCTTGAGACAAGTTTCGTGTTGGGTTGATGATCCATGCACGAAATCCTACTCAGCTCAGCTGGTCTTTCATCCATCTTGGCCATAATCTCAGTAATCTGGCCAAGGTTCTCTGCATCTTCTGCTTCCAGCTTTGCAGATTCTTCCGTCTCGGCCGAAGTCGTTTTCACCTCGACCGAGGTCTCAACAGTCAGATCGAGACCTTCCATATCCTCCTCGTCCTCAGAAGTTTCAGGAGAATTTTCTGGTTCGACTGGGGGAATGCCTGGAACGTGCAACACTTCCTTATGCTCCTCTTGCGGCCTAGCATAGGATAGGGTGCTTTCCTTGAGCTCCGTCACCTTCTTCATCAACTTCTCCAACCTAGATTCGAGAGAGTCTTCAAGAGGTTGCTCATAAGTCTTTTTAGGGACATTCAGTTCATCCCACATCGCAAGTTCACGCTGAATGGCCTCTTCTCTTTCCCATTCATTGTTGAACCAATAGAAGGAGTACTTCTCCTCCAAGTATTCATAATGGTCCGCCCTAGCACTTTGCCTTGCTATCCAGACTGGATCAAACATAGCCATCAGAAATCCTGAAAACTACAAAAACTCATAGAAAGAGTAGTTAGTAGCAACAGGGGCAAGCGCCCCGAAAGCAAACCGTACCGGCTCGGTCTAGACCAAGTCCCCGGCAACGGCGCCAAAAACTTGTTCGCTCCAAACGGTGTGTGCAAGCTTTAAATTTATAACCCTAGACTTAAGCTTAAAACAAGGATGCGAACCCGCAGTGTACGGGTCAATCGTAGTAAAAGCAAGAAAATTCCAGGGGTCGATCACAGGGACTTAGTGAAACAAAGTCCAATACGGTATGCTAGTGTTGATGCTAACCACAAGAGCAAGTAATACAATCAAAGATGAATAAGATGTCAAATAAAGCAAACATGCAATTCTAGGGATTAAAGCATCTAGTTGTGGTTCCAACTCAAGATCTATAGATAAGCGGACAAAGCTGAGGTTTTTGCATGGGGAAGGTGTTTCTAAAGTGGAGTAGATCACCGGGTAAGTCTCACTACACACTAATCCTAAACCGTAACTCCTATTACCGGGTAAGTCTCAAGGAATCAAGATAAAGAACTATAACCTCAAACTAACACACCATCTAAGGGAATAGAATCAACCTTTACCGGGTAAGTCTCGGGCTAACTCACAAAGATGGGATGGAAGCACACTCAAACCCCAATAAAGGACAAACCTTTATTACCTACACTTATGATCGTTGGTACACAAACTAAGGAATTACCGGGTAAGTCTCATCCTAAGCTTGCATTGAACCAGGAAGGTGTAATAAGAATAGGATTTAGCAAACTCTAACACTTAACTCTCAGTTACGGATCAAATAAGTCACCTCGGTCAGAAGAATTCCACCCCGGCCGAGATGTTCATCAACCGAACGAGATGCTTAGGGTTAAGGTTAAAGACTCGAACTTTCAGGATCCTACTGGAATCTAAGATTTTTCTATCATTGTTTTTCCCACAACCTTCAGCCAATCACCCTAGAATCACACAAGGAAATTAGCCACTCATCATCATAATGAAAGTATTAAATATATGGAAGAAGGTGAATATTTGAACAAGAAGAATTTAATGAAAACACTTCAATAACTGAATCAAATATCACACAAAATCGTTCCTTGGATAATAATCCAACTAGACAAGACAATCAAGGAAAGGAATTGAAGACAATCTTACAAAACCCTTCAAAAAGCTATAAAGCTATAGTCTTCAATCTTCCTTCAACCTTCAAAAAGGTTCTTCAACAACTCCCAAATTGGAGTAGGATGCGGCTGCTGCGCGTGTATGCGAGGTTCCCAGCTGTAAGCGGATTGCTCGATGATCCGAAGATGGTTGAATTGTGGAAAATCCAACCCTTTATATAGGAAAAATAAACCTCCAAAGATAATAAATCTTAAGAAGATATCATCCCATAAATATAGGTAAAATATATATTCTGCATATCTCCTTCCTTCTAGAAGCTCAGCCCAAAAATATAAGATCACTTTCCAACTTTAAAAGATCTCAGCCAAGAATAAAATATTCTCGCCGCGTCCTAGGTGTTCGCCTCGGTCGAGTCGGCGTCTCTGGATCGCCTCGGTCGAGATGAATCTCTGGTCAACCGAGGTGACTCATAACTGAATGTAGAATCTCTCAAAACTGGTCCAAAGTAAATCTTTAATCCATGGTTGTGCTTCCTAAATGTAGCTCCAAATGACTCTTGACTCCTTTTGCTCCTTTTTGATGCAAAACGTACCATATTACCTGCAATTACAACGAAACTAGGTGTAGACCTCGATTCTCGCAAAGGTAGATGAAATGGTAGTAAAATCACATAATGTACATACAAACATGCAGATTATGAAAGATAAAACGTCCAAACAAACCCCAAAATATAGACTATAATTCATGCTATCAAAATACCCCATACTTAGCCCTTGCTTGTCCCTAAGCAAGTTCCTCATATAGAAATCAAGATAGAATGGATTATAAGTCAAGAAAATCAATGAAAAGTCTTTCAAAAACATTTTATGGTGTGCAACTATCATAGATCACTCTAAGAGAGTACTTCCTGGAAATTAAAAACTCAATATGATCAAAACATTTTATAAATATAGGAAAGTTGTTCATCTTTGCATAAAATCATAGAATGCATAATAAATCATAATTATCAAAATTAATCATGTATAATCCGATTTAAACCGCTAAGTCAATCAACAAGCTCAAGGTCTCAAGGGCTTCCCAAAAGAAAGGTCAAGAAACGTGTAGGGTAGGGATGCATGTAAGGTAATGTGGTGCTAGAATCCGGGAAAAGGATGAACTTCACTTTCACTTTGACTTGCAACATCTTCCACCAATAAGCTTTGCTTATTTCACACTTTTTTCTTTTTTACTTTACTTTTTGGGATGCATGGACAGAGGTGCACAATAACCGAAGCCTAGGAAATCCGCAATCATCAATTTCTTTGAGATGCGTCAAACCCTTGATGCACATACCATGACCCGTTAGGAATATCGCTCAATCCGACTTTGGCAAGACACAAACACCCGGCTATGTGAATGGTGCCGAGTTACTCATCTTCATGATTGACTTCCCCAAACCTATTATTGCTTTCTAACACTTTCACTTTCAGCCACTTCTCAACTTTTGACTTGCTTTCACCACTTCGCTTGCTTCCAAATTCCCGGATAGGTAAAGGGAGGCAATATGTATATGAGGGGCTAAGCATGATCAAGAAGAAGAAGAAGAAGAAGAATGAATTGCCTTGGTCTTTCCAAGAAGAACGTGAGAGAACTTATGCTGCGGTGTCAACCTTCAAATTCAACATAATTTGGATAAAAATAAAGTATTAAACATGCCAATAATTTCAAACAAAGCATTTAGCAACTTAAACATATCATAAAACATTTCAAACATATAAAGAATTTAAATCCAGTCGGTAAACAGAATCTTCACTGAGATCATATCCAGATAAGTAACACAAAAATCGTTTTCGAAAATTTTCTGTTACGCCCACCTCGGTCGAGGTGTTCTTGGTTCAACCGAGGTGAAACACCTCGTTTTGCCAGAACTGTCCCGGTCGAGGTCAAAAATTTTTTTAAAACCATTTTTTTTTCGGTTTCGACGTTTTTCTCAATCAAATAACCTGTAAGTATGCATGCAATCTCAGATAAACATATAAATGCAGAATGAAGCATAAATATGAAATATCCGATAAAGCGTGAGTCATACATCAAAGTCATCAAATAAATACATCCAAATACCCCATACTTGGGACACACTGTCCCAGTGGGTCAAATAAAAGTCTAAGGAACAGGATACTCACCGAACATAGCTAAACTGCATGAAGAAGTAAGAAACAGCTCCCAGATAAGACCATCTCGGTTGGCGAAGTACATCTCGGTCGAGGTGTTCTGACAGTACCCGAGATGTATCTCAGTAAAGATCGTTTCCTCAACTTCTCGAAACTTCGTTCTTCTAGTGTAGCTCCTGAACTGTGATCCTTCCTTTTGGAATACCTGGTTGTTGTCTAGAGGAAAACAAAAACAAAGCAACTATCTAAACTAAACTAGAAAAGGGAGAAGAAAGCAATACCTTGGGTTGCCTCCCAAGAAGCGCTTGGTTTAAGGTCGCTAGCTGGACCCTTCTCCATAGAATTACTCAATGTACCTTGAACACCATGGAGTGCTCATCACATCCATCATAAAATTCTTCCAAAAAGGTTCCGGTTCCTAATTTCACCGGCAAATGGTAAGATCTCCCACGTACAAGCTTGTACGGTTTGATTCTCACCGGAATCCTTCTAGACTTCCTGCACTTCAATGGGACATAATCTAGCCTTGCGTCCCATCCTTTCCTTGATCGAGAAAACAACTTCTCGAGAATCCTAGTAGCTTCCCCATCTTTAGCTTGGGGATGGTACAAGGTCCTGAGCATGCGAGGGACCCCATACTTGAACAAATAACACTTCGTTGCCTTAGCGGTGAAGCGCTTGTTAACTTCACTCCTTATAATCCAAGGAGCATCTTCCTCCAACAATTTCAAGGGAGGTTTCATCTTGATCTTAGGAGGTTCTTTCGGAAGAGACCTCCAACTCTCCGGTGCCTTCCTGAAAAATTCAGAAATATTAATAGGGAATTCAAATGAAGTAGGAGAATGTACCTTGCAAAGCTCTCCAAGGTTTGAGACAAGTTTCATGTTGGGTTGATGATCCACACACGAAATCTCTCTCAGTTCAGCTGGTCTTTCTTCCACCTTGACCACAATCTCAGTAATTTGGCCAAAGTCTTCTGCATCTGCCTCTTCCGGTTCTGCAGGTTCTTCTTTCATCTCGACCGAGATCTCTTCCACCTCGACCGAGGTCTCAACAGTCAGATCGAGATCTTCCACATCTTCTTCCTCAAAAGCTTCAGGGGAAACTTCTGGTTTGACTGGAGGTATGCTCGAAACGTGCAACACTTCCTTATGCTCCTCTTCTGGCTTAGCATAGGATAGGGTGCTTTCCTTGAGCTCCGTCACCTTCTTCATCAAATTCTCCAACCTAGATTCGAGAGAGTCTTCAAGAGGTTGCTCATGAGTCTTTCTAGGGACATTCTTCTCATCCCATATCACAAGTTCACGCTGAATGGCTTCTTCTCTTTCCCATTCATTGTTGAACCAATAGAAGGAGTACTTCTCCTCCAAGTATTCATAATGATCCGCCCTAGCACTTTGTCTTGCTATCCAGGCTGGATCAAACATAGCCATCAGAAATCCTGAAAACTACAAAACTCATAGAAAGAGTAGTTAGTAGCAACAGGGGCAAGCGCCCCGAAAGCAAACCGTACCGGCTCGGTCTAGACCAAGTCCCCGGCAACGGCGCCAAAAACTTGTTCGCTCCAAACGGTGTGTGCAAGCTTTAAATTTATAACCCTAGACTTAAGCTTAAAACAAGGATGCGAACCCGCAGTGTACGGGTCAATCGTAGTAAAAGCAAGAAAATTCCAGGGGTCGATCACAGGGACTCGGTGAAACAAAGTCAATACGGTGTACTATATCAATTCTAACCACAAGAGCAATTAACACAATCAAAGATGAATAAGAAGTCAATAAAGCAAACATGCAATTCTAGGGATTAAAGCATCTAGTTGTGGTTCCAACTCAAGATCTATAGATAAGCGGACAAAGCTGAGATTTTTGCGTGGGGAAGGTGTTACTAAAGTGGTGTAGATCACCGGGTAAGTCTCACTACACACTAATCCTAAACCGTAACTCCTATTACCGGGTAAGTCTCAAGGAATCAAGATAAAGAACTATAACCTCAAACTAACACACCGTCTAAGGGAATAGAATCAACCTTTACCGGGTAAGTCTCAGGCTAACTCACAAAGATGGGATGGAAGCACACTCAAACCCCAATAAAGGATAAACCTTTATTACCTACACTTATGATCGTTGGTACACAAACTAAGGAATTACCGGGTAAGTCTCATCCTAAGCTTGCATTGAACCAGGAAGGTGTAATAAGAATAGGATTTAGCAAACTCTAACACTTAACTCTCAGTTACGGATCAAATAAGTCACCTCGGTCAGAAGAATTCCACCCCGGCCGAGATGTTCATCAACCGAACGAGATGCTTAGGGTTAAGGTTAAAGACTCGAACTTTCAGGATCCTACTGGAATCTAAGATTATTCTATCATTGTTTTTCCCACAACCTTCAGCCAATCACCCTAGAATCACACAAGGAAATTAGCCACTCATCATCATAATGAAAGTATTAAAATATATGGGAAGAAGGTGAATATTTGAACAAAGAAGAATTTAATGAAAACACTTCAATAACTGAATCAAATATCACACAAAATCGTTCCTTGGATAATGATCCAACAAGACAAGACAACAAGGAAAGGAATTGAAGACAATCTTACAAAAACCCTCCAAAAAGCTATAAAGCTATAGTCTTCAAATCTTCCTTCAACCTTCAAAAAGGTTCTTCAACTCTCTCCCAAATTGGAGTAGGATGCGGCTGCTGCGCTTGTAAACCCTGATCGGTGTTATAGCGTGATTGTATGTGGTGTATGCAGCCTCTTCAAATTGTAGAAAATCAACCCTTTTTATAGGAAAAATAGACCTCCAAAGATAATAAATCTTAAGAAGATATTATCCCATAAATATAGGTAAAATATATGATTCTGCATATCTCCTTCCTTCTAGAAGCTCAGCCCAAAAATATAAGATCACTTTCCAATTTTAAAAGATCTCAGCCAAGAATAAAATATTCTCGCCGCGTCCTAGGTGTTCGCCTCGGTCGAGTCGGCGTCTCTGGATCGCCTCGGTCGAGATGAATCTCTGGTCAACCGAGGTGACTCATAACTGAATGTAGAATCTCTCAAAACTGGTCCAAAGTAAATCTTTAATCCATGGTTGTGCTTCCTGAATGTAGCTCCAAATGACTCTTGACTCCTTTTGATCCTTTTTGATGCAATACGTACCATATTACCTGCAATTACAACGAAACTAGGTGTAGACCTCGATTCTCGCAAAGGTAGATGAAATGGTAGTAAAATCACATAATGTACATACAAACATGCAGATTATGAAAGATAAAACGTCCAAACAAACCCCAAAATATAGACTATAATTCATGCTATCAAAATACCCCATACTTAGCCCTTGCTTGTCCCTAAGCAAGTTCCTCATATAGAAATCAAGATAGAATGGATTATAAGTCAAGAAAATCAGTGAAAAGTCTTTCAAAAACATTTTATGGTGTGAAACTATCATAGATCACTCTAAGAGAATACTTCCTGGAAATTAAAAACTCAATATGATCAAAACATTTTATAAATATATGAAAGTTGTTCATCTTTGCATAAAATCATAGAATGCATAATAAATCATAATTATCAAAATTAATCATGTATAATCCGATTTAAACCGCTAAGTCAATCAACAAGCTCAAGGTCTCAAGGGCTTCCCAAAAGAAAAGGTCAAGAAACGTGTAGGGTAGGGATGTGTGTAAGGTAATGTGGTGCTAGAATCCGGGAAAAGGATGTACTTCACTTCCACTTTGACTTTCAACATCTTCCATCAATAAGTTTTGCTTATTTCACACTTTTTCTTTTACTTTACTTTTTGGGATGCATGGATAGAGGTGCACAATAACCGAAGCCTAGGAAATCCGCAATCATCAATTTCTTGAGATGCATCAAACCCTTGATGCACATACCATGACCCGTTAGGAATATCGCTCAATCCGACTTTGGCAAGACACAAACACCCGGCTATGTGAATGGTGCCGAGTTACTCATCATCATGATTGACTTCCCCAAACCTATTATTGCCTTCTAACACTTTCACTTTCAGCCACTTCTCAACTTTAACTTGCTTTCACCACTTCGCTTGCTTCCAAATTCCCGGATAGGTAAAGGGAGGCAAAATGTATATGAGGGGCTAAGCATGATCAAGAAGAAGAAGAAGAAGAAGAATGAATTGCCTTGGTCTTTCCAAGAAGAACGTGAGAGAACTTATGCTGCGGTGTCAACCTTCAAATTCAACATAATTTGGATAAAAATAAAGTATTAAACATGCCAATAATTTCAAACAAAGCATTTAGCAACTTAAACATATCATAAAACATTTCAAACATATAAAGAATTTAAATCCAGTCGGTAAACAAAATCTTCACTGAGATCATATCCAGATAAGTAACACAAAAATCGCTTTCGAAAACTCTCAGTTAACCCACCTCGGTCGAGATGTTCTTGGGTCAACCGAGGTGAAACACCTCGTTTTGCCAGAACTGTCCCGGTCGAGGTCAAAAAATTTTTTTTTTTAAAACCAAATTTTTTTCTCGGTTTCGACGTTTTTCTCAATCAAATAACCTGTAAGTATGCATGCAATCTCAGATAAACATATAAATGCAGATAAAGCATGAATATGAAAATATCCGATAAATAATATCATACATCAAAAGTAGTCAAATAACGTCAAGTAGTCAAATAAGTACAAACACCCCATACTTGGGACACACTGTCCCAGTGGGTCAGAATAAGTCTAAGGACAGGATACTCACCGAACATAGCTAAACTGCATGAAGAAGTAAGAAACAGCTCCCAGATAAGACCATCTCGGTTGGCGAAGCACATATCGGTCGAGGTGTTCTGACAGTACCCGAGATGTATCTCAGTAAAGCTTGTTTCCTCAACTTCTCGAAATTTTGTTCTTCCAGTGTAGCTCCTGAACTGTGATCCTTCCTTTTGGAATACCTGGTTGTTGTCTAGAGGAAAACAAAAACAAAGCAACTATCTAAACTAAACTAGAAAAGGGAGAAGAAAGCAATACCTTGGGTTGCCTCCCAAGAAGCGCTTGGTTTAAGGTCGCTAGCTGGACCCTTCTCCATAGAATTACTCAATGTACCTTGAACACCATGGAGTGCTCATCACATCCATCATAAAATTCTTCCAAAAAGGTTCCGGTTCCTAATTTCACCGGCAAATGGTAAGATCTCCCACGTACAAGCTTGTACGGTTTGATTCTCACCGGAATCCTTCTAGACTTCCTGCACTTCAATGGGACATTCCTCGTGTCCCATCCTTTCCTTGATCGAGAAAACAGTTTCTCGAGAATCATAGCAGCTTCCCCATCTATAGCTTGGGGATGGTACAGGGTCCTGAGCATGCGAGGGACCCCATACTTGAACAAGAGACTCTTCATCGCCTTAGCGGTGAAGCGCTTGTTAACTTCACTCCTTATAATCCGAGGAGCTTCTTCTTCCAACAATTTCAAGGAAGACTTCATCTTGATCTTTGGAGGTTCTTTCGGAAGAGACCTCCAACTCTCCGGTGCATTCCTGAAAATTTCAGAAATTTTAATAGGGAATTCGAATGGAGTAAGAGAACTTACCTTGTAAAGTTCTCCAAAGCTCGGATCAGGTTTCATGTTAGGTTGATAACCAACACATGAAATCTCTCTCAACTCAGTTGATCTTTCTTCCACCTTGACCACAGTCTCAGTAATTTGGCCAAGGTTCTTTGCATCTTCTGCTTCCAGTTTTGCAGATTCTTCCATCTCGGTCGAGATCTCCTCCACCTCGGCCGAGGTCTCGGCAGTTGGATCGAGATCTTCCACATCCTCCGCTTCCACAAAAGCTTCAGGAGAAACTTCCGGTTCGACCAAAGGAATGCTTGGAACGTGCAACAATTCCTTATGCTCCTCTTTCGGCTTAGCATAGGATAGGGTGCTTTCCTTGAGCTCCTCCACCTTCTTCATCAACTTCTCCAATCTTGATTCGAGAGAGTCTTCAAAAGGTTGCTCATAAATGTTTTTAGGGACATTCTTCTCATCCCATATCGCAAGTTCACGCTGAATGACCTCTTCTCTTTCCCATTCATTGCTGAACCAATAGAAGGAGTACTTCTCCTCCAAGTATTCATAATGGTCCGCCCTAGCACTTTGCCTTGCTATCCAGGCTGGATCAAATGTAGTCATCGGAAATCCTGAAAACTACAAAACTCATAGAAAGAGTAGTTAGTAGCAACAGGGGCAAGTGCCCCGAAAGCAAACCGTAACCGGCTCGGTCTAGACCAAGTCCCCGGCAACGGCGCCAAAAACTTGTTCGCTCCAAACGGTGTGTGCAAGCTTTAAATTTATAACCCTAGACTTAAGCTTAAAACAAGGATGCGAACCCGCAGTGTACGGGTCAATCGTAGTAAAAGCAAGAAAATTCCAGGGGTCGATCACAGGGACTTGGTGAAACAAAGTCCAATACGGTATGCTAATGTCAATGCTAACCACAAGAGCAATCAATACAATCAAAGATGAATAAGATGTCAAATAAAGCAAACATGCAATTCTAGGGATTAAAGCATCTAGTTGTGGTTCCAACTCAAGATCTATAGATAAGCGGACAAAGCTGAGATTTTTGCATGGGGAAGGCGTTTCTAAAGTGGAGTAGATCACCGGGTAAGTCTCACTACACACTAATCCTAAACCGCAACTCCTATTACCGGGTAAGTCTCAAGGAATCAAGATAAAGAACTATAACCTCAAACTAACACACCATCTAAGGGAATAGAATCAACCTTTACCGGGTAAGTCTCAGGCTAACTCACAAAGATGGGATGGAAGCACACTCAAACCCCAATAAAGGACAAACCTTTATTACCTACACTTATGATCGTTGGTATACAAACTAAGGAATTACCGGGTAAGTCTCATCCTAAGCTTGCTTTGAACCAGAACGGTATAATAAGAATAGGATTTGGCAAACTCTAACACATTAACTCTCAGTTAAGGATCGGATAAGCCACCTCGGTCAGCCAGTTTCCACCCCGGCCGAGATGTTCATCGACTGAACGAGATGCTTAGGGTTAAGGTTAAAGACTCGAACTTTCAGGATCCTACTGTGATTAAGATCATTCTATCATTGTTTTTCCACAACCTTCAGCCAATCACCCTAGAATCACACAAGGAAATTAGCCACTCATCATCATTATGAAAGTATTAAATATATGGGAAGAAGGTGAATATTTGAACAAAGAAGAATTTAATGAAAACACTTCAATAACTGAATCAAATATCACACAAAATCGTTCCTTGGATAATAATCCAACTAGACAAGACAACAAGGAAAAGAATTGAAGACAATCTTACAAAACCCTCCAAAAAGCTATAAAGCTATAGTCTTCAATCTTCCTTCAACCTTCAAAAAGGTTCTTCAACTCTCTCCCAAATTGGAGTAGGATGCGGCTGCTGCGCTGATAGCGGGTGTATGCAGCCTGTATTTCGGTGTAAGCGGGCTTATCGAATTGTGGAAATCCAACCCTTTTTATAGGAAAAATAAACCTCCAAAGATAATAAATCTTAAGAAGATATATTCCCATAAAAATAGGTAAAATATATGATTCTGCATATCTCCTTCCTTCTAGAAGCTCAGCCCAAAAATATAAGATCACTTTCCAATTTTAAAAGATCTCAGCCAAGAATAAAATATTCTCGCCGCGTCCTAGGTGTTCGCCTCGGTCGAGTCGGCGTCTCTGGATCGCCTCGGTCGAGATGAATCTCTGGTCAACCGAGGTGATCATAACTGAGTGTAGAATCTCTCAAAACTGGTCCAAAGTAAATCTTTAATCCATGGCTATGCTTCCTGAAGGATTCCTTTTTGCTCCTCAATGTAGCTCCAAATGACTCTTGACTCCTTTTGCTCCTTTTTGATGCAAAACGTACCATATTACCTGCAATTACAACGAAACTAGGTGTAGACCTCGATTCTCGCAAGGGTAGATGAAATGGTAGTAAAATCACATAATGTACATACAAACATGCAGATTATGAAAGATAAAACGTCCAAACAAACCTCAAAATATAGACTATAATTCATGCTATCAAAATACCCCATACTTAGCCCTTGCTTGTCCCTAAGCAAGTTCCTCATATAGAAATCGAGATAGAATGGATTATAAGTCATGAAAATCAATGAATAAGTCTTTCAAAAACTATTTTATGGTGTGCAACTATCATAGATCACTCTAAGAGGATACTTCCTGAAATTAAAAACTCAATATGATCAAAACATTTTATAAATATAGGAAAGTTGTTCATCTTTGCATAAAATCATAGAATGCATAATAAATCATAATTATCAAAATTAATCATGTATAATCCGGTTTAAACCGCTAAGTCAATCAACAAGCTCAAGGTCTCAAGGGCTTCCCAAAAGAAAAGGTCAAGAAACGTGTAGGGTAGGGATGTATGCAAGGTAATGTGGTGCTAGAATCCGGGAAAAGGATGAACTTCACTTCCACTTTGACTTGCAACACCTTCCACCAATAAGCTTTGCTTATTTCACACTTTTTTCTCTTTTACTTTACTTTTTGGGATGCATGGACAGAGGTGCACAATAACCGAAGCCTAGGAAATCCGCAATCATCAATTTCTTGAGATGCATCAAACCCTTGATGCACATACCATGATCCGTTAGGAATATCGCTCAATCCGACTTTGGCAAGACACAAACACCCGGCTATGTGAATGGTGCCGAGTTACTCATCTTCATGATTGACTTCCCCAAACCTATTATTGCTTTCTAAGACTTTCACTTTCAGCCACTTCTCAACTTTAACTTGCTTTCACCACTTTGCTTGCTTCCAAATTCCCGGATAGGTAAAGGGAGGCAAAATGTATATGAGGGGCTAAGCATGATCAAGAAGAAGAAGAAGAAGAGAATGAATTGCCTTGGTCTTTCCAAAATGAATGTGAGAGAACTTAACCTGCGGTGTCAACCTTCAAATTCAACATAATTTGGATAAAAACAAAGTATTAAACATGCCAATAATTTCAAACAAAGCATTTAGCAACTTAATCATATCATAAAACATTTCAAACATATAAAGAATTTAAAACCAGTCAGTAAACAAGATCTTCACTGAGATCATATCCAGATAAGTAACGCAAAAATCGTTTTCGAAAACTCTCAGTTAACCCACCTCGGTCGAGATGTTCTTGGTTCAACCGAGGTGAAACACCTCGTTTTGCCAGAACTGTCCCGGTCGAGGTCGAAATTTTTTTTTTTTTTTTAAAACCCTTTTTTTTTTTCGGTTTCGACGTTTTTCTCAATCAAATAACCTGTAAGTATGCATGAAATCTCAGATAAACATGTAGAAGCAACTGAAGCATAAAATATCAAATATTACATAAACACCCCACACTTGGGACACACTGTCCCAGTGGGTCGAAATAAGTCTAAGGACAGGATACTCACCGAACATAGCTAAACTGCATGAAGAAGTAAGAAACAGCTCCCAGATAAAACCATCTCGGTTGGCGAAGTACATCTCGGTCGAGGTGTTCTGACAGTACCCGAGATGTATCTCAGTAAAGCTCGTTTCCACAACTTCTCGAAATTTCGTTCTTCTAGTGTAGCTCCTGAACTGTGATCCTTCCTTTTGGAATACCTGGTTGTTGTCTAGAGGAAAACAAAAACAAAGCAACTATCTAAACTAAACTAGAAAAGGGAGAAGAAAGCAATACCTTGGGTTGCCTCCCAAGAAGCGCTTGGTTTAAGGTCGCTAGCTGGACCCTTCTCCATAGAATTACTCAATGTACCTTGAACACCATGGAGTGCTCATCACATCCATCATAAAATTCTTCCAAAATGGTTCCGGTTCCTAATTTCACCGGCAAATGGTAAGATCTCCCACGTACAAGCTTGTACGGTTTGATTCTCACCGGAATCCTTCTAGTCTTCCTGCACTTCAATGGGACATAATCTAGCCTTGCGTCCCATCCTTTCCTTGATCGAGAAAATAGTTTCTCGAGAATCATAGCAGCTTCCCCATCTATAGCTTGGGGATGGTACAGGGTCCTGAGCATGCGAGGGACCCCATACTTGAACAAATAACACTTCGTTGCCTTAGCGGTGAAGTGCTTGTTAACTTCACTCCTTATAATCCAAGGAGCATCTTCCTCCAATAATTTCAAGAGAGGTTTCATCTTGATCTTAGGAGGTTCTTTCGGAAGAGACCTCCAACTCTCCGGTGCATTCCTGAAAAATTCAGAAATTTTAATAGGGAATTCAAATGGAGTAAGAGAATGTACCTTGCAAAGCTCTCCAAAGCTTGAGACAAGTTTCGTGTTGGGTTGATAATCCACCCACGAAATCTCTCTTAGTTCTGTTGGTCTTTCTTCCACCTTGACCACAATCTCAGTAATTTGGCCAAGGTCTTCTGCATCTGCCTCTTCCGGTTCTGCAGGTTCTTCTTTCATCTCGACCGAGGTCACTTCCACCTCGACCGAGGTCTCAACAGTCAGATCGAGATCTTCCACATCGTCTCCCTCAAAAGTTTCAGGAGAAACTTCTGGTTCGACTGGGGGAATGCTTGGAACGTGCAACACTTCCTTATGCTCCTCTTGCGGCCTAGCATAGGATAGGGTGCTTTCCTTGAGCTCCGTCACCTTCTTCATCAACTTCTCCAACCTAGATTCAAGAGAGTGTTCAAGAGGTTGCTCATAAGTCTTTTTAGGGACATTCAGTTCATCCCACATCGCAAGTTCATGCTGAATGGCCTCTTCTCTTTCCCATTCATTGTTGAACCAGTAGAAGGAGTACTTCTCCTCCAAGTATTCATAATGATCTGCCCTAGCACTTTGTCTTGCTATCCAGGCTGGATCAAACATAGCGTTCAGAAATCCTGAAAACTACAAAACTCATAGAAAGAGTAGTTAGTAGCAACAGGGGCAAGTGCCCCGAAAGCAAACCTTAACCGGCTCGGTCTAGACCAAGTCCCCGGCAACGGCGCCAAAAACTTGTTCGCTCCAAACGGTGTGTGCAAGCTTTAAATTTATAACCCTAGACTTAAGCTTAAAACAAGGATGCGAACCCGCAGTGTACGGGTCAATCGTAGTAAAAGCAAGAAAATTCCAGGGGTCGATCACAGGGACTTGGTGAAACAAAGTCCAATACGGTGTGCTAATGTCAATGCCAACCACAAGAGCAATCAATACAATCAAAGATGAATAAGATGTCAAATAAAGCAAACATGCAATTCTAGGGATTAAAGCATCTAGTTGTGGTTCCAACTCAAGATCTATAGATAAGCGGACAAAGCTGAGATTTTTGCGTGGGGAAAGTGTTTCTAAAGTGGAGTAGATCACCGGGTAAGTCTCACTACACACTAATCCTAAACCGTAACTCCTATTACCGGGTAAGTCTCAAGGAATTAAGATAAAGAACTATAACCTCAAACTAACACACCATCTAAGGGAATAGAATCAACCTTTACCGGGTAAGTCTCAGGCTAACTCACAAAGATGGGATGGAAGCACACTCAAACCCCAATAAAGGACAAACCTTTATTACCTACACTTATGATCGTTGGTACACAAACTAAGGAATTACCGGGTAAGTCTCATCCTAAGCTTGCTTTGAACCAGAAAGGTGTAATAAGAATAGGTTTTGGCAAACTCTAACACTTAACTTTCTGTTTTAGGTCGGATAAGTCACCTCGGTCAGAAGAATTCCACCCCGGCCGAGATATTCATCAACCGAACGAGGTGCTTAGGGTTAAGGTTAGAAACTCGAACTTTCAGGATCCTACTGGAATCTAAGATTATTCTATCATTGTTTTTCCCACAACCTTCAGCCAATCACCCTAGAATCACACAAGGAAATTAGCCACTCATCATCATTATGAAAGTATTAAATATATGGGAAGAAGGTGAATATTTGAACAAAGAAGAATTTAATGAAAACACTTCAATAACTGAATCAAATATCACAAACAAAAGCGTTCCTTGGATAGTAATCCAACAAGACAAGACAATCAATGAGGGAATTGAAGACAATCTTACAAAACCCTTCAAAAAGCTATAAAGCTATGATCTTCAATCTTCCTTCAATCTTCAAAAAGGTTCTTCAAATCTCTCCCAAATTGGAGTAGGCTGCGGCTGCTGCGTCGTATGCGAGATTTTCTTGCGCTGATGGCGGGTGTATGCGGCCTTCTCAAATTGTGGAAAATCAACCCTTTTTATAGGAAAATAAACCTCCAAAGATAATAAATCTTAAGAAGATATTATCCCATAAATATAGGTAAAATATATGATTCTGCATATCTCCTTCCTTCTAGAAGCTCAGCCCAAAAATATAAGATCACTTTCCAAAATTAAAAGATCTCTTCCAAGAATAAAATATTCTCGCCGCGTCCTAGGTATTCGCCTCGGTCGAGTCGGCGTCTCTGGATCGCCTCGGTCGAGGTGAACCTCTGGTCAACCGAGGTGATCAGAATGTGGAATCTCTCAAAACTGGTCCAAAGTAAATCTTTAATCCATGGCTATGCTTCCTGAATGTAGCTCCAAATGACTCTTGACTCCTTTTGCTCCTTTTTGATGCAAAACGTACCATATTACCTGCAATTACAACGAAACTAGGTGTAGACCTCGATTCTCGCAAAGGTAGATGAAATGGTAGTAAAATCACATAATATACATACAAACATGCAGATTATGAAAGATAAAACGTCCAAACAAACCCTAAAATATAGACTATAATTCATGCTATCACAGATCATTCTCTAATAGCATTGTCCTAGACATTTCCTCTAGGGTGCGGTTCTTTCGTTCCACAACCCCATTTTGTTGAGGTGTTCTAGGAGCTGAAAAATTATGAGAAATACCATATTTTTCACAAAATGCATCAAAGTCTGATTGATCAAATTCTCTACCATGATCACTTCTAATAGAAACGATTGGTAGGTTTTTCAAAGTCTGTAATTCCTTACAAAGTTTTGAGAATTATAAAAGTGCTTCAGATTTCATTTTTAGAAAGAAGACCCAAGTAAATCGAGAATAATCATCAACAATAACAAGAATATATTGCTTGCCTTTTGGAGATTTGACGCGCATAGGTCCACAAATGTCCATGTGGAGAAGTTCAAGAGGTCTAGTAGTACTTACCACTTGCTTCTTTTTAAAGGAACTACGAGTATGTTTACCTCTTGAGCAAGCATTGCATAATTCATCTACCTTGAACTTTAGGTCAGGAAGACCTCTTACAAGATCTTTTGATTTAAGTTTGTTAAGAGAATGTAGACTGATGTGACCGAGTCGTCTGTGCCATAGTCTTGAGTCATCTGATAAGACCTTGAGACATTTTAGATTTGTCCCTGCAATTTGGTTAGTATTAACAGCATATATATTATTATCCATGTGAGCTGTTAGCACTAAATTTCCTGTCAACTCATCTCGAACTTCACACTTTCTCTTGTCAAAGCTAACACAATTTCCTTTATCACAAAGCTGGGAAACACTGAGAAGGTTATATTTTAAGCCATCCACCAAATAAACATCTTTAATATTATTATTTGAATTAAGACCAACATTACCGATACCGAGAATGTCACATTTTCCTTTGTCACCAAGAGTTATAGTGCTAGTGATTTTCTTCTTTAAAGTGTCGAAAAGAGATTCTTTCCCACTCATATGTCTTGAACAACCACTGTCCATTATCCATTTTTGAGTCTTGGTGATATCCTGCAAAACAGAAAATCATCTTTTCCGGCTTGACCAATAAACAGAGTTAGATCCATTATGGGGGTAGACCATGTTAGATGGCCTAGTCCCTTTGGGAACCCATATGTGTTTTACCCGTTCATTTAGACGTACAGGAAAGGTATTTCTAATAATGTATGGATCCGTTCTCCTATATGGACAGGTTTCCTTTACATGACCCTTTCTACAACAAAAGAAACACGTAGGAGATCTCCAATTTCCTTTTGCCTTAACGAATGTGGTAGTGGGTTTAGCAGGAAAATTCCTGTTATATCCTATTCCACTTCGATTTAAGGATAATTGTTGTTCTCCAAGCATTTTATCAAGAGTAGCTTTAGATTTAGTAAATTGCACAAGAGCTATTTGCTGTTCTTGACATTTTTCAGAAAGTTTCACTTTTTCAATCTCTAAGTCAGTATTACTGGTCTTAAGAGATGAGAGGTTTGCCTTTAGATCGGAATTTTCCAATCGTAAGGCCTTAACCTCAGTGTCAAGATCTGATTGTATGCTGTCAAGATCTTGAACTTTCAGCGAAAGCATTCTTATGCAAGTTTCCTGATCATTGAGCTTTTCTTGTAGAATGTTGATTTCTTTGCTGTAAATTTCTTCATTAGAAATCATGTTTTTCAGTACTTTTGATAAAACATCTATAGGACTAGATATAAGGTTTCTTACCATTCCATCCAAATGTTGATCTTGATTTTTGTCGAATTTTGCCATAAGACATAAGTTTGCATGATCATCTTCAGAATCAGAATCACTTGAGGAGTCTGAATCGCTCCAAGCTGCTACCATGGCTTTCTTGCCAAATTCCTTTTTCTTGAATTTGTTCTTCTTCTTTTGAGGACATTCTTTAACCAGATGATCTGTTTCACCACATTCATAGCAATTTAGAACACGATTCTTCTTCACGGGGTTGGAAAACTTACCTCTGTATTTAGAAGATCCAACATTTTCTTTGTTTGAAAATTGCTTTTTCATTTTTAATATTCTAGCTAGTCCTCGTGTGATAAGAGCAAAAGGGTCTTCATCATCATCACTTTCAGAATCTTCCAGTGGTTCCTCTTTCTTTGCCTTGAGTGCCAAATTCTTAATGTTTGTTGGCACATCCCCATCGTCCTCATTGAGGATCAATTCATGGGTGATTAATTTGCCTAGCAAATCATCAAGAGCGAGTGTATTGAGGTTTTGGGCTTCTTCTATAGCGGTTACCTTGGGACCCCATTTTGCTTTAGGCAAGCATCTAAGTATCTTTCTGACTTTTTCTTCATTGTTGAAAGTCTTTCCCAATGAGTCAAGATTGTTAATGATCTCCGTAAAACGGGTGAACATTACTTTGACTGACTCATCTGGGATCATTTTAAACAATTCGTATTGCCTCAGAAAGATACTAATTTTGGTTTCTTTGACCTGGCTGGTTCCTTCATAGGTGACTACTAATTTATCCCATATTTCTTTAGCGGATCTGCATGAAGATATACGATTAAATTCATCAGTACTCAAACCACAATATAAAAGATTAATAGCCTTGTAGTTTTTCGCCACGCTCTCAAGATCCTTCTGATTGAATTCAGCTTCTGTCTTGTTTACTGTTTTACCGTCGGGATCTTCTTTGGTAGGAGTGAGAGGTCCGTTCTTGATAATATGCCACAGTTCCAAATCTTGATCGATGATAAACATCTGCATCAAGGATTTCCAATGCATAAAATTGTTTCCTACAAAAAGAGGTGGTCGAGAGATTGATCTTCCTTGTCCAAATCCGCCTTGACCTTCACCTGCCATTAGTTAGCCTCACAGATAATAATATCTAAAAAGACGTGAGTTAGGCTCTGATACCAATTGAAATGCGGAATAGGCAGATAAAATAGTTTATCCAATACTCTAGAAGGGGGGGATGAATAGAGTATGGAATCTTTTCGCAATCTTAGGATAGGTAAGACCTTATCGTAAGAGATAAGACCTTATCGATTAAGATAAAGTCTTATTCTAATTTATAAGACCTTACACTTCTCTATAAGATTGAAATTAAGTGTAAAGATTTAGACAAACCAGGAATATAAAGAGCAGTAAAGGACACGCGATATGTTAACGAGGTTCGGTCACCAACACGACCTAGTCCCCGCCTAGGATTGATTCAATCCTAGGATTCAAGTAGCTTTATTTTCCTTCTTCTTGATGAGTTCCAGATACAACCTTCAGAAGACCTTCCCTCTTCTAAACTCAGAAGTCTTACACTTCCTATCTAGCAACTCACTCACTCGAAAAGAAAAACTAAAGTACTCCAGATACAACACTCGTATCCAACGTGTCTAGAAATGATAATGGTTTGTATGACTCTAGTTGAATTGTACTATCAGCTCGAAAAAGATCTCACACTTCTTAGGGAAGTATAATGATGAAGCTTCGAATGTGAGATCGGCTCTTTGTGAGATATGTAGAATTTATCTCTTGGTTTTCGAAGTAGGCAATGAATCGTGTGTTTTGGTTTCTTCTTCCTTGTCTCTTTAAATAGGCAAGCGTATCAGCATATTTTATCGTAGAAGAAGATCAGCAATTTTTAACGTTGAAGAAGATCTTGGCTGCATGATCTTAGGAGATCTTGGGTTGTTGAGATCTTGGGTTGTTGAGATTTTGTTTGTTGAAGTCAAGCGGTCAAGTACGTCAATTATATTTTGTTGAGTTTAGGAAATCTTCCAATTTTATCTTTAAGAAGATTTAATTAAAACAAATCAAAGATTTGTTAAAATCAAATCCCTTAAATAACTCAACAAGAAGGAAAGCCACTTGTACGTACGCCGCGCAATTTTAGTTTCTGTCCAGTTTTGGTAAGGTCTTACCAGTTTATGTAAGGCCTTACTGAAACCTGGAAACCAAGGTTTTTATGGTAAGGCCTTACCTGACACTGTAAAGACTTTACCAACACTTGTAAGATCTTACCAAAACCTGGAAACCAAGGTTTTGGCTTTCATCAACCATAAGTAATGTCTTATTTATCAAGGTGGAGTTAACAATCTCCCCCTTGATGAAAGACAAAACTTATGATCTATTTCCTGCATTTGAACAACACAACAACAAACAATATAACATAACATAAGCGCATATGTAGGATCAAATTTTGAAAACGATCGTATCAATGCAAGTTTTTCAAAAACTAAAAACAACCAAACCAAACCAAAAGTTTTCAAAACATTTCAAAAGACAAATATTCTCCCCCTTTTTGTCTTTCAGCAAGAAAAATTTAGAACTTAAAAGGGTCAATCTTCATCATCCGAGACTTCAACCACTTCTTCAAACCATTGCCCGTAATTTGAAGAAGACCCAGCTCGTCTTTTACGACAACGAGCACGCACTTTTTCCCTCCATCTCTTCTGTGCCTCACCAGTAGTGGTCCAAGCCATCATTTTGGCTAACTGTTTTTCCTGATCATTTCTGTACTTCTTAACCAAGCCATATTCCTCCACTGTCAAGATAGTCGGCTCAGGTTCAATGGGTCGAAGAATCCCTCTTTTTAGCACCTTGCGTTCACAGTTGATGACAACATTTTGACACACTTCTTGAATGTGCTCCACAGCATCCTCATCCAAAGGCATGATCGTAGTAGTTGCCCTATGAGCTAGAGATGTCAAAAACAGTAACTGGTTGAGCTTCTCATTAACAATTAGCAACTTCTCATGCGTATCATCCTGTCTATCCACAATATCAGCACGAGCAGTGTTCAGATCTTTCCTCAGAGCATCCACTTCAGCTTCTAAATCCTGAATTCTCTCTTCAGATGAGAGTTGAGCAGTTGATTGATGTTTCTTCAGAATCCAATCCCCAGACAAAGTTTTCTCAACCCCAAGCCTTCTCCAACAGTCCTCATCAATTTGACCCTTATGATAAACCTTATCCTCCTCTGTAGTATCAATGTCAAAGAACTCGAAGATCTTTGGAAATAAGTTGGCATAAGGAAGAGGGGCTGTCAAAGGGGTATTTACAGTGTGCAACATGTAGGATAAAATCAGGTTAGGGACATCAATAGCATACCCAGTAAAGACCAAATCCAAAATTTCCAAGAGATTGTCAGTTACAATCTCTCTGGAGTGCTTTCGTGGTAAAACACACCTAGCAAGCAAGGTAAACACAATTTTTGCCTCTAAAGTTAAGACATTATGGGTTTGTTTTTGCTTTGGCTTAGAGGAGGTAGCACCAGAAGGAATTGATTTCTCTAAAAATATTTTCTGGGCATGGGCAAGACATACAGTTTTAGATGGGTGAGTTTTGGTGTCAATTTCCTCAGGGACTCCTAAAATGATTGCTAAGGAAGAAGCAGTAAGAGTAATTGGACGTCCTTTGATCTGGGAATGAAGAGTCAAAATCCCCTTTTCTCGGTGTGCAGTGAGATTAACAAAGAAGAGACGAGTAAGACGAGGAAATGCAAAATCACCCAGATTAAACAAACTCCATAGATTAGAACATTTCAGCAGATTGACGCACGGCAGATTCATAGACTCGAGAAATCGTTCATCAACATTCTCACAGAAACTCAAGGGACGATTAGCAAAACCATCTTTCCACATTCCCGCTTTAGTATAGTTCAAGAACCAAGAAAAAGGTTCTTCACTACTAACCTCAAATCCAGACGGTGGCGATCGAAGACGATGTTGAGGTGTATCCTTTGCGGCTGGGGGATAAATTGGTTGAGCCACTTGCCGAGAAGGAGAGGGAGTGGACATCGAAGAATCGGAATCGGGATTGTACTCTTTTAGAACAGCTTTGCCTTTCCTAGCCGCCGATCGCTGCTTCTTGGATGTTGGAGCAGAGGATTGAGTCGAAGAGCGTTTGGGAGCCATCGTCGATTAGGGTTTGAGAATGAGAGAGACGAGAAGTCGGAGAGTTTAAGGAAGTGGAGAAGAGAATCCGAATAGAAGATCTTTGAAGATTGTATAAGACGGAGAGAGAAAGGAAAATCTTTGTTTAAAAAATCTTTGTAAAATTATAAGTAATTTCAAAAGATTAAAATTATAACCGAAAGATTTCCAAAAATAAAATAATCTATTAGTTAGATATCTATTGAGATAATAACTAAAAGATTTGATCCAATTTAATCTTTTAAACAAAAATCAAGAACATACTATCTTTTAGTAAGGCCTTGAGATGTTTTGTAAGATCTTATTCTAAAGAATAAGATCAGTGTTTGTAACACTATTGTAGTAAGACCTTGAAATGCATGTTAAGGTCTTAATGTAGGGAATAAGATCAATATTGTAAAACAATAATTGCTCCCCCTACATTTGTGCCTCCCTGTTAAGCATACCAAGTTCTAACCTTATAAAATTGAATCTCTCTTCGGGTAAAGGTTTTGTAAAGATATCGGCCAGTTGTAGATCGGTAGAAATGAATGTCAAAGACACATCACCTTTTTCTACATGATCACGTATAAAATGGTGTCTCACATCTATATGTTTCGTTCTTGAATGCTGTACAGGATTTTTCGAGATAGAAATAGCACTGGTATTGTCACATTTTATTGGTATATCTTTAAAGTTGAATCCAAGATCCTGGAGTTGTTGCGCAATCCATAAGATTTGCGAACAACAAGCTCCAGCAGCAATATATTCAGCTTCGGCTGTTGAGAGAGCCACTGAATTTTGCTTCTTGGAATGCCAACTTATTAGTGAAGTACCAAGAAATTGACAACACCCTGAAGTGCTTTTTCTATCCACTTTATATCCTGCAAAATCAGCATTGGAATATCCGATAAGACCGAAACTACTTTGTGTGGGATACCATAGACCTATATCTTTTGTACCATTAAGATATCTTAATATCCTTTTTACCGCAATGAGATGTGATTCCTTTGGGTTAGCTTGAAATCTAGCACACATGCAAACACTAAACATAATGTCAGGTCTACTAGCAGTAAGATATAGTAAAGATCCGATCATACCTCGATATTCTTTTTGATTTACTTGTTTGCCGGTAAGGTCTTGATCCAAAGAGAGAGTAGAGCTCATTGGTGTTTTGGCTATTTTTGATTCATTCATCTTAAACTTCTTCAGAAGGTCTCTTGTGTACTTTCCTTGATTTAGGAATATCCCCTTTTTGCTTTGATGTACTTGTAGTCCAAGAAAGAAGGTTAATTCACCCATCATACTCATCTCAAATTCCTTGCACATGATGTCAGAAAATTCCTTGCAAAGAGATTCATTAGTTGCTCCAAACAAGATATCATCCACATAAATTTGAACAACAAGAATATTCTTTCCATGAGTTTTAATGAATAAAGTTTTGTCGATCAACCCTCTTTTGAAGTTATTTTCCAGAAGATATTTTGAAAGTCGCTCGTACCAAGCTCTTGGGGCTTGCTTTAAGGCATAAAGAGCTTTGTCAAGCTTGAAAACATGATCTGGAAATTCATTACTTTCAAAGCCAGGAGGTTGAGCAACATAAACTTCTTCATCTAAATAACCATTCAAAAAGGCGCACTTTACGTCCATTTGAAAAAGTTTAATACTCATGTAAGATGCAAAAGCAAGAAGTATGCGAATGGCTTCAAGCCTGGCTACGGGAGCAAAAGTCTCCTCGTAGTCAATACCTTCCTCCTGATTGTATCCTTGAGCTACAAGACGAGCTTTATTTCGAATGACATTACCACTTTCATCAAGTTTATTTCGGAAAACCCATCTTGTCCCAATAACTGATTTGCCTTTGGGTCTTGCTGTAAGTGTCCATACTTTGTTTCGCTCGAACTCGTTTAGCTCATCTTGCATAGCAATAATCCAGTCGGGTTCTTGAAGAGCTTCAGTATATTTCTTAGGTTCTACAAGAGAAACAAACGCATGAAAAGCACACAAATCTTTTAATTTAGATCGAGTTTGTATTCCAGATGAGGGATCAGAAATAATATCCTGAGTTGAATGGGATGATGCATGTTTGAATTTCCTCCGGACATTTCTCTGATTGTAAACATCAGGTTCAGAATTTATAGGCAGAGGGGAAGATGGCTCTTGTTGCTCAGGTGGTGATGTATCTTCACGATTGGTTTCATTTGTAAGATCTTGAGGAGGTGCTTCAAGATCTTGAGACCTATCTGTAAGATCTTGAGATGGTTCTGTAAGATCTTGAAATGGCTCTTGCATGTTTCTGACGTTCTTATCAACTTCTTCTTCCTCTTCCTCATGTTTATTTAGATCAAGATCTGCAAAGCTTTCACTCAAGATACCATTATCATTTTCATCAAACAAAACATGGATACTTTCTTCGACTACTTTGGTACGTTTATTATATACTCGATAAGCCTTGCTTTGAGTCGAGTATCCGAGAAATGTACCTTCGTCGCTACGAGCATCAAATTTTCCAAGATTATCCTTCCCATTATTATGTATGTAACACGTACATCCAAATGGTTTAAAGTAAGATATACTTGGTTTTCTTCCTTTAAAAAGCTCATAAGGGGTTTTCTTTAAAATTGATCGAATCAAACATCTATTAAGAATGTAATTTGCTGTATTAACAGCTTCTGCCCAGTATGACTTAGGCAGATCATTCTCTAATAGCATTGTCCTAGACATTTCCTCTAGGGTGCGGTTCTTTCGTTCCACAACCCCATTTTGTTGAGGTGTTCTAGGAGCTGAGAAATTATGGGAAATACCATATTTCTCACAAAATGCATCAAAGTCTGATTGATCAAATTCTCTACCATGATCACTTCTAATAGAAACGATTGGTAGGTTTTTCAAAGTCTGTAATTCCTTACAAAGTTTTGAGAAGTATAAAAGTGCTTCAGATTTCATTTTTAGAAAGAAAACCCAAGTAAATCGTGAATAATCATCAACAATAACAAGAATATATTGCTTGCCTTTGGGAGATTTGACGCGCATAGGTCCACAAAGATCCATGTGGAGAAGTTCAAGAGGTCTAGTAGTACTTACCACTTGCTTCTTTTTGAAAGAACTACGAGTATGTTTACCTCTTGAGCAAGCATTGCATAATTCATCTACCTTGAACTTTAGGTCAGGAAGACCTCTTACAAGATCTTTTGATTTTAGTTTGTTAAGAGAATGTAGACTGATGTGACCAAGTCGTCTGTGCCATAGTCTTGAGTCATCTGATAAGACCTTGAGACATTTTAGATTTGTCCCTGCAATTTGGTTAGTATTAACAGCATAAATATTATTATCCCTGTGAGCTGTTAGCACTAAATTTCCTGTCATTTCATCTCGAACTTCACACTTCCTCTTGTCAAAGCTAACACAATTTCCTTTATCACAAAGCTGAGAAACACTGAGAAGATTATATTTTAAGCCATCCACCAAATAAACATCTTTAATATTATTATTTGAATTAAGACCAACATTACCGATACCAAGAATGTCACATTTTCCTTTGTCACCAAGAGTTATAGTGCCAGTGATTTTCTTCTTTAGAGTATCGAAAAGAGATTCTTTCCCACTCATATGTCTTGAACAACCACTGTCCATTATCCATTTTTGAGTCTTGGTGATATCCTGCAAAACAGAAAATCATCCTTTCCGGCTTGACCAATAAACAGAGTTAGATCCATTATGGGGGTAGACCATGTTAGATGGCCTAGTCCCTTTGGGAACCCATATGTGTTTTACCCGTTCATTTAGACGTACAGGAAAGGTATTTCTAATGATGTATGGATCCGTTCTCCTATATGGACAGGTTTCTTTTACATGACCCTTTCTACAACAAAAGAAACACGTAGGAGATCTCCAATTTCCTTTTGCTTTAACGAATGTGGTAGTGGGTTTAGCAGGAAAATTCCTGTTATATCCTATTCCACTTCGATTTAAGGATAATTGTTGTTCTCCAAGCATTTTATCAAGAGTAGCTTTAGATTTAGTAAATTGCACAAGAGCTATTTGCTGTTCTTGACATTTTTCAGAAAGTTTCACTTTTTCAATCTCTAAGTCAGTATTACTGGACTTAAGAGATGAGAGGTTTGCCTTTAGATCAGAATTTTCCAATCGTAAGGCCTTAACCTTAGTGTCAAGATCTGATTGTATGCTGTCAAGATCTTGAACTTTCAGTGAAAGCATTCTTATGCAAGTTTCCTGATCATTAAGCTTTTCTTGTAAAATGTTGATTTCTTTGTTGTAAGATTCTTCATTAGAAATCATGTTTTTCAGTACTTCTGATAAAACATCGATAGGACTAGATATAAGGTTTCTTACAATTCCATCCAAATGTTGATCTTGATTTTTGTCGGATTTTGCCATAAGACATAAGTTTGCATGATCATCTTCAGAATCTGAATCACTTGAGGAGTCTGAATCACTCCAAGCTGCTACCATGGCTTTCTTGCCAAATTCCTTTTTCTTGAATTTGTTCTTCTTCTTTTGAGGACATTCTTTAACCAGATGATCTGTTTCACCACATTCATAGCAATTTAGAACCCGATTCTTCTTCACGGGGTAAGAAGACTTACCTCTGTATTTAGAAGATCCAGCATTTTCTTTGTTTGAAAATTGCTTTTTCATTTTTAATATTCTAGCTAGTCCTCTTGTGATGAGAGCAAAAGGGTCTTCATCATCATCACTTTCAGAATCTTCCAGTGGTTCCTCTTTCTTTGCCTTGAGTGCTAAATTCTTAATGTTTGTTGGCACATCCCCATCGTCCTCATTGAGGATCAATTCATGGGTGATTAATTTGCCTAGCAAATCATCAAGAGCGAGTGTATTGAGATTTTGGGCTTCTTCTATAGCGGTTACCTTGGGACCCCATTTTGCTTTAGGCAAGCATCTAAGTATCTTTCTGACTTTTTCTTCATTGTTGAAAGTCTTTCCAATGAGTCAAGATTGTTAATGATCTCCGTAAAACGGGTGAACATTACTTTGACTGACTCATCTGGGATCATTTTAAACAATTCGTATTGCCTCAGAAAGATACTAATTTTGGTTTCTTTGACCTGGCTGGTTCCTTCATAGGTGACTACTAATTTATCCCATATTTCTTTAGCGGATCTGCATGAAGATATACGATTAAATTCATCAGTACTTAAACCACAATATAAAAGATTAATAGCCTTGTAGTTTTTCGCCACGCTCTCAAGATCCTTCTGGTTGAATTCAACTTCTGTCTTGTTTACTGTTTTTCCGTCGGGATCTTCTTTGGTAGGAGTGAGAGGTCCGTTCTTGATAATATGCCACAGTTCCAAATCTTGATCGATGATAAACATCTGCATCAAGGATTTCCAGTGCATAAAATTGTTTCCTACAAAAAGAGGTGGTCGAGAGATTGATCTTCCTTGTCCAAATCCGCCTTGACCTTCACCTGCCATTAGTTAGCCTCACAGATAATAATATCTAAAAAGACGTGAGTTAGGCTCTGATACCAATTGAAATGCGGAATAGGCAGATAAAATAGTTTATCCAATACTCTAGAAGGGGGGATGAATAGAGTATGGAAACTTTTCGCAATCTTAGGATAGGTAAGACCTTATCGAAAGAGATAAGACCTTATCAATTGAGATAAAGTCTTACTCGTAATTATAAGACCTTACACGTTTCTCTAAGATTGGAATTAAGTGTAAAGATTTAGACAAACCAGGAATATAAAGAGCAGTAAAGGACACGCGATATGTTAACGAGGTTCGGTCACCAACACGACCTAGTCCCCGCCCAGGATTGATTCAACCCTAGGATTCAAGTAGCTTTATTTTCCTTCTTCTTGATGAGTTCCAGATACAACCTTCAGAAGACCTTCCCTCTTCTAAACTCAGAAGTCTTACACTTCCTATCTAGCAACTCACTCACTCGAAAAGAAAAACTAAAGTACTCCAGATACAACACTCGTATCCAACGTGTCTAGAAATAAAAACGGTTTGTATGATCCTTGTTGAATTGTACTATCAGCTCGAAAAGGATCTCACACTTCTTAAGGAAGTATAATGATGAAGCTTCGAATGTGAGATCGGCTCTTTGTGAGATATGTAGAATTTATCTCTCGGTTTTCGAAGTAGGCAATGAACGTGTGTTTTGTTTCTCCTTCCTTGTCTCTTTAAATAGGCAAGCATATCAGCATATTTGATCGTAGAAGAAGATCAGCAATTTTTAACGTTGAAGAAGATCTTGGCTGCATGATCTTAGGAGATCTTGGGTTGTTGAGATCTTGGGTTGTTGAGATCTTGGGTTGTTGAGATTTTGTTTGAAGTCAAGCGGTCAAGTACGTCAATCATATTTTGTTGAGGTTAGGAAATCTTCCAATTTTATCTTTAAGAAGATTTAATTAAAACAAATCAAAGATTTGTTAAAATCAAATCCCTTAAATAACTCAACAAGAAGGAAAAGCCACTTGTACGTACGCCGCGCAATTTTAGTTTCTGTCCAGTTTTGGTAAGGTCTTACCAGTTTATGTAAGGCCTTACTGAAACCTGGAAACCAAGGTTTTTATGGTAAGGCCTTACCTGACACTGTAAAGACTTTACCAACACCTGGAAACCAAGGTTTTGGCTTTCATCAACCATAAGTAATGTCTTATTTATCAAGGTGGAGTTAACAATCTCCCCCTTGATGAAAGACAAAACTTATGATCTATTTCCTGCATTTGAACAACACAACAACAAACAATATAATATAACATAAGCGCATATGTAGGATCAAGTTTTGAAAACGATCAAATCCATGCAAGTTTTTCAAAAACTAAAAACAACCAAACCAAACCAAGAGTTTTCAAAACATTTCAAAAGACAAATATTCTCCCCCTTTTTGTCTTTCAGCAAGAAAAATTTAGAACTTTAAAAGGATTAATCTTCATCATCCGAGACTTCAACCACTTCTTCAAACCATTGCCCGTAATTTGAAGAAGACCCAGCTCGTCTTTTACGACAACGAGCACGCACCTTTTCCCTCCATCTCAAAGAATGTTTTCTGGGCATGGGCAAGACACACATTTTTCGAAGGATGATTTTTGGTGTCGATTTCCTCAGGAACTCCTCAAATCCAGACGGTGGCGATCGAAGACGATGTTGAGGTGTATCCTTTGCGGCTGGGGGATAAATTGGTTGAGCCACTTGCCGAGAAGGAGAGGGAGTGGACATCGAAGAATCGGAATCGGGATTGTACTCTTTTAGAACAGCTTTGCCTTTCCTAGCCGCCGATCGTTGCTTCTTGGATGTTGGAGCAGAGGATTGAGTCGAAGAGCGTTTGGGAGCCATCGTCGATTAGGGTTTGAGAATGAGAGAGACGAGAAGTCGGAGAGTTTAAGGAAGTGGAGAAGAGAATCCGAATAGAAGATCTTTGAAGATTGTATAAGACGGAGAGAGAAAGGAAAATCTTTGTTTAAAAAATCTTTGTAAAATTATAAGTAATTTCAAAAGATTAAAATTATAACCGAAAGATTTCCAAAAATAAAATAATCTATTAGTTAGATATCTATTGAGATAATAACTAAAAGATTTGATCCAATTTAATCTTTTAAACAAAAATCAAGAACATACTATCTTTTAGTAAGGCCTTGAGATGTTTTGTAAGATCTTATTCTAAAGAATAAGATCAGTGTTTGTAACACTATTGTAGTAAGACCTTGAAATGCATGTTAAGGTCTTAATGTAGGGAATAAGATCAATATTGTAAAACAATAATTGCTCCCCCTACATTTGTGCCTCCCTGTTAAGCATACCAAGTTCTAACCTTATAAAATTGAATCTCTCTTCGGGTAAAGGTTTTGTAAAGATATCGGCCAGTTGTAGATCGGTAGAAATGAATGATAGCATGAATTATAGTCTATATTTTGGGGTTTGTTTGGACGTTTTATCTTTCATAATCTGCATGTTTGTATGTACATTATGTGATTTTACTACCATTTCATCTACCTTTGCGAGAATCGAGGTCTACACCTAGTTTCGTTGTAATTGCAGGTAATATGGTACGTATTGCATCAAAAAGGAGCAAAAGGAGTCAAGAGTCATTTGGAGCTACATTCAGGAAGCACAACCATGGATTAAAGATTTACTTTGGACCAGTTTTGAGAGATTCTACATTCAGTTATGAGTCACCTCGGTTGACCAGAGATTCATCTCGACCGAGGCGATCCAGAGACGCCGACTCGACCGAGGCGAACACCTAGGACGCGGCGAGAATATTTTATTCTTGGCTGAGATCTTTTAAAATTGGAAAGTGATCTTATATTTTTGGGCTGAGCTTCTAGAAGGAAGGAGATATGCAGAATCATATATTTTACCTATATTTATGGGATAATATCTTCTTAAGATTTATTATCTTTGGAGGTTTATTTTTCCTATAAAAAGGGTTGATTTTCTACAATTTGAAGAGGCTGCATACACCACATACAATCACGCTATAACACCGATCAGGGTTTACAAGCGCAGCAGCCGCATCCTACTCCAATTTGGGAGAGAGTTGAAGAACCTTTTTGAAGGTTGAAGGAAGATTTGAAGACTATAGCTTTATAGCTTTTTGGAGGGTTTTTGTAAGATTGTCTTCAATTCCTTTCCTTGTTGTCTTGTCTTGTTGGATCATTATCCAAGGAACGATTTTGTGTGATATTTGATTCAGTTATTGAAGTGTTTTCATTAAATTCTTCTTTGTTCAAATATTCACCTTCTTCCCATATATTTAATACTTTCATCATGATGATGAGTGGCTAATTTCCTTGTGTGATTCTAGGGTGATTGGCTGAAGGTTGTGGGAAAAACAATGATAGAATAATCTTAGATTCCAGTAGGATCCTGAAAGTTCGAGTCTTTAACCTTAACCCTAAGCATCTCGTTCGGTTGATGAACATCTCGGCCGGGGTGGAATTCTTCTGACCGAGGTGACTTATTTGATCCGTAACTGAGAGTTAAGTGTTAGAGTTTGCTAAATCCTATTCTTATTACACCTTCCTGGTTCAATGCAAGCTTAGGATGAGACTTACCCGGTAATTCCTTAGTTTGTGTACCAACGATCATAAGTGTAGGTAATAAAGGTTTGTCCTTTATTGGGGTTTGAGTGTGCTTCCATCCCATCTTTGTGAGTTAGCCCGAGACTTACCCGGTAAAGGTTGATTCTATTCCCTTAGATGGTGTGTTAGTTTGAGGTTATAGTTCTTTATCTTGATTCCTTGAGACTTACCCGGTAATAGGAGTTGCGGTTTAGGATTAGTGTGTAGTGAGACTTACCCGGTGATCTACTCCACTTTAGAAACGCCTTCCCCACGCAAAAATCTCAGCTTTGTCCGCTTATCTATAGATCTTGAGTTGGAACCACAACTAGATGCTTTAATCCCTAGAATTGCATGTTTGCTTTATTTGACATCTTATTCATCTTTGATTGTATTACTTGCTCTTGTGGTTAGCATTGACACTAGCATACCGTACTGGACTTTGTTTCACTAAGTCCCTGTGATCGACCCCTGGAATTTTCTTGCTTTTACTACGATTGACCCGTACACTGCGGGTTCGCATCCTTGTTTTAAGCTTAAGTCTAGGGTTATAAATTTAAAGCTTGCACACACCGTTTGGAGCGAACAATGAATGTCAAAGACACATCACCTTTTTCTACATGATCACGTATAAAATGGTGTCTCACATCTATATGTTTCGTTCTTGAATGCTGTACAGGATTTTTCGAGATAGAAATAGCACTGGTATTGTCACATTTTATTGGTATATCTTTAAAGTTGAATCCAAGATCCTGGAGTTGTTGCGCAATCCATAAGATTTGCGAACAACAAGCTCCAGCAGCAATATATTCAGCTTCGGCTGTTGAGAGAGCCACTGAATTTTGCTTCTTGGAATGCCAACTTATAAGTGAAGTACCAAGAAATTGACAACACCCTGAAGTGCTTTTTCTATCCACTTTATATCCTGCAAAATCAGCATCGGAATATCCGATAAGACCGAAACTACTTTGTGTGGGATACCATAGACCTATATCTTTTGTACCATTAAGATATCTTAATATCCTTTTTACCGCAATGAGATGTGATTCCTTTGGGTTAGCTTGAAATCTAGCACACATGCAAACACTAAACATAATGTCAGGTCTACTAGCAGTAAGATATAGTAAAGATCCGATCATACCTCGATATTCTTTTTGATTTACTTGTTTGCCGGTAAGGTCTTGATCCAAAGAGAGAGTAGAGCTCATTGGTGTTTTGGCTATTTTTGATTCATTCATCTTAAACTTCTTCAGAAGGTCTCTTGTGTACTTTCCTTGATTGAGGAATATGCCCTTTTTGCTTTGATGTACTTGTAGTCCAAGAAAGAAGGTTAATTCACCCATCATACTCATCTCAAATTCCTTGCACATGATGTCAGAAAATTCCTTGCAAAGAGATTCATTAGTTGCTCCAAACAAGATATCATCCACATAAATTTGAACAACAAGAATATTCTTTCCATGAGTTTTAATGAATAAAGTTTTGTCGATCAACCCTCTTTTGAAGTTATTTTCCAGAAGATATTTTGAAAGTCGCTCGTACCAAGCTCTTGGGGCTTGCTTTAAGCCATAAAGAGCTTTGTCAAGCTTGAAAACATGATCTGGAAATTCATTACTTTCAAAACCAGGAGGTTGAGCAACATAAACTTCTTCATCTAAATAACCATTCAAAAAGGCGCATTTTACGTCCATTTGAAAAAGTTTAATACTCATGTAAGATGCAAAAGCAAGAAGTATGCGAATGGCTTCAAGCCTGGCTACGGGAGCAAAAGTCTCCTCGTAGTCAATACCTTCCTCCTGATTGTATCCTTGAGCTACAAGACGAGCTTTATTTCGAATGACATTACCACTTTCATCAAGTTTATTTCGGAAAACCCATCTTGTCCCAATAACTGATTTGCCTTTGGGTCTTGCTGTAAGTGTCCATACTTTGTTTCGCTCGAACTCGTTTAGCTCATCTTGCATAGCAATAATCCAGTCGGGTTCTTGAAGAGCTTCAGTATATTTCTTAGGTTCTACAAGAGAAACAAACGCATGAAAAGCACACAAATCTTTTAATTTAGATCGAGTTTGTATTCCAGATGAGGGATCAGAAATAATATCCTGAGTTGAATGGGATGATGCATGTTTGAATTTCCTCCGGACATTTCTCTGATTGTAAACATCAGGTTCAGAATTTATAGGCAGAGGGGAAGATGGCTCTTGTTGCTCAGGTGGTGATGTATCTTCACGATTGGTTTCATTTGTAAGATCTTGAGGAGGTGCTTCAAGATCTTGAGACCTATCTGTAAGATCTTGAGATGGTTCTGTAAGATCTTGAAATGGCTCTTGCATGTTTCTGACGTTCTTATCAACTTCTTCTTCCTCTTCCTCATGTTTATTTAGATCAAGATCTGCAAAGCTTTCACTCAAGATACCATTATCATTTTCATCAAACAAAACATGGATACTTTCTTCGACTACTTTGGTACGTTTATTATATACTCGATAAGCCTTGCTTTGAGTCGAGTATCCGAGAAATGTACCTTCGTCGCTACGAGCATCAAATTTTCCAAGATTATCCTTCCCATTATTATGTATGTAACACGTACATCCAAATGGTTTAAAGTAAGATATACTTGGTTTTCTTCCTTTAAAAAGCTCATAAGGGGTTTTCTTTAAAATTGATCGAATCAAACATCTATTAAGAATGTAATTTGCTGTATTAACATCTTCTGCCCAGTATGACTTAGGCAGATCATTCTCTAATAGCATTGTCCTAGACATTTCCTCTAGGGTGCGGTTCTTTCGTTCCACAACCCCATTTTGTTGAGGTGTTCTAGGAGCTGAGAAATTATGGGAAATACCATATTTCTCACAAAATGCATCAAAGTCTGATTGATCAAATTCTCTACCATGATCACTTCTAATAGAAACGATTGGTAGGTTTTTCAAAGTCTGTAATTCCTTACAAAGTTTTGAGAAGTATAAAAGTGCTTCAGATTTCATTTTTAAAAAGAAAACCCAAGTAAATCGTGAATAATCATCAACAATAACAAGAATATATTGCTTGCCTTTGGGAGATTTGACGCGCATAGGTCCACAAAGATCCATGTGGAGAAGTTCAAGAGGTCTAGTAGTACTTACCACTTGCTTCTTTTTGAAAGAACTACGAGTATGTTTACCTCTTGAGCAAGCATTGCATAATTCATCTACCTTGAACTTTAGGTCAGGAAGACCTCTTACAAGATCTTTTGATTTTAGTTTGTTAAGAGAATGTAGACTGATATGACCAAGTCGTCTGTGCCATAGTCTTGAGACATCTGATAAGACCTTGAGACATTTTAGATTTGTCCCTGCAATTTGGTTAGTATTAACAGCATAAATATTATTATCCCTGTGAGCTGTTAGCACTAAATTTCCTGTTATCTCATCTCGAACTTCACACTTCCTCTTGTCAAAGCTAACACAATTTCCTTTATCACAAAGCTGAGAAACACTGAGAAGGTTATATTTTAAGCCATCCACCAAATAAACATCTTTAATATTATTATTTGAATTAAGACCAACATTACCGATACCAAGAATGTCACATTTTCCTTTGTCACCAAGAGTTATAGTGCCAGTGATTTTCTTCTTTAGAGTATCGAAAAGAGATTCTTTCCCACTCATATGTCTTGAACAACCACTGTCCATTATCCATTTTTGAGTCTTGGTGATATCCTGCAAAACAGAAAATCATTCTTTCCGGCTTGACCAATAAACAGAGTTAGATCCATTATGGGGGTAGACCATGTTAGATGGCCTAGTCCCTTTGGGAACCCATATGTGTTTTACCCGTTCATTTAGACGTACAGGAAAGGTATTTCTAATGATGTATGGATCCGTTCTCCTATATGGACAGGTTTCTTTTACATGACCCTTTCTACAACAAAAGAAACACGTAGGAGATCTCCAATTTCCTTTTGCTTTAACGAATGTGGTAGTGGGTTTAGCAGGAAAATTCCTGTTATATCCTATTCCACTTCGATTTAAGGATAATTGTTGTTCTCCAAGCATTTTATCAAGAGTAGCTTTAGATTTAGTAAATTGCACAAGAGCTATTTGCTGTTCTTGACATTTTTCAGAAAGTTTCACTTTTTCAATCTCTAAGTCAGTATTACTGGACTTAAGAGATGAGAGGTTTGCCTTTAGATCAGAATTTTCCAATCGTAAGGCCTTAACCTTAGTGTCAAGATCTGATTGTATGCTGTCAAGATCTTGAACTTTCAGTGAAAGCATTCTTATGCAAGTTTCCTGATCATTAAGCTTTTCTTGTAAAATGTTGATTTCTTTGTTGTAAGATTCTTCATTAGAAATCATGTTTTTCAGTACTTCTGATAAAACATCGATAGGACTAGATATAAGGTTTCTTACAATTCCATCCAAATGTTGATCTTGATTTTTGTCGGATTTTGCCATAAGACATAAGTTTGCATGATCATCTTCGGAATCTGAATCACTTGAGGAGTCTGAATCACTCCAAGCTGCTACCATGGCTTTCTTGCCAAATTCCTTTTTCTTGAATTTGTTCTTCTTCTTTTGAGGACATTCTTTAACCAGATGATCTGTTTCACCACATTCATAGCAATTTAGAACCCGATTCTTCTTCACGGGGTAAGAAGACTTACCTCTGTATTTAGAAGATCCAGCATTTTCTTTGTTTGAAAATTGCTTTTTCATTTTTAATATTCTAGCTAGTCCTCTTGTGATGAGAGCAAAAGGGTCTTCATCATCATCACTTTCAGAATCTTCCAGTGGTTCCTCTTTCTTTGCCTTGAGTGCTAAATTCTTAATGTTTGTTGGCACATCCCCATCGTCCTCATTGAGGATCAATTCATGGGTGATTAATTTGCCTAGCAAATCATCAAGAGCGAGTGTATTGAGATTTTGGGCTTCTTCTATAGCGGTTACCTTGGGACCCCATTTTGCTTTAGGCAAGCATCTAAGTATCTTTCTGACTTTTTCTTCATTGTTGAAAGTCTTTCCAATGAGTCAAGATTGTTAATGATCTCCGTAAAACGGGTGAACATTACTTTGACTGACTCATCTGGGATCATTTTAAACAATTCGTATTGCCTCAGAAAGATACTAATTTTGGTTTCTTTGACCTGGCTGGTTCCTTCATAGGTGACTACTAATTTATCCCATATTTCTTTAGCGGATCTGCATGAAGATATACGATTAAATTCATCAGTACTTAAACCACAATATAAAAGATTAATAGCCTTGTAGTTTTTCGCCACGCTCTCAAGATCCTTCTGGTTGAATTCAACTTCTGTCTTGTTTACTGTTTTTCCGTCGGGATCTTCTTTGGTAGGAGTGAGAGGTCCGTTCTTGATAATATGCCACAGTTCCAAATCTTGATCGATGATAAACATCTGCATCAAGGATTTCCAGTGCATAAAATTGTTTCCTACAAAAAGAGGTGGTCGAGAGATTGATCTTCCTTGTCCAAATCCGCCTTGACCTTCACCTGCCATTAGTTAGCCTCACAGATAATAATATCTAAAAAGACGTGAGTTAGGCTCTGATACCAATTGAAATGCGGAATAGGCAGATAAAATAGTTTATC
>BSUD01000007.1:2385637-2410777 GCA_033239045.1 Fagopyrum esculentum | reverse complement strand
ATGTCAAAGTTTTACTTTTTTTTATTTGGAAAATTTTAAGTGCTAATTTAGTTAATAAATCTTTTTGAGATTATCATCTAGTAAGTAAGTCTTTTAGTTTTTGAAAGAATTTGGACTAGTAGGCTTTTTTAAGTTTTGTGTTTAGTAAATGTACCCCATAATCACTTTCATTTAATGGTAGGTAAAAGTAATTAATCCTTCTATTAAAAATGAAAGAATAATTGATGTTTGTTATGTAAGTTTTAATTTTTATTTACCGAATTTTTTTTATTTTATTTGTCTTCTTATTTTCTTTATTATTTTTTTTCTGAAATAAAATTTTCATACCAGAAATTTTATCATACCAGAAATTTAAATTTTTCATATCAGAAATTTTATCATACTAGAAAATCAATTCTTGTATGAATTTCACAATCACGCCAAATATAACAAGGTATAATGAAACAAAATTCAGCGGATTGCCATGACAACTAAAATAAAATGTCATCAATGTTTATCAAAGTAAACAAAATTCATCTGCATATGATAACTCATCAACAAAACACAATAATATAATATGTGCTAGAGTAAGAGGCGCACTGTTTAAACTAACTTTAAGCCTTTTCTAGCAAAGTTGCCCTAGCATCTCTTGCATTTGTGACAACGGTTCTGTTTCGACTCTTACCGATCGTCCTTACTAGGGTCTTACACTGTCATGCACATACCATAACGGGTTGTTGTAGGGAACATCAATCCGTATTCCTCCTCCATCTTCTTCAATAACTTTCCCTTTTGAGTCTTCACTTCAATTCAAATTTTCTGGTATGTTGCTGAGTAACCCGTCGACCAGCAATATAAAGGATTAACTTGTTGGGAAAAACTCCGCACGTTCCCGACTCACACTGAGTATGTATAAATGGGTATTTTGTTGCACACTCACACTCGAACAAAACCTCACTTACAAGCTCTCTTTGGAAGCCTTTATTACTATCTTCTTGATGGAGTTGCACAAATAAGAGTGGTCTCCCCTATATATAGACATTGCCACCTCCTCTACTGGAAGGTTCCGGAACTCGATTCTCCTAGATTATTCCGGAGCCTTCTTACTCAATCATGTACAAATCTAGAACTCTCCCTGGATTTCTAATCTAGTCTACATAATTCTCTCGAATTCTAGATGTCTCCATCATCTTCCCGTAGCTCCGCCTCCTTCTAGAAGGTTCCGCCACCATCCGGAGTATTCCGCTTTATTCTAGAAGGATCCACCATATTCCGGAATGTTCCACCACCTTTCCGAAATATTCCGTCTTCTTCCAGAATGTTCCGTCTTCTTTCGGAATGTTCTTCCACCTTCCAGAGTGACCCATTATCATAATATTTATATTTGAAAATATGAATTAGCCTAACACAACTTCCTCAAGACCAATTTTCTGGCACCAGAAAATCTGCTTCTAGCATGTTTGCTTGATATATTAAGCTCAACAATATAAAGGAACAACAAACCTAAACAAATGGTGCCAGAAAATTCATCACAAGGAATAACAACAAAGAAAAAGAGAATTTTCTGGTATGTTCATACCAGAAAATTTATACAAATCCTAAACATTACTAGAACAACACTGCTTCTTCATTTGTGCCATTCTTTTGTTCAACTTGTAGGTTCCTTGTAAATAAACAAAGGAAAGGAAACTTACAAGGTCTGGACCCAGCGAAGAGGGACGTCAACGGAGACAATGACGATGAAGAGATGCGTTTGAGAAGATGTGTTGTGCTTCACTTTGGGGTTTTGAGTTTTTGATTTGAAAAATACTTTTCAGTCTATTTAATAAACTTATAACTCAAGCTATTAACCTAATTAGCCCAAAAAAAATTGGAATATATTTACTAAATTAAATTATGCTAATGAGGTAATCAATTTAGACATAGTTACCTAATTAGCCCAAAAATAGTCTATATCTAATCCTTATTTTATTTATTATAAGCAAGATAAAATATCTATAAAATATCTTAACAAAAATAATGTTTTTTTTGAAGGATGCTTAATTATTTATATACTTGCGCTTGTGCTTATGGAACGATGTTTATCTTGCTTTTAGGGATACAGATTTGAGGTAAGGTCGAATATGGCGAAGCAAAGTTGCTGCCGCTATCTGTCTGACGATCTCTTAGAGGAGATTCTGTCAAGATCATCAGTCAAATCCCTCCTCCGGTTCCGCTGCGTATGCAATTCATGGCTGAGATGCATCAACGATCCCAAATTCGCACGATTACACCTCTCCCATTACAACATCAGCGATGCCGAATCTGACCTAGGCAAACATTTACGGGTGACCTGCATCGACGATCGTTTGCAACTCACTCGCTGCAACAACAACGGCGATGCCGAATACGAACAGTTTGGAAGAATCCCGACTTCCGGCCCAGAATACGTACTTTGGTGCGGTACGCCTTTTATGGCCACGGTGTGTCCCGACTCGGAACCTGAAGAATTTAATGTTCTCTTCGTGGTTGATGGATTGATCGTGCTATCGATTGGTGAAACAGATGAAGAAGTAATGTTATGGAATCCATGGATTCGAAAGATCCGACGGATTCGCCTTCCTGAAATACAGGAAGGGGAGAGTGTTGTGGAATTTGGTATTGGGTTCAGTTCAGCCATTAATGATTATAAATTTGTTACCATGCATATTACACCCACAAACTTTTATGTCGAATTCTTTGCTGTTTACACTCTGGGCACTGATTCTTGGAAGATATTTGAGTTTCCAATCCATGGTTGTTCGAATATCCGTGAATGCTACATACCCGTCTGTCTTGGGGGATTTATTTACGCCTTGAATTGGTATTCTACAAATCGGAATGTGCTTTCATTTGATTTGGACAATGACAGGTTTGGTTGTATCAGTTTACCCGATGATTGCAGCAGATTAAATGGAAATGGAAGGAGAACTTTGCTGACTTTGGGGGATAGAGGAAGGTCATTAGCCTTGGTTCAAGTTTGCCATGACCACGGAAGCATTTGGATTCGGCAAAGCACCAGTTGGGCTAAATCTTTCAGCTTTAGTTTCACCTTTCATCATCCCGTAAGTCATTATGTACCTTGGCCGATCTTGTTGCACCTCAACACCAATGGCGAGCTGCTTTTGGCATTTAGCAAGGTGTTGACGTTGATCAACCTTGAAACTAAGGAGGAAAAGACTGTGCCAAAAACTATTCAGACTGTTCTTTACGCTTGGGGATACAGAGAGAGCTTGCTCATGTTGAATTAGATGTTTATTTTGCTTCTTTACTGCTGCATTAGTGCAGCTCTAGTCTTCGTTTCCTGAGGATGAATTCAATTACTCTTAGTTTTTGTTTGCTGAATTTTGTTGATTTGAGTCGGATTGAGTTGCACATTCGATGTTTTGGGATTTTCCCATACCCTTTGTTCAGCACATCAGTTCTTCTATGTAGAGGTCATGGTTAAAGGCGACATATTATTAGCTTTATATATAAGTTTGTTTCATCTGTGTAAACATATTATTAGCTTTATATATAAGCTTGTAATCTCAACAACCTGAGAGGTTCATGTAGATTGTTTTTAGAAAATGGATGTGTTAAAAGCATTAATTATCTCAATTTAACTGTCAAAAAGACTTAGATAATATATCAATAAAGAAAACTGTCAACAGGAAAGTGCTAAAAATAATATGTTAATAAATGACAGTATGACACAATCAACAAGGAGTTGAGAGTAGTGCAAGCAAATAAGATGAAACAACAATGTTTAGTTATAATCTCACAAGAAGATTTCTTAAAACTCATTAAAAAAAAAGAGGCGTGTTATATAAACGAAATTTAAATTCACAAGAACAAGAAAACAATCGCTAGGCGCCGGCATTCAAGTTAAGCGCCGGCGAATGGCGCTGATTTTTTTTTTTATTTTCAATAACCCTGGTCGCCGGCGCCCAAATTTTTTAATCTTTTTCTGAAGCCTTCATGAAGTAAATAATCAATTTTTTGCGGAATTTATTTTTTAATCTGGACGCCGGCCCATCAGCAGCGCCCGAATTTTATTATTTTTTTTAATTTTCAGAAAAAAAAAAGGGGTGCCGGCTGATGGCGCCGACACTCACTGAGCGCTGACGGATTACGCTCAATTTTGACGTTAGTAATTTAAACCCAGTGTATTTAGCATTTTTGTAAAAAAAGCAAGCATATTTTCGATTTTTTTTTTTTGAAAAAGCTTATTATTACTATCATAGTTTTTTTGTGGAGATTATTGAATTGATTTCTTAAATTCCTCCCATAACCTCACATGAAGCATAGACAATGGACAAGTTTCAACCTCGGAGCAATTGCAACAGCAAAAATCGAATTCTAGTGAACCTAGTGATTTCTTTATAAAATTGTCACAAGGTCTGTGACATAATGACAAGTCAATTTTTAACTTGATCAAGCCAAACAAGACAAATTTGTACAAATATAAAACAAAAAAATAGACACAAGGGGAGGTAGATGAAGTTTTTCATTTGTCATTTACAACAACTAACAAGGGCATTCAAAAATCACAACACTAGGTTGCTCTACCCGGTAATGAACAACATCAGGTTGCTCTACTTTTTTCACGTTTAAACATATGTTTGGCTGGACCTTACTTTAAACAGGTCAATATTATTTATTGGATAAAGGATACCTTGACGAGCAAGGGTACTTGGTGTCGTAATCAAAGGTAAATACCACTATGTCAAATTTCAAAAGAAAATGCCGAGAAATTTGATAGAAAAAAATATGATTTTTTCGACGAGGAATTGATGGAAGAAGATCTGCAAGATCCAGAGGATGAGGACGAAGAATATGTTCAAGGGGAGATGAACTTCCGGGTGGGATGCGTGAAACTCGTGACTCAATTGCATCTATGATATGGAACGATAGAAGACTTAACCGTCTGTGATGTCTGTTGACATATTATTATGAACAAATGGTGGAAAAATACTTGGTGACATGATCTTGTATGGACTCTATTTTGCACGAACGGAGACCGGACATTTTATTTTTGTAAAATCTCTATGTATGTTGACATGATCATGTTAACCATTTATGTTTATGGAGTAGTTGTTGTGCTCTACAGGTTTTTCTCTCATTTGTAACTCAGAAACAAAAAAGTTTACAGCAAGCTTATTACTAAACTCAAATACATATTCAAAATATAGGTAACTTCAACTCATATAAAAAATTTCAACACTAGCATAACACAGAAATACATAACACAACAGTAATAAAAACAGACCAATCTAATCCTAACCATAGGGGAAGACTCGTTCACAGCAATTTTCAACGTTCATGTCCATCGGCTTATTGCAATATTTTTTCCATAACGGATTTTTTTGCAAAAGAACCAACGTTGAAGAATAATGAATGAAGTGAAATTGTTTCAGATATAGAAACATGATTACCAATGACTAACCTCGACATGATAATCAAACCAAGTATCGGGTATGCTCATCCCCTAAATTCCCTTCTCAATGCCTTCAACTTATTTTTAACTTGGTCTGGCCCGACCATGCTTCCGGTTCTACTTTGAAAGTTAGCTGTAATTTCCATCCAAACATAACTCCCACAAGGCACAATCTTTCTATTCCATTCGATTGTGCACATATTTGCAACAACACAATGGCCAAAGAATGCTTTTAGTAGGTTCCAATTTATAAGGCAATGTTGGTAAGGTTGAACAACCAAAAATCAGAAAAATAAATCTATGTAGATTTTTTGGCCTTTGTGTATCACTATTTTCTATCAACTTTACAGTCTAAACATTTCATCAAGCATGCATGATTTTTTTGGCATTTTTGTATCAGCGTTGCTACAACAACTTAGGTTGTGAACTACAGTCTAGTGTCAGTAGTACATTAATGTGAATTACTTTTAAGCTTTTCTTGAAGTTTCGACATCAATATAATCTTCACTGTTTAACTTGTGACTTTCACAAATCTTACCAATTGATGGTAGAAAGACCTGTCCTAGTTGCTTGTAGAAAATGCATAAATAAAATGGTAAAAAAAAGAACTCAACAATTGACGACTTCTTCATCTCTTGTTTGAGATGTGGATGCATGTGAACAATTGTTGAGAGCTTTGAGGTAACAATCCACATACATGCTCTTGTGAAACATTAAAAAAATTAGCAACAAAATACATAGATCTGAAAACGGATACAACTCCATTAAAGTGATATGTATGTGTACCTGTATAATTTGTTAGGAACCATATGAGAATGCAAAAGATGTAAATCTTCAGTTGTTATGCATTTTTTAGCATGCTTAGTCGCCTCCAACTTAGTCTCCTCTAGCATGAGAGAGAGTTGAATGTTTAAAGATGTTAATTCAGAAACATGATCAAACACGTGAAGGCTTGCACTCTCAATGTTTCTCATGTTGTGATTTTATATCAATTTCATCACTAAGCGCTTCATTGTCACTCCTCAGACGACGAGCAACCTCTTGGATACAATGCACAATATGAGAAGTTGTGGGGGTGTCAATGAGTTCATTTTCCAAATCCAAATGCATCAACTACGATTAATTTGTGTACAAAAACATTAATATACATGTACACTTCACTAGTAAATTCAGAACTGAAATCATTACAATAGAACCAAGATATAGAGAGTGATGTTTCATGCCACAAGCCCTGTATCAGGCGGTCGTGGATCTAAAGACAATAATTAATCTCAAATACCCAAACTTGTGGCATGAAACATCACTCTCTAGAAAATACCCAAACTTGTAACCCAATGATCGATTAAGGTTGTGACACTCGAAATCGAAGTAGAGGTTGTTGAGGCTTCACTACTATCTAGAAAAGGTAAACCTAAACTAGATTAAAGTTAATCTTTAATATTGGATCAAAGTAAAAGCAAAATTCGTAAACTGGTGTAAATTACGGGCAGATCTTGAGTTCCACGGCCGTGGAATCTCAAGAACAAACCGTGATTTTGGTTCGTCGACGAGATCTCTCTAACTCTCAGGGTCCAATCTGTTTACGATTGGTCTATCATCATCTAAGCCACAACTATCAACCCTTCACCTTAGAATGACTAAAGGGTTTTAGCCAATAACCTTCATTGTAAAATCAAATATCAAATATGAAAGGGAGAAAAGGTAAAACCTGGAAATCTCAATAACAAACACAAAACCAATGTCAATAAAACTCAAAATTAACTTGCGTTCAATTGATGTAGGATAGAATAAGAATCTCTCACAAATCTCAAGGAACAAAGAAGAACGGGATGTCAATCCGTCTTCAAATGAAACCCTAAAATCTTCCATCTTCGCAAAAAGGGAAGTGTGTCTTTCCCAAACCTTCCTTCAATATCTCTACTCTTTCTACTCTCTCTAATCTCCCGTTGGAGAAATTGACTCTCTCTAGTCTCCCTTTGGAGAAATTGACTCTCTAATGTTGAAGGCTCTCGATTTATATAGGGATAAATCTAGGGTTTAAAGATAAAATCCTAAATATTTGGGCTGAAAAGAAGTCGAATCCGCTGGTATCAGAAGATACTCTGGGCCGCGTCATAAGGTATCAGAAAATACTTTGGCGCGTCAGACGGTATCAGAGAATACTTTGGGCCGCGTCCGAAGGTATCATAAAATACTTTGGCACACGGAATATATGACCAAACGGTATATATGACCAATTGCGATATCGTCATATCGCAAGTACATGGGCACACGGAATCTTCAATATCATCCAACTTTGACAACTACATGTTCGTTGTTCAATATTTACCCTAAATGATCTTGTACCATGCTCTCCTCTTGCAACTTTGACTTCGTAAATTCTTTGTTTAAAATTGAATGGGTTGATCTGCGCTTGAACACCTTTCTTTACATGTTTTTCAATTTTTTCCTCGATTTTTTTACAAACTTCTCGATCTTGCAAAACACGTGCTTCCCCACGTCTTGAGACAAAATACTTGTTCAATCAAGAAAAAGTACATTGTATCAGTGCCGTGATGGGAAGAGATCTAGCCCCATTTAGAACTCCGTTAAAACACTCCGACATGTTTGTAGTTGTGATTCCATATCTAAAACCTCCATCATGATATAAAGACCACTTTTCCACCCCGATTCTTTCAAGATAGTGACGAGCTGCAGGGTTATGCTCTCCGATTTGATCATATCCTCTAACAAATTTAACAAGCTCATGTTGGTTTGCAGTCAAGCCTACCATGTCTTTCAATGCTCGATCTTTGAATTGTTGATTTACATTTGATTTCAGATGTCGGATGCATGTTCTGTGATGTGCGGTTGGAGGCATCCATCTCGGAAGTTCGCTCATAGCCTTCATTATGCCTGCATGTCTATCTGAAAGTACACATAAACCGATCCTAGATGTGACATGTTCGCCGATACAAGTCATGAACCAAGGCCAACTTGAACTATTCTCACTCTCCACAATTGCAAATACAAGAGGAAATATTTGGTCGTTTGCATCAACACCCATTGCAATGAGCAGTGTGTGTTTATACTTTCCATACAAATGAGTCCCGTCAGTTGAAATAATAGGCCGACAATGTCAGAACCCAACAATAGATGGTTCAAATGCCCAAAAGAGACGCTTGAACACCTTCACATTATGGTCATTGGTGTCAACTGTTTGCCATTCAACCACAGTACCTAGATTCGTATTTTGAAGTGCCGTCATATATTGAGGTAGATCGACATATGATTGATCCCAATCACCATAAATATCTGCAATTGCTTTTTGTTTCGCCTTCCATGCCTTTTTGTAACTCACTACCACGCCATACTTCCCATTGATAACCTCCATTATAACCCGTGGCTTGATAGTTTGGTCCTCTTGTATAAGTTGCCGAATCTCATTGCCAATGAAGCTTGAACTTGCATTACGATTGTCTAACTGCATCACTGAACCAACACAATTAGGTGCGTGAGGTCCTCTATACGAGCATATCTTCCACAAACCAATGACTTGATTCATTGGCCTTGCGGATAAACCCCATGTGCAACCAACTTGTTTAGCTTTATCACAACTAACAACATAATAACTGGTTGATGCTCTGTCCGTCTTATACGGGTACCCATTTGTTATGAAAAAGTTTGTCAACTTCAGTTTCAATTCGTCGAGGGAATTGTAAATTTGTCCCTTGTGAAAATCTTCATTGGTGGATGTGTCGCCCATAGGATCCCAAACTTGCCACGGATTTACCATATTGAGATTGAGTTCTTCAATAATATTCCAACTTGGATTTAAAGATTGAGCCCTGATAGCATCGACAAACTCTCTAGCTTCTTCATCATCCTCCTCTGATTGAGAAATGTCATCTTCATGGTCAAGACCAAATGAATCAACATGAATATCATCCAATGGTTCAACTTCGTTCACATCTTGATGATTGGAAATCCATGAGGTGTAGCTTGCATAAGAGGTGCGGTGTATGGTTCTTGCATATGGGGTTCCATGGGGGGGGGGGGGTGCTTGTACAAATGCCGGTGTGTAAGAACTATTGGCTACATACGGTGTTTGTACATGAATATTTGTGGAACCTTCTAGAAATGATCTCGCGTATTCATTATCCGTCAATAACCTCGTGTACGAGTCCATGCCCTCCCACGATGAATAGTTGTTGTGATGATCCATGTCTCTAGTCTAAATTCACATATTATATTATGTATATATTAAGTTCATAAATATACTCAATATATTGTATACTAAAAATAATATGATGAAATAAACTTGTATAATAATCATACATTATACATCAATACTACATTCACATTTCACGGAAATACTAGATCAATGGGTTTTAGGGTTATACAAGTTTTAAGATTTATTAGTTTAGGGTTAGGGTATACTACTGTAGGGTTTTATAAATCAAGTGAAAAAACAAAACCACTCGTTTATATCTACGCCAAAATAATGTTTCAAGTACGTTAAATGGAGTTAAACACACGTAAATTTTTTTTTTTTTAATACCTTATTACGCCTACGCATTAGTAAGTTTTCCTTCATTTTTCGAACTAAATATATGTTACGGACTACTACGCGTACGTCATGCGTAGTCGTAGTTGTACTACGACTACGCATCGCGTACGCGTAGTAGGACTACGCATCAGTCATGCGTAGTCGTAACCATTTTCCTTTATTTTTTGAACGAAATGAACTTCTTGCTACGGCTACGCATTGCGTACGCGTAGTGAGGGTACGAATAGCATGAATACGTGGGTAAGAATAACAATCTCATTGTTACTAATATATAAGCAGGGCTAGGTTGTTGATGGATTTAAAGTGAGATGCCATAAATTTAGTCATTTTTTTTCAGAACAAAATTTGATGTGAGAATTTGGACTTTTTTGGTCAAAGATCAAGTTTCTTAGTTTTTCAAAATGTAATTACATCAGATTTTGAAAAACGTGATATATTAAATATATTTTATTGGTTAATGTAAAAAGCTGCAAGTTTAGATATTTATTTAATTTTTTTATATAGAAATTTGCTATGATGGGAAATAAGCTTTTAATTTTGTTAGATTCTTCATTTGAAATTTTAATTTTGCTATTTAGGTTAAAAGTCCGTTTTTCCTTTTGTTTGATTGACTTGAGAAGCAATTGCTTGATGATTTTGTGGTTGAATTGAAACCTTGAATGTACACCCATTGTCGTTGAATTAGCATAAATAGAATTGTACATAATTTTTGAATATGTATGTGTGATTTTAGAGTAAATTTATGGTTTTTTTTTATCAAGTAGAAGTTCTATATTAATCTATTATACTTACTAAAACAGAGCACGGGTTGATGACGTGGCGCGATGTGGACGCAGGATTTTTGAAATTGAGCTCCCACAATTAAAGCCAATAAATCTTTATTTTTTACACTATTTTTTAAACCATAAAATCTTTTATTATTAAAATAATAATTTATAGAAACCAAATCTATTATACTTACTAAAACAGAGCACGGGTTGATGACGTGGCGCGCTGTGGACGCAGGATTAGATTAGAGAAGTATACAAAACAAAAGCACGTAAAAAAAATCTATTTCACAATATTCTTTCTCATTTTTTTCAAAACCCGCACAAGGTGCGGGTATTATACTAGTTTATCCTTATGTTAGGATTCAAAGCAATAGTGTGTGAGAATTCAGCCTTTTATGTTGTTTGGAGTTTGCCGATAGAATTTTGGGATAAACATGCTTACAATACCCCCTATAGTCACCATCTTCGCTGCAGTCAAGCCATTGGCCGATAGAGTTTTGGTGAAAATCAAAGCTGCGAGGAGAAGACTGTTGGTGGTATTTTGCTTCCATCAAGTGTTGTAACTAAACTACAATCTGGTGAGGTGATTGCGGTTGGTGAAGACAGGACTCTCGGAAAGAACAAAGTCGAAATCAGCTTAGGGGTTAGTGTGTTTTACAATTTGTAAAAAGACTTACATAAAATTCATACAAAATATGGTTGTTGGGCGGAAGTTTGATTTTTCCAGATTTTCAAAAGACACTATATTTTTTGCATAATTATGAGCATTCTCATCTGAAATAAGATTACCGGACTGTTTTTTTAAGACACGGTTTGTGGGGACTTATATCAGGTGGACACAAACAACATTATAATTTGTTATCGAAGAAAAGAACTATTGGTTCTTGGACAAACCTTGAGGAGTATCATCAAGATCATAGGTAACCACAATCATTTTTTCTTTTGTGTCCTCCTCAACACTAAATTTACATGTCATGAATATATAGCAAGCATAGAACAACAAATATACAAAATAACTCAACAAATAAAGTTTTCACTCAACAGAAGAGAAAGTGTTTCATGTACATGAGTACATTTCAGATATAAGGGTGACACCATGAAGCATACGAGCGCAGATGCGCTAAAAGACTGGGAGGTAAGGGGAATATGAACTATACAAACTTTTATTGTTTACAAGAGATAAAATGGTTAACCAATGTTGACTGCTCAATCGTCAATTTTACTGAATCAACATTGGACATTAATATTCATACAAATTGAAAAACGTAGATGGTTGAACAACAAACAATGTATTCTTTTTGTTTATTACGAAGTAGCAGGACAAAAATAGTTAATTCCAAGATTATTGAATAAGCACTCGACACTAATCTCACTTAGGCATGATACTTCCCTTTTTCTTATTCTATTTCATCACTTTTTGTACTGAGAAAAATATGCAAGTAACAACAAGATCTGCCATCTCCATCAGGGAGCCTATCAAACCCAGTGATAGGAATGTTCATAGGTCCAGACATGGATCGGAACAATGCGGAGCGGATGACCCGAAAAACTTGTGATATTTACAAATTATAGGTTCGGACCTGGACTGGAATGTAAGATTTTATTAAATCTTATTATTATTAGTGGGCTTACATATTATAATAACCAATTATATTAGATGACTAAATATATTAACGGGCTAATAAAAGTGATTCAATCAAGTAAAGCCCGTAGACTTTAATTAAGCGGTATGGGCTTAATGGGTGGATACCAGACTTTGGCCCAATAGGCTTAATGGGATTCTATTAGGTCATTATATAAACGTTATTAGGTTATGGTTCCCGATACGTCAAATCAATCAGCCGTTTTCCATTCTCTACCCATCAGAGAGAAAACCTAAAGAAACCCTAAGGAGGTTTGACTGAGGAAGACCGTATACCTGCGGCGCTCATTCGGATCGTAGATTCCGCACTAAAGTTTTGATCCGATTTCTACGGGTTCGTCCGATTGCTACTATGAAACCAGGTATGTAAATTCTAGATTCCTTAATAACCCTAGCATGATATCGATTCTTGCATTTACGGTTTAGGGAATATGTTTATTCCAACAAGTGGTATCAGAGCCATAATCATGCTATGTTATTAGGTATATTTTATATGTTTTGTTTTCTTTGTTTCGATAGCATATGCGTTTATTGAAAAGAAGAAAAATAAAAACGATACTTTGTAAGGACATTTTTGCGTGCCTCGATTTGATCAACTCGTATACATGTTTTTGCAGTTTGCTCATGCGTTTTGTATATATATATATATATATTATAAAATGTCGTTATATGCTCTGTAGTGCAAGTATTGTACTTTCAAAGCTTTTATATGTTTATAGATTATGTTGTGGGCACTGCAACTTTTCTATGCTTTTGTATACATGCATTATATATATACATGCGTGGCTGAGTTCTACCGTATATACATGTGTATTGATTTTATTATTATTTTGTATATACATATGAGGTACATGTATATATATATATTAAAAATTTGGTTCCTTTCCACTATATTAAGGCTATCGAGTGTAATATTTAGATTTTATTTACATGAGATATATTTAAAAATCTATATATTTAAAGTTTATTTTTAAATTAATTTAATTGAAGCAATACACTACTAAAGTAGTCTATGTTGTGAAAATTATTTTAATTTTATATTATAAGGGTTAGTGTATCGTTTGTTTATGCGGATATCAATCGGCCCAAAGGAAGGTTGATATTTGGCCAAACATTAAATACACTAGTGATTATACTTGTTTATGCGAATATTGATCGGCCAAAAGGAAGATTAATATTTGGCCAAACAAAATCACATTAAGGATAATATATTGATTAATCAATTGTGCTTTCATTAATTATGCGGATATTGATCGGCCTAAAGGAAGGTCAATGTTTGGCCAAATAATGAAAGCGCATGCGACAATGAATAGAGATAAATATAAAGGTTATCCATGTGAATGATAGTCGGTCCAAAGAAAGACTATTGCTTGACCGGATTTATTATCAATATTTGATTGTTGCATTGAGAGTACTATTTACAATTGATGTTTTGTGCAAACACTGAATATCAAGTTGTGTTGAGTATCTTGTTTTAAAATTAATTGATTAATTGTTTTATTTCTTTGCTTTTATGTTTAGTTTCAGCAACTACTACTAATGTTTCTGCTCAAGTCAGTTCCATTCCAATGCTCAATGGGACAAATTTTAAGGTCTGGAAGGAGAATGTGGAAATCGTTCTCGGATGTATGGATCTAAACCTTGCGCTAAGGACTGAACGACCCACTTTGGCTGAGGATAACTCCAATGAAGCGAAAGTAGAGAAGTGGGATCGCTCTAACCGCATGTGTCTTATGATCATGAAACGTTCCATTCCGGAAGCGTTTCGGGGCTCTATTTCTGAGAGCAAAGATGCTAAGGAATCCTTTGAGGCAATTCAGAAATATTTTGCCAAGAATGAGAAAGCAGAAACAAGCAACCATTTGGCTGCTCTGATTTCTATGAGGTACAAAGGAAAAGGAAACATAAGGGAGTACATTATGGAAATGTCAAATCTTGCGGGAAAACTAAAGGCACTAAAGTTAGAGATAAATGATGATTTACTCGTGCATTTAGTTCTCCTGTCTCTTCCCACACAATTCAGTCATTTTAAGGTGAGTTATAATACTCAGAAGGAGAAATGGACTCTTAATGAGCTCATTTCACAATGTGTGCAAGAAGAGGACAGGATAAAAAGAGATAAGACAGAAAGTGCTCACTTTGCATCAAGCTCTCAAAACAAATCAAAGAAGAGGGCTAAGGATACTGCAGCTGGTACACATGTGCAGAAAAAGGCGAAGAAGCAAAGTGATGAACTCACTTGTTTTTTCTGCAAAAGGGAAGGACATATGAAGAAAGCATGTCCTAAGTACGCTGCTTGGCGTGAAAAGAAGGGTAAAGTTCTCACTCTAGTTTGTTCTGAGGCTAATTTAGCTTCTGTACCTATTGACACGTGGTGGGTAGATTCTGGTGCTACTACTCACATTTGTGTGTCAATGCAGGGTTGCCTTTGGAGTCGACCACCAAGTGATGCTGAAAGATTCATCTATGTTGGCGATGGCAATAAAGTTCCTGTGGAAGCAATAGGGCATTTTAGATTAAATTTAAGTACTGGATGTCATTTGGATTTAAAGGATACTTTTGTTTCTCCGTTATTTAAACGGAATTTGATTTCTACTTCCTGTTTGGACAAAGGTGGATACCTTTGTAGTTTTGGAAATGGAAAATTCAGTATTTCCTTTAATTCGAATCTTGTTGGTACCGGTATTTTAATTGATCGTCTTTATATGCTAGAAACGGTTGCTTCCCATAATGAAATCCTGCACACAGGTTCTAGAGGTACAAAGCGAAAATTGAATGAAGATTCTGGATTCTTATGGCATAAGCGCTTAGGCCACATCTCTAAACAGAGAATTCAAAGGCTTGTGTCAGAAGGAATTCTTGATTCTCTTGATTTAACAAACTTTCAAGTTTGTGTTGAGTGCGTCAAGGGAAAATTAACAAACATAAGAAAGTTAGGTGCTAACAGAAGTACAGAAGTCTTAGAACTAATACATACGGATATTTGTGGTCCATTCCCTACAGCTGCGTGGAATGGTCAACAATACTTTATTACGTTCATAGATGACTACTCCAGATATGGGTACCTTTACTTGATACGTGAGAAATCACAATCTCTGGATGTTTTTAAGGCTTACAAAGCTGAAGTTGAACTTCAACTTGGTAAGAAGATTAAAGCCGTTAAATCTGACCGTGGTGGAGAATACTATGGCAGATATGATGGATCAGGAGAACAACGTCCAGGACCCTTTGCTAACTTCCTAAAGGAGTGTGGAATTGTCCCTCAGTATACTATGCCGGGCAAACCCAGCATGAATGGTGTTGCTGAGAGGCGGAATAGAACACTATTGGATATGGTGAGAAGTATGATTAATCATTCTTCTTTACCTGAATCACTTTGGGGAGAAGCGCTAAAAACTGCAGTATATATCCTTAATAGAGTACCTAGCAAATCGGTAGCTAAAACCCCATATGAAATGTGGACTGGGAAAAAGCCCAGCATAAAGCACTTACACATTTGGGGATGTCCAGCTGAAGCAAGGCCTTACAAGCCTAACGAAAGAAAGTTGGACTCTAAGACAACTAGCTGCTACTTTGTGGGATATGCTGAACGCTCTCGTGGGTTTAAATTTTATGATCCCGCTACCCGATCATTTTTTGAGTCGGGAAATGCCAGATTTCTTGAGGATGTAGAATTTGGAGGGGAAGGATTAAGGAACGTCACTCTTGACAAAGTTGTCCTTGAGGAAGAGGAATTTATCTCTCTTCCCAATATTGTTATTGAAAGTGATCAAGATACAACTCTTAACACTCTTCAAGAAACAACTCCGGTTTTAGACAACAATGAAGTTCCTTCCATAGAGCAAATTCAACCACCTCAAGAAGTGTCTTTAAGGAGATCCGGTAGAGAAAGAAGATATGCAATTCCGGATGACTACATTGTATATCTAGTAGAACAAGAAGATCCTGTGGGAGAGATACCAGATGATTACATCGCGTATCTTATGGGATATCAAAAGGGATGCAAAAGGCAATATCGAAAGATATAAGGCTCGTCTAGTTGCAAAGGGATTCACTCAAAAGGAAGGTATTGACTTTAAAGAGACCTTTTCTCCGGTTTCATCTAAGGACTCTTTTAGGACAATAATGGCACTAGTAGCTCATTTTGATTTAGAGTTACATCAGATGGATGTGAAAACAGCGTTTCTCAATGGAAACATTGATGAAACCATTTATATGGTTCAACCAGAACATTTTGAATCCAAAGATTCAAAATCTATGGTTTGTAAATTAAAGAAATCCATCTATGGGCTTAAACAGGCATCAAGGCAATGGAATCATAAATTTCATCAAGTGATCACCTCCTTTGGATTTGAGGTGAATAAGGTTGAAGATTGTGTGTATCACAAATTCAGTGGGAGCAAATATATCTTTCTGGTATTGTATGTTGATGACATACTATTGGCTTGTAACGATATAGGCTTATTGCACGAAACCAAGAAATTTCTCATTAGGAATTTTGAGATGAAAGATCTTGGGGACGCCTCTTTTGTCTTAGGAATTCAGATACTAAGAGATCGATCTCAAGGTATCCTCAGGTTATCACAAAAGGGCTATATCGAAAAGGTACTAAGCAGGTTTAACATGAAAGATTGCTCAGCTGGAGATACACCAATAGCTAAAGGAGACAAGTTTAGTCTCAAACAGTGCCCCAAAACAGATCTTGAAATAAAGGAGATGCAAAAGGTTCCCTATTCCTCAGTGGTAGGGAGTCTAATGTATGCTCAAGTTTGTACCCGTCCCGACATAGCATTTATTGTGGGACTTTTGGGCAGATACTTAAGTAATCCTGGATCGGATCATTGGAAAGCAGCAAAAAGGGTTCTCCGGTATTTGCAAAGAACGAAGAACTACATGCTGACTTACAAGAAATCAGACAGATTGGAGATCGTTGGATATTCTGATTCTGATTTTGCCGGTTGTATTGACAGTAGACGATCCACCTCAGGCTATGTCTTCATGTTGGCTGAAGGAGCTATATCTTGGAAAAGTGTCAAACAAACACTTGTAGCTACCTCCACTATGACTGCAGAGTTCATGGCTTGCTTCGGAGCATCCATTCATGGGATATGGTTGCGTAATTTTGTCACAGGCCTACGTGTGGTTACTGGAATTGAAAGGCCTTTGAAGTTATTTTGTGACAATAAGGCTGCAATTTTGTTCTCCAATAACAACAGAAGCTCTGTAAAGGAGAAGCACATTGACATCAAGTTCTTGTCATTAAAGGAAAAAGTTCAAAGTGGGCAGATTTGTATAGAACACATAAGCACAAACTCCATGATTGCGGATCCGTTAACTAAGGGGTTGCCTCCTAAGGTTTTTCATGAGCACAGTGCTCGTATGGGGCTTGACAGTTTTGTAATCCCTTGACTCAGTGGGAGTTTGATTAGATGTTCTATGTTTATAGTTTATGCATAATAAAGTTGCCGTCATTCACATTTTGAACTAAAGGTTGTTTTGGATTGATCTCCGAATAAAGAAGAACCAGTTGAAAATAGACATGTTTATGAGATCACATTTCATGTAATTTTCATGCCACTCATCCATACTTGATCTATGTCATTGAATATACTAATGTGGTGAACACGGAAGGTTTAGTCACGATGATGTGACGAAAGCCGCCGTGATCTCATATTGATATATGAGGTGGACCAGATTGATCAAAGAATAAGTCTACATAAAATTAGTCATTACGTGTACACATAAAGAATTTTGGATAATATAGTTGTTTATTTAATATGTAGCCCAAGTGGGAGATTGTAAGATTTTATTAAATCTTATTATTATTAGTGGGCTTACATATTATAATAACCAATTATATTAGATGACTAAATATATTAACGGGCTAATAAAAGTGATTCAATCAAGTAAAGCCCGTAGACTTTAATTAAGCGGTATGGGCTTAATGGGTGGATACCAGACTTTGGCCCAATAGGCTTAATGGGATTCTATTAGGTCATTATATAAACGTTATTAGGTTATGGTTCCCGATACGTCAAATCAATCAGCCGTTTTCCATTCTCTACCCATCAGAGAGAAAACCTAAAGAAACCCTAAGGAGGTTTGACTGAGGAAGACCGTATACCTGCGGCGCTCATTCGGATCGTAGATTCCGCACTAAAGTTTTGATCCGATTTCTACGGGTTCGTCCGATTGCTACTATGAAACCAGGTATGTAAATTCTAGATTCCTTAATAACCCTAGCATGATATCGATTCTTGCATTTACGGTTTAGGGAATATGTTTATTCCAACAAGTGGTATCAGAGCCATAATCATGCTATGTTATTAGGATTTACTGGTTATTCACATGCAAAAATTGCAAAGACCCAATATGCTACTGAGTACTGACGTTTTTTTTTTTCGGCTTATACGATGCGATATTGTTTTTTTCAAATTGGAAGTTCGAAAAGCCGGTGTTTTTTTTTTTTTCCTTTGATTGGACAGGTTACTGCTTCCTGAATTATTGTATATATTATATAATATTTTTTGTACCTCAGTGGCTGAAATCACATATAGATATATACACGCTTGTGGTGCAAGCTTCCCTTTTTTATTTATTTTATATATTATGTTGTATCTCAGTGGCTGAATTCATGTATAAATTGGTTTTTTCATTTCTTCTCTGCCATGCGCATGTGCCGTGTGATTTTGATACATGGATTGCTTTTGGTCAAATTGCTCCCACTGTTTACATTGGTTTTGTGCATATATTTATTTTCGGTTATTTACGTATTATTTTTTTTATACGTGTATCTTTTAGTATATAAGTTTTGTATATGATATTTACAGTGTGGTTGTTTTACGAGCGTAAAATTTGGGTATTTTCCACTTTATCTTAGTTAAAGGTCATCGAGTGTAATATTTAGATTTTATTTACATGAGATATATTTAAAAATCTATATATTTAAAGTTTATTTTTAAATTAATTTAATTGAAGCAATACACTACTAAAGTAGTCTATGTTGTGAAAATTATTTTAATTTTATATTATAAGGGTTAGTGTATCGTTTGTTTATGCGGATATCAATCGGCCCAAAGGAAGGTTGATATTTGGCCAAACATTAAATACACTAGTGATTATACTTGTTTATGCGAATATTGATCGGCCAAAAGGAAGATTAATATTTGGCCAAACAAAATCACATTAAGGATAATATATTGATTAATCAATTGTGCTTTCATTAATTATGCGGATATTGATCGGCCTAAAGGAAGGTCAATGTTTGGCCAAATAATGAAAGCGCATGCGACAATGAATAGAGATAAATATAAAGGTTATCCATGTGAATGATAGTCGGTCCAAAGAAAGACTATTGCTTGACCGGATTTATTATCAATATTTGATTGTTGCATTGAGAGTACTATTTACAATTGATGTTTTGTGCAAACACTGAATATCAAGTTGTGTTGAGTATCTTGTTTTAAAATTAATTGATTAATTGTTTTATTTCTTTGCTTTTATGTTTAGTTTCAGCAACTACTACTAATGTTTCTGCTCAAGTCAGTTCCATTCCAATGCTCAATGGGACAAATTTTAAGGTCTGGAAGGAGAATGTGGAAATCGTTCTCGGATGTATGGATCTAAACCTTGCGCTAAGGACTGAACGACCCACTTTGGCTGAGGATAACTCCAATGAAGCGAAAGTAGAGAAGTGGGATCGCTCTAACCGCATGTGTCTTATGATCATGAAACGTTCCATTCCGGAAGCGTTTCGGGGCTCTATTTCTGAGAGCAAAGATGCTAAGGAATCCTTTGAGGCAATTCAGAAATATTTTGCCAAGAATGAGAAAGCAGAAACAAGCAACCATTTGGCTGCTCTGATTTCTATGAGGTACAAAGGAAAAGGAAACATAAGGGAGTACATTATGGAAATGTCAAATCTTGCGGGAAAACTAAAGGCACTAAAGTTAGAGATAAATGATGATTTACTCGTGCATTTAGTTCTCCTGTCTCTTCCCACACAATTCAGTCATTTTAAGGTGAGTTATAATACTCAGAAGGAGAAATGGACTCTTAATGAGCTCATTTCACAATGTGTGCAAGAAGAGGACAGGATAAAAAGAGATAAGACAGAAAGTGCTCACTTTGCATCAAGCTCTCAAAACAAATCAAAGAAGAGGGCTAAGGATACTGCAGCTGGTACACATGTGCAGAAAAAGGCGAAGAAGCAAAGTGATGAACTCACTTGTTTTTTCTGCAAAAGGGAAGGACATATGAAGAAAGCATGTCCTAAGTACGCTGCTTGGCGTGAAAAGAAGGGTAAAGTTCTCACTCTAGTTTGTTCTGAGGCTAATTTAGCTTCTGTACCTATTGACACGTGGTGGGTAGATTCTGGTGCTACTACTCACATTTGTGTGTCAATGCAGGGTTGCCTTTGGAGTCGACCACCAAGTGATGCTGAAAGATTCATCTATGTTGGCGATGGCAATAAAGTTCCTGTGGAAGCAATAGGGCATTTTAGATTAAATTTAAGTACTGGATGTCATTTGGATTTAAAGGATACTTTTGTTTCTCCGTTATTTAAACGGAATTTGATTTCTACTTCCTGTTTGGACAAAGGTGGATACCTTTGTAGTTTTGGAAATGGAAAATTCAGTATTTCCTTTAATTCGAATCTTGTTGGTACCGGTATTTTAATTGATCGTCTTTATATGCTAGAAACGGTTGCTTCCCATAATGAAATCCTGCACACAGGTTCTAGAGGTACAAAGCGAAAATTGAATGAAGATTCTGGATTCTTATGGCATAAGCGCTTAGGCCACATCTCTAAACAGAGAATTCAAAGGCTTGTGTCAGAAGGAATTCTTGATTCTCTTGATTTAACAAACTTTCAAGTTTGTGTTGAGTGCGTCAAGGGAAAATTAACAAACATAAGAAAGTTAGGTGCTAACAGAAGTACAGAAGTCTTAGAACTAATACATACGGATATTTGTGGTCCATTCCCTACAGCTGCGTGGAATGGTCAACAATACTTTATTACGTTCATAGATGACTACTCCAGATATGGGTACCTTTACTTGATACGTGAGAAATCACAATCTCTGGATGTTTTTAAGGCTTACAAAGCTGAAGTTGAACTTCAACTTGGTAAGAAGATTAAAGCCGTTAAATCTGACCGTGGTGGAGAATACTATGGCAGATATGATGGATCAGGAGAACAACGTCCAGGACCCTTTGCTAACTTCCTAAAGGAGTGTGGAATTGTCCCTCAGTATACTATGCCGGGCAAACCCAGCATGAATGGTGTTGCTGAGAGGCGGAATAGAACACTATTGGATATGGTGAGAAGTATGATTAATCATTCTTCTTTACCTGAATCACTTTGGGGAGAAGCGCTAAAAACTGCAGTATATATCCTTAATAGAGTACCTAGCAAATCGGTAGCTAAAACCCCATATGAAATGTGGACTGGGAAAAAGCCCAGCATAAAGCACTTACACATTTGGGGATGTCCAGCTGAAGCAAGGCCTTACAAGCCTAACGAAAGAAAGTTGGACTCTAAGACAACTAGCTGCTACTTTGTGGGATATGCTGAACGCTCTCGTGGGTTTAAATTTTATGATCCCGCTACCCGATCATTTTTTGAGTCGGGAAATGCCAGATTTCTTGAGGATGTAGAATTTGGAGGGGAAGGATTAAGGAACGTCACTCTTGACAAAGTTGTCCTTGAGGAAGAGGAATTTATCTCTCTTCCCAATATTGTTATTGAAAGTGATCAAGATACAACTCTTAACACTCTTCAAGAAACAACTCCGGTTTTAGACAACAATGAAGTTCCTTCCATAGAGCAAATTCAACCACCTCAAGAAGTGTCTTTAAGGAGATCCGGTAGAGAAAGAAGATATGCAATTCCGGATGACTACATTGTATATCTAGTAGAACAAGAAGATCCTGTGGGAGAGATACCAGATGATTACATCGCGTATCTTATGGAACAAGAAGATTCTGCAGGCATTGCAGAGGATGATCCAATCAATCTTCTTGAGGCCCTTCAAAGTTCTAGCTCTCAATACTGGATTAAAGCCATGCAAGAGGAGATGAAATCCATGAAGGACAATGACGTATGGGATCTTGTCGAGTTGCCAAAAGGTGCAAAACCCATTGGTTGTAAATGGATATTTAAAACCAAAAGGGATGCAAAAGGCAATATCGAAAGATATAAGGCTCGTCTAGTTGCAAAGGGATTCACTCAAAAGGAAGGTATTGACTTTAAAGAGACCTTTTCTCCGGTTTCATCTAAGGACTCTTTTAGGACAATAATGGCACTAGTAGCTCATTTTGATTTAGAGTTACATCAGATGGATGTGAAAACAGCGTTTCTCAATGGAAACATTGATGAAACCATTTATATGGTTCAACCAGAACATTTTGAATCCAAAGATTCAAAATCTATGGTTTGTAAATTAAAGAAATCCATCTATGGGCTTAAACAGGCATCAAGGCAATGGAATCATAAATTTCATCAAGTGATCACCTCCTTTGGATTTGAGGTGAATAAGGTTGAAGATTGTGTGTATCACAAATTCAGTGGGAGCAAATATATCTTTCTGGTATTGTATGTTGATGACATACTATTGGCTTGTAACGATATAGGCTTATTGCACGAAACCAAGAAATTTCTCATTAGGAATTTTGAGATGAAAGATCTTGGGGACGCCTCTTTTGTCTTAGGAATTCAGATACTAAGAGATCGATCTCAAGGTATCCTCAGGTTATCACAAAAGGGCTATATCGAAAAGGTACTAAGCAGGTTTAACATGAAAGATTGCTCAGCTGGAGATACACCAATAGCTAAAGGAGACAAGTTTAGTCTCAAACAGTGCCCCAAAACAGATCTTGAAATAAAGGAGATGCAAAAGGTTCCCTATTCCTCAGTGGTAGGGAGTCTAATGTATGCTCAAGTTTGTACCCGTCCCGACATAGCATTTATTGTGGGACTTTTGGGCAGATACTTAAGTAATCCTGGATCGGATCATTGGAAAGCAGCAAAAAGGGTTCTCCGGTATTTGCAAAGAACGAAGAACTACATGCTGACTTACAAGAAATCAGACAGATTGGAGATCGTTGGATATTCTGATTCTGATTTTGCCGGTTGTATTGACAGTAGACGATCCACCTCAGGCTATGTCTTCATGTTGGCTGAAGGAGCTATATCTTGGAAAAGTGTCAAACAAACACTTGTAGCTACCTCCACTATGACTGCAGAGTTCATGGCTTGCTTCGGAGCATCCATTCATGGGATATGGTTGCGTAATTTTGTCACAGGCCTACGTGTGGTTACTGGAATTGAAAGGCCTTTGAAGTTATTTTGTGACAATAAGGCTGCAATTTTGTTCTCCAATAACAACAGAAGCTCTGTAAAGGAGAAGCACATTGACATCAAGTTCTTGTCATTAAAGGAAAAAGTTCAAAGTGGGCAGATTTGTATAGAACACATAAGCACAAACTCCATGATTGCGGATCCGTTAACTAAGGGGTTGCCTCCTAAGGTTTTTCATGAGCACAGTGCTCGTATGGGGCTTGACAGTTTTGTAATCCCTTGACTCAGTGGGAGTTTGATTAGATGTTCTATGTTTATAGTTTATGCATAATAAAGTTGCCGTCATTCACATTTTGAACTAAAGGTTGTTTTGGATTGATCTCCGAATAAAGAAGAACCAGTTGAAAATAGACATGTTTATGAGATCACATTTCATGTAATTTTCATGCCACTCATCCATACTTGATCTATGTCATTGAATATACTAATGTGGTGAACACGGAAGGTTTAGTCACGATGATGTGACGAAAGCCGCCGTGATCTCATATTGATATATGAGGTGGACCAGATTGATCAAAGAATAAGTCTACATAAAATTAGTCATTACGTGTACACATAAAGAATTTTGGATAATATAGTTGTTTATTTAATATGTAGCCCAAGTGGGAGATTGTAAGATTTTATTAAATCTTATTATTATTAGTGGGCTTACATATTATAATAACCAATTATATTAGATGACTAAATATATTAACGGGCTAATAAAAGTGATTCAATCAAGTAAAGCCCGTAGACTTTAATTAAGCGGTATGGGCTTAATGGGTGGATACCAGACTTTGGCCCAATAGGCTTAATGGGATTCTATTAGGTCATTATATAAACGTTATTAGGTTATGGTTCCCGATACGTCAAATCAATCAGCCGTTTTCCATTCTCTACCCATCAGAGAGAAAACCTAAAGAAACCCTAAGGAGGTTTGACTGAGGAAGACCGTATACCTGCGGCGCTCATTCGGATCGTAGATTCCGCACTAAAGTTTTGATCCGATTTCTACGGGTTCGTCCGATTGCTACTATGAAACCAGGTATGTAAATTCTAGATTCCTTAATAACCCTAGCATGATATCGATTCTTGCATTTACGGTTTAGGGAATATGTTTATTCCAACATTATCTAAACATTGGACATTAATATTCATACAAATTGAAAAACGTAGATGGTTGAACAACAAACAATGTATTCTTTTTGTTTATTACGAAGTAGCAGGACAAAAATAGTTAATTCCAAGATTATTGAATAAGCACTCGACACTAATCTCACTTAGGCATGATACTTCCCTTTTTCTTATTCTATTTCATCACTTTTTGTACTGAGAAAAATATGCAAGTAACAACAAGATCTGCCATCTCCATCAGGGAGCCTATCAAACCCAGTGATAGGAATGTTCATAGGTCCAGACATG
>BSUD01000007.1:2160416-2385156 GCA_033239045.1 Fagopyrum esculentum | reverse complement strand
TCCAGACATGGATCGGAACAATGCGGAGCGGATGACCCGAAAAACTTGTGATATTTACAAATTATAGGTTCGGACCTGGACTGGAACATTATCTAAACAAAATATTTCCGGTCTATTTTATTAAAATAAGTATATATAAAAAAAAGGTTTGAACCGGTTGTGGACCGAATTGGTTAGACCGAAGACCGGACCTGTTGTTTCCGGTCCAAAAACCAGACCGAACCGGAAAATGCTCGGTCCTACCCAGTGGTAGTTTAAAGCTTCCTATACGTCGTGTACCATACATAAAACCGGGCCTCAATATCACACTTGTAACAACGTATCAGAAAGCTCCAACCATTATGAAAACATAACAAATTACTGAAATTAGCAATACAATACCCAAGTTAAGTAGATGATACACAAATTCTTAAGTAGATGATACTTCAAAATAACACACCATATGCATAATGGTGTCTTAGATAGCAAACCATGGATAGGGAACAAGGAGGAAGGGAAAGGATCATTATCACTGTGTAATGATGTTAAAGGGCATGGACTGAGGACAAAGCTCATATCTTTCATTGAGTAAATTACAATACCCAAGTTAGTAATAGTTGTTTATGCATATTCTTATAATGTAATAATGCATAGAGTATTGCTTATATATGTACACAAAAAGCTTAAAAATTGGCATATACGTGGGAGAGGAAGAAATCCGAATCTCCCTCAGAAAGCGGAGCAACATGACAACGGCACAAGACACCAATTAATAAGATATAGACATTAGACTATTGAATGATTAATATGAATGTGGATGAGACTTTTTCCTAGAGTATTTTGTAGATGTACCTGTAAACAATGGTATTATTACGATTATGGATTTAATATACCCTTTATCAAGTATATATGTTTGGTTTTGCATGGATTCCGAAAGGAACTAATTAGATGTTTCGTGCCCCTTTACGAAAATCAAAGATTCGAAACTACAGGATAAAAAGCTAGGTATACACACTCATGTCGTGGCATATCTTAATTCACAATCGTCTTATTCCGCACAAAGCACGCGGTGTTGTTATGGATTATATCTATTTTACTTTTATTTTTATACACACTCAAGTTTGTTTTGAAAAACTTGACATTTAATGAATATATTTATTTTCTTGTTATTTTTTTAAAACAAGAAACTCATCCCATCTTTGCGTTGTTATGGATACTCTATTGTCTTAATTTATTTCAATATTCATGAAAGATTCATAACACATCGGTTATAAATCATATATTTTATAGGTCACGATAAAACTTTACGAAAAAACTAAATACACGAACTTTGATTTATCTACATAAAAAATTGTATTATGCCATTAAAGTTTTTTTTTTCCTTTTATTTTTGTCCTATTTTTAAAAGGCGTAATTTTCCTTCAAAAATTATGGGTCGTGAATTAGCAGTCAGCCGTTTTCTCCCCTATCAGGCCAAGAGCAAACCCATCGTCATCTTCTTCATTCTCAGAATCTCAGTTACATACAGCACCAACGCCTCGCTCTGTTGGTTGGCTCGCAGTTTCTTCTTTCTTCGGTGACCTAATTTGAGATTAGATCTCGTTGCTTCTTCTTTGCTTTGAATCTTACGGTGGTCTTCGTCAATCTGTAAACTCTTCGAGGTAATCGCTCTTTCTCCTTTTCCATTACTTAATCTGAACAATATATTTCATGATATTGCAAATCTAGAATGGTGCTTCTTCTTTGCTTTGAATATCTGGAATAGTTGCAAGCAATATCACTGTTACAACCTAACTTGCACACGACCTCATTCAATGGCGGTATGCTCCATCCTCAATCGATGGATTGCTCATGCTTCGGGGCTGGAAGAGGCGAAACACGGATGCTTATTTTATTTATTTTACTTTTTTTTATTATCGTGGCTGAAAAAGGAAAAAAATGAAACCCTAAACCCCATTCTCTCGCAACTCGTCTGTCTGAGGTTCTAAGAACGCACGCCGTCCAAATATCAACACCCGGAAAGCCCACCGCCGCACCGGCCTGCCGCCGTTGCCTTTTTCCGTGTACCTAGCAAGCCGTTTTAGGTCGCGGCGCATCGGTTCTCTTCTGGTCTTGTTTTGTAATACAATTTGGTCCGGTTTATTGATGCATTGAGAGATGGCTTTTTCTCCTCCTTTGTTTGATTGATTTTACTTTTGTTTATGAAGAGATTAGGGCAAGATGGCGGTAAGGCTGCGCTTGTCTAGATTTGGCTGCAAAAACAAGCCATTTTACAGAGTTATGGCCGCCAATAGTAGATCACCAAGAGATGGCAAGCATTTGGAAGTTCTAGGTTATTATAATCCTCTTCCAGGTATACTCCTTTGATGATTAAGCTTTGTAAATGGACTAATTACTGTGGAAAACTGAAAATTTTCATGTTTAAAGGGGAATTATCTCTCTTCCCTTGATTGACATATTGGAATTTGTTTGCAGGTCAAGATGGCCAAAAACGTATGGGTCTCAATTTTGATAGAGTTAAGTAAGTAACTATTATTCATCTTCATTCCTTCATCTTTGCCTACTGCCAAACCTCGATTGCATTATCAAGATAACTGTGAATCTCTCTAATGTTAAATGAGCTACCAATATAACTGTGAATCTCTCTAATGTTAAATGAGCTACCATCTGCATTATTCTGTTGCATACTGTTATTATGATATTTACTGTATAATCTGAGATAAAACAAGTGTGTCATCCGTGTTTTGATGTTAATGTGGAAAATTCTTGGTTAAAATGATCTTGACTTGAAGAATCTGTTTGCAGAAGTACTTTTGTTGTTCCATAATCCATACTTAACAATATCTGATAAAAGTTTCTCATTATCCTCTTCAAGGTGACCCTCTTTATGCATACTATAGTGCGATCCCTATTCTTTTAGCGCATAGTGTGAAAGATTTGAGATGACCAAACTTTAGATCTCTATCTTTTGCTTTTGCTTTCAATGCTGCAAATTTATTCTGTACTTCCTGTCTGATATGGCATCTTACCACTTGGCATAGATCTTCTAACAGTGTAACTTTTAAGCTCTTTAGCTCTCATCTCATCTCATCTCAGCAAGAGTATTAGTAATTACATTTATTTATCTACATTGTCTTGTATTTCATCTTGAGTTCTGGTTTTTTCCCCTTATTTTTTTAAAACTATTTTGGTCCTTTATTTCTCTGTCTGTGTTTCGTTTAGATAACAACCTTTTCACTAGACTGAAATGTAAAAAACATGTCTCCTTTGTCTTTGGGACTATTTTTGTTACAATTTATAAGAGTAGAGACTAAAAACAGAACCCTCAAGAAAACTACCGAAACACATCATACAGTAGAGCCTTGAGCTGAAGTATCCAAGTTTGGTTGCACCGTTTAGTATTGAAGCAGGGGAGATGAGCAAGATTGATCTAGAACTCACTGTAATCCCGACATCTCCAGTTTTTCTGAATGACGAATACAATTTGTATATGCGTTAAGTTGTTTTCATGGTTCTAATATTTGAAATATCTAGGTATTGGTTATCAGTCGGAGCCCAACCATCTGAGCCAGTCGAACGCATTCTCTTCCGAGCAGGTTTGCTACCTCCACCACCCATGATAGCAATGGCTCGTAAAGGTGGGTACCGTGACACCCGTCCAGTCAATCCCATGACTGGACGGATTATGACACTGGAGAATCCGAGCAAGGCTGATGAACCCAATGTCGAACCTGACGAGATCGTTGATACTGACTCCACATCTTAAGTATGTTCTCTCACTATTGGGGCATTCTCTAATTGTTTTCATGAGTTTTAGAAATGGTGTTCAGCATTGGTTATTATATGAATGTGACCAACTTCTTTGTTAAAGTTTTGAAGAATAAGTCGAGGAACAGTTTGTGTTGTGGCAAACTAATCGTGTTTGTACCTGAATTTGTGTGACTTGATCCAACGGTCAACTGATGACAGAAAATGTCCACATGCTTTCATAAATTCACAGGATGTATACATCCCGTGAATGGTGAGCACGGATGCTATATGAGTCGACTTGGGAAAAAATCTAGACTCGACTCGTATTCGACTCTTCGAAAGTTGCGCTCGAGTTCATTCACATTCATTTTCTAAACGAGACAAATATAAACCCATTTAGGGCTGTAAAAATTTAGGTTTGGCTCATTCGGCTAAAAGAACATTATAAGAGCATTATTTTAGCCGAGCTACTCGGGATTGACTCGTCAAAAGTTTGAACTCGTTTACTTTCTAAACGAGATGAATATGAACACATTTAAACCTCGCATAAAACTTAGGCTCGGATTGAGCTCGATTCATTTATAAACAAACTCAACTTGAACATATCAATGTTCGCCTTGTCGGATCGTATTACACGTCTACCTAGAGAGGCGGCACGACATATAATAGTCTAAAAACATGATTTTGTCGGCTTGTTCGGATCGTATTACACGTCTACCTAGAGAGGCGGTACGATATATAATAGTCTAAAAGCATGATTTTGTTAAACAAAAACCTAATTCGCAATAGTCTATAATAGTCTAAAAACATGATTTTGTTACGATAAAATAACTTATAGAATTCCCCAAATATAATAAGTTACTATGAGAATACACTTAGTAAGTGGCATGGTTCATGATATGTTTCATACTTACACATCCCCTGTCATTATCATACTAAGCCAATAAAATTAGGATAATAAAAATACATATTAGAAGTAACAGAAAACGAATTGTCATTCTTGACCAGAATTAAAATATTTTTATATTATATTTTATAATCTTATAATATGTTTGCTCCAAAATGTAACTTGGTTTCTTTAACATTTAATAATACTTTTTCATATATAAAATACAAGAGATTGAGGTATTCAACTAACACAGGTTTTTTCGGTACGAAAATGTTGAGTGATGAATTGTACGTTGCTAAAATATGAATTGTTAATTAATGAAATAGGAATTAATCAAATGTTCAAATACTATCCACATCGGTTTACGTTTTTTTACACTATTATCAAGTAATGTTTACGAACACAAATCTTATTAGTATATTTTGATTATAATATATGTTAGTTTAATTTTTTTTACTTTATTTTGAGCTTATAAAAATGTATTAATTATTAGTACAAATAATTTAAACTACGTCAGATAAACAAAATAAAAACAACACTGGACATATAAGAGTACGACGACACTCCATATATTTGCACCGGAAGAAGTGCTTCATACGTCAACCTTGCCAAAAAAGAGAATAACTAAATAAAATATATAAGTTTGAGAAAAATTCGGATGATGCTCCTGTATTTTGTACTTTTTCGGATTTTGCTGAAGAATTTTTCGGTTTTCGGACGGTGCCCTTGAGTTTTAGACTTTTCCGTATAATACCCTTATATCATTCAAAAAGTACAGGGATACCATCCGAAATTTTCCTAACCTTTTTATCTTTAATTAATAATATTATTACCTAAAATAATTTATTCTTACCATTTTAGCAAGATTATGCTATTTGTCATATTCATAAAGTATTTTAATAATTAAAATAATATTAATATAAGTTTGTGTTAATCCACAAACTCTTTAGTATTTTAGGGTGTGTTTTGAAAATACCGACAAAATTTACAGTTTGTATCAAAAGACTAGTGTTTTTGGTCAAAAAAAATAAAAATCCCCCTAACCTTTTTCCTTATTACAACCCAAAATATTATTATATCCAAAACACACAAAAAAAAAAAAAAACTAGTTTATGTCTGTCAAACATCGATTGGTGTTTTCAAAATACAAGAACACAATTACTACAAAAATACTAAAAAAAAACTAAACGGTTATCTCAATGGCTTAACAAACACAAACTAAAAACGAACAATGTTAGATGTACCGACGAAAATCTCTATTTTATCCCCCACAAAAATGCACTTAGCCGTGCTAACTGTGGCGCCACCACTTTTAAAAGTACACCGACTAGTTTCCCACTAAAATATATTATTTGATCATCCTGATGCCGTTAAAAATCTATTTATTTATTCTGATGCCGTTAAAAATCTCTCAATTATTTATTCTGCCCCACAACTTAACTTTTTATCAGTTCAAGTACCCCATCTCGGCGCCTCAGCCCTGAAGCCTAAAAGCCCCATTGCTGCGCATCTCTTTTCTCCATTCTCCTCTCTCCTCAAAGCTCTGCTCAATTCAGTTGAATCCAGCTTCATGGCTCCCAATCTTAAATCTGGTAATGACGTTGAGCCTATTCACTCTCTTCAGGCCATATGCTACTCTCGCGGTTCTCTTCGCCTTCTCGATCAGGTTTGTTTCTGAAAATTTCAGTTTTCTCGGAAGTACTCATTTTACTCGATTTCTAGCGTTGTTTTTGAATACTTTTCGATTGTTTTTCCTGATTATGCAGCGAAAGCTTCCATTGGAAACTGTTTACTTGGACATTAACACCTCTGCTGATGGATGGTACGTATTATTCTCCGTTTATCTGCTATTATTGCTTTCTCTCTTTCGACGATTTGCTTTCGATTTCTTTGCATATTTCTCTAATTTAACCTAGAAGTGCTCAACATAGTTGCGATGAACTTAACTGATGCTTCAGTTCACTCTATAAGTAGTGTTGAAACCTAAAACGATCAGGTTGAGGCTTAATTTGGCTTTGATCTCAATATTTTAGGATGTTTGAAATATCATAAGGATGAACAATTATAATAGCATCAGCTGACTTTAAATCAATGAATAGCTGAAAGAAAGGTGGATCCGAGGATGTTTGAAATTTCATATTGAAGTTACCTGCAGTTTACACTACCTTGTTTATTGATATGCTGGTATAATACAAACCAGATCTAGATTTCTTGTCGAAACCTATATCCTGTAATGTTAAATGTTGCTATTATGAATTTTTCTCTTTGTTTCAGGTATGCAATAAGGGAGATGGTGGTCCGTGGAGCACCTGCGATTGCTATTGCAGGTGCACTTGCTTTGGCGGTAGAAGCATTTAACTTGGAGGATTTTCAAGGGACACCAGATGATGCTGCCAATTTTCTTGTCGAGAAGTTGGATTATCTGGTTTCAAGGTACATCGAGACACTTATTCTATCAGTGAAATAGAAACTTGTTCAATGTTTGATGCATGCAAAAGCAGTCACTTATATATTTAACGTGTGCAAATGGTGATATGAATGTTCAGCCGACCAACTGCCGTTAATCTATTAGATGCAGCAACCAAATTTAAAGATGTTATCTCGAAGGCATCTTCAGCTTCGGCAGCTGCCAAAGATGTATTTCAGGTCTAACTATTTGAGCATTTTCTCTTCTCTTACTCTTGTTATTGTTCATACAATTTGAACACCAAAGTAATGCTTAATGAGATATTCATTTTTAAACTGTTAACAGTAATATCTTCCGTCTCGAATTGCCAATCGGTTACTGACTAGTTGGCATTGATGTCACTGCAGGCTTATATTGAAGCAGCTGAACTAATGCTTCAAGATGACGTGGCTTCAAATAAAGCTATTGGGTCTTATGGAGCTACCTTACTCCACAATGACTTGAAAGATCACAAGAAGATCTCCATCTTGACTCATTGTAACACTGGCAGGTTGTTTGTCACAGTAGTTTCTTTTGTTTCAGAGTTCGATTTCATCAGATTTCTAGTCTAACTTGTGACTCGTGTCTGGATGAATGCCTGCTACTCGTGATTACTTTCATTGAAGATGATTGTTCTAATCATGTTGATTATTTCTTGTTCTTTCTCACCAGTCTAGCAACAGCTGGTTATGGCACCGCTCTTGGGGTTATTCGTGCAGTTCATGAAAAAGGGACCCTTGAAAGGGCTTACTGCACAGAAACACGCCCATTCAACCAAGTGAGTTTAGCTTGAGCATTTATTAATGTAGCTTGTATTTGAAGCACCTGGTTTATGATTATGTGAAGGCTACCAAAACAACAAGTGTTTCACCTTTTAAACCAGTGACATTCTCACTGTGTAATTTTGAAGAAACAAAAACGTATGCCTGCTCTCACCAATCATTTGTAGCTGAGTTGTTGTACAATTTTTCCGTCAATGATTTTAATTTCAATAATTACTTGCTATGGTAGAAAGCATTTTAGGAGCATATTAGAGAAAACCAAAGCTTTGACAGGAACCACCGTAGTTGTGCAAAGTAGTACCGGTTTAAGAGAGCCGGGAGTTTGTAAACAGCAAGATAATGAGTGAAAGAAACTGAATTAGATGTGTAATTAATCCCTGTTAGATAGTCCCAGCTGCATATGTCTCCGTTTATGTATTGATTTTCTCATTGGGAATGCAGGGATCCAGGCTAACAGCATTTGAATTGGTACATGACAAGATACCAGCTACTCTCATAGCAGATTCTGCAGCTGCTGCTCTAATGAAAGATGGACGAGTTAATGCTGTAATTGTTGGAGCAGACCGTGTAGCAGCAAATGGTGAGTAACCAGTAAGATTGTTTTACTTCAGTTTTCAAACTTGATTGTTGCAAGCATTATATTAATATATGATGTTTCATCTTACAGGTGATACAGCTAATAAGATTGGGACTTACAGCCTTGCCTTGTGTGCAAAGCACCATGGCATACATTTCTATGTTGCTGCACCCTTGACTTCAGTTGATCTATCTTTGTCTTCTGGACAAGAAATTGTTATAGAAGAAAGGTCTCCAAAGGAACTTCTAAATACCCGTGGAGGACTCGGTGAACAAGTTGCTGCTTCAGGTATCTCTGTTTGGAACCCGGCTTTTGATGTCACTCCAGCTAGTCTGATATCTGGTATAATAACAGAAAAGGTAAATCCCTCTAAAACATATTCCAGAGTTTGATCTCTTGATATGATATTTTGCTGAATATTAGTTTTGATTATGTGCAACTTAATCAGGGTGTCATCAGAAAATTCGGGATGGATGCATTCGACATCAAGGATTTTGTACGGAGGAATGAATTGAAGTGATAGTGGAAGAGCGGAAGAGGTAATATTTCGTAAACTTGCTTGCGGATGTTTCCTCATTAGCTCCCAATGTTGTAGTCCATTATTCAATAATGGAGCAAGGTAAGGTGTAACATGCTCTTAAGCTTGAGAATGATATCTTAATTATGTGGATAATTAGTGAAATCCAGCTCCATGGAATTTGCGGAGTTCTGTATTATCTTGATCTTGGATAGGGCTGTTTAAATTCCCATCCGAACTGGATATTTGGACCTGAAATCTCTTGTTGGTCAGGCCTAAACCATTTCGAAGGACCAAATTTTTAGCCCAAAATAGAATTATTTTTAGAAAAACTTGATCCAACCGGCCGGGACCGGACCCGATCCAATAGTACTTTTCGGTCATAGACCAATGAAAGACCCTATTTCCCCCCTTTTTGATATATGAGAAAATGAGGGTTAAGTTCTAGAAGTCACAACATACTTTTGAATGAGGTCATCATAGAATCTAATTCATGACCGAGAGATGCGAGTACCTCGTTGACTTGCCTAAAGATATGTTATATTCTAGCTTGTGTCAACCTCGAAATCAAAATGGAGATGTTCACTTCCCCTATAATTGTTTCCACACTAGATTAAATAAAGTTTATTTCCTACAATTTTAATGGTCATGAATATGCTTTTCAAGTAAGATGATCATGTCCATCGGATGACGGTTGACGGTTGGATTGTACGGTATATTTACATAATTGAAACATTAAAAAGCCTAGTTACTACTATAGTTTTAAAAAAGGTCTAGTTATCAAAATTGTCCAATAATTTTTAATTTTTTAGGGTAAAATACACTATTATTCTCCAATTTTTTTTATTTTTCAAATTAGTCTTTGACCTTTTTATATTTTATATGTTAGTCGCTAACCTCGGATTTCTCTATATTGAACATTGATATGTAAGCTTTCATAATTTTAGAATTATTGCGGAGCTGGGCCTTCCATTTTGAGCTTATGCATAACGTTGGAGATTTCAATCACCAAAGTACACGTGTTGTTCTACATAATACAACTAACATACCGCAACTTTCCAAAAAAACCCGGGACTTAAAATAGAATATTCGAAAGGTTAGTGCCTAAGGATTGTAGAAGTATAAAAAATGAGGACTAGTAATGTAATTACCCATTTCAAATGAGAGATTGATCGAAATAGTTGATAGAAGAGCCATAAAAAGCAAATTCATGAAATATAAAGTCCATTCTCTAACCTAAATCCAACAGCAAATTGCAATTCTTGGCCTAACATGAACTACTTTTACCATTCAAGCTCCTAAATTGAACTCTCTTTCTAAGATTAGCAATAATTATAAGTAAACTTAACATTTATATGAGGTAATACAACTAATAAAATACATTATGTTCGACATTTACTTTGTCATGTAACAAGGTTGTTTGATGTTAGATTCGGTTTAAATTTAAAAAAAAGGTATATTCGATTTTATGTAGGTCTTTTGTTTATCGCGAATAGACTTGATCATCGCGGCATGCACGCACGAAAAAGGGAAGGTTTTACAAGGGGTGAAGTTTGTTTGGGCCGAAAAGTTCGGCCCATATCATAATAAAAATATTATAAATTAGATGTAAATATTGTGTTAATATAAAATATTTAACAGTTTTATAGTACATTAAATATATAAATTAGCAAAAATATTATAATGTTAAATAATTATTATAAAATGGTTAGTCCCGACACGAGTCCAAACCCAACAATCAAACCCTGTCAGAATAAACAAACTTGACTTTTATTCAAAGTCCGTCCGGATCCGAGATTGTTACTAACATATTATTCTCTCTTTAGAAAAGGAGTTCAACTACAACATTTGACTTTCATATCATTTACATCTACGTACTTCCATATCATTCACATCTACGTTTTGAAAATAAAGTACAAAATATGTTCATATCTACAATCACTAACGTGAGACTTTGATCGGAGTATTCTTAAGAACACTCCTTCCTTGCACACAGACTCTTAACGGTGAAACTAAGAGGAAGGCAACCCTCGTCCCTTTTACGTAGGGAAAGGCAGCCCCCGGTCCGTAGGGGCTCACGGGATCATTAATTAGTATCTAGATGATAAATTCTTTAACGATTCCATTATAAACAGTTGAGGTGTACAAACTTGTAGATGAATATCTTAAACTTGAACCGAATTTTTTCTCATTAAAAAATCTCTTTCTACAAACTTATGCAGAGAATTAAGAACTCAAAACATTAAAATGACCAAACTAAGAAAACCAAAGCAAGACGTACCCATGCAAATTAAACCCTAAGTTGGTACCCAAACATATCCCAATTATTGTGCTAGCTTTTATAACATGGCCTTTGATTTAGCTGTTTAATACGAGCCGAACATCAACATGTTCAATTTTTGCTCGTTTATAAACGAGCCGAACCTAAAATTTATACGAGCTTTAAATTGTACTCAAGCTTAGCTCGTTTAGAAAGTGAACGAGCTCGAGCCGAGTTTTGGACAAGCCGTACTCGAGCCAAGCCCGAGTAACTTGTCTCGTATTACAGTCCTACTTCAATCATATCATTACTTACGTACGTGAACATTATTCCATATTATATACATATAACAACAAAATATATTGTCCACCCAAAACAATCAAGCTTTTCCAATATTTATAAAAAAAATACGATGTTGAGATCCCAAATCGCAATAATTTAGAACATGGTAGGGTAGTGATGAATATATGTGGTTGATCCATCTTAATTTCTACCCATAATTTTGTTTTGTTTTGGGAACTCAAGTTCACAACAATCCAAGTGTTACTTAGTCCTTTTGTCTTGTGCATGATATATATGTTTGCTTTATATTTCATTTTCAATCTACATATACATAGCATATACTATATAGCATCAATTAGTGGTCCTTGGATGATGCATTCACAATTATTGTCTTAACTATTGTTGTCACTTTGTTGATTAATGTATGTCTTTAGGGTAACATTTCATTTTAGCTAGGATGTATAATGTTATGTTCTAGCGGTAATAGGTCCGTTCGGCGGGGTGAAAAGGGAGATTATTTTTGGGATTATTTTATGGAGTTCAGTTCACAGAGATTATTTGGATGAAGATTATTTGAGGAGATGATAAGGGGACAAAAATCTGTAGAATTTTAGCCCCCGTTTGGTTGTAATTCTTAAAATGAATGAAAATGAATCTAGTCTATATGTGTATCTTGTTCATGTGATTTCATGCAAAATGCATTTGCTTTATAGGGTATCAAAACTAAACAAATTATACTCCAATTACTTTAAAACACAAGAAATGATTCCAAAAAATTTCATGAACAAAGATATACGTATGAACTAAATTTGTTTTCATTTCGTTTCCGTTTTCAGATTTGAAACAAATGAGCCCTTAATGCCAACCGATTATTTGGATGTTGAGAGATGGTAGCAATCCCATTTCTAACCATACATCTTCCTTGAAATGGTTTTAAAAAATGTATCGTCAAACCCTTTTTCTTAATATAACCCTTAATGATCCCTCTATACCAAACACGTACTAGATATATTTTTTCATCACTTTAAATCATCTACTATATTCAACTCCCTTCCTCTTTACCTATGATAATTTCGTTTATACGTACACTTCATGGAATATTAAATGAAGCCGTTTTATACTTGTATATGAATATATTTTTAATTTGGTACATATATTTTTGGCGGAGGTTTTCTTTAAAACCTGTCAACTCAAATTTGGTTCGATTCTTAAAAAATACCGGAATCGGACAACATATCACTTTCAAACAAATACCACTTCTTCAAAATAAATGAACCGATTAATTACATACCTAAAACAGTTCAATTCTTAATTTCCATAAAAATCGCAATTTATAAACCGTTAACAACTCTCCATTATAAGGTGCATTTGGGTGCCTCATATGACACATTATATGTGCCTATCACGACACACACATAAACCTATAACTAAATTAAGGGCGCGTTCAGTAACGATAGATCATGAAGATTTCCGAAAGATAGGTTATGAAAATTACGAGAAGAATTAAGGTATTTATACAGTTCTTTTCAAAATTACCGAGCGTTCTCACCTTTCAACTCGAGTCATCAAAACGCATCGCCCATGAATACATTAGGTAGATGTAATTCATTTATTTTGTATGATAGGACAAGTGACATTTGTTCGTACCCAACAAGTTCTGATGTGAACAGTGTGGGCCATGACGGCTCAACCAAACCTTCCCCACCTAAATTTATAGTTTCAAGTATGAACCAAACCCTAATTCTTCCAAAAAGTCATACTATCAAAGTTTGAAATGGTGTTGCCTTTCGGCCTTGCCTTCGTAAGCGTGTATAGAATTATTGAATTGCTGCATAAATGGTGATGAATTTATTATATTATATCAACTTAATGCACTTTAGTGTTAATGGTATTTACGCATTTAGAAGCGCTTTCTGTTAATCGAAGAAGGTTAAGCGGTCATCAAGTGAGGATAGTCCGACTCCTTACATTAGTATCGACAATATTCACTACACTTCGAGAGTGTCAAACAATACATGAAATTCAATGTTAAAATTGAAAGCAATGGTAGCTAGGAAATTCCCGACATAGTTTACTTCACTAAAAATATGATAAATTTGGATAATCCAGTCTCTTCTTAAAAAGTCTCGGCACCTAAGAATTAAGTTGAATAGAGGATGATACAAGGGAAGTTCTTATTCAAAAGGTTAACATTAAGGTGCGAGTCCGTTTCAAGGAACACAAACATTGCCCCAATCTCCTAACCAATCTCGAGCCCATGCAAAATACCCCATAATTAAGTCATGAGTACCTTACATATCCCGATTTTGTAAACGAAACCCGTTGCCAAACACCATACTCATTTCTAACAACCCCGTCGCCGTAGCCACCGTTTCGCTTGACCGCCTCGTCGGTGTTAAACTTCATCCAGTTTGTAGGAGGAGCCATCCACGCAATATGTCTTATATGGGATCATACTTGCAGTATCACCATTGAAAGAACTTCTCCAAGCTTTCTCACAACTTGTGAACTTCTTAACAATGATCTTGTAGACATCCTAGGGTCTTTTTCGTCCTAAAAATCAGCTTCTTTTCTCCATCTCAACACGTTATGTTGAAACTCAACACATAAGTAGAACGATATTTCATTTTAGTTTTATTATCTCAACGTGTCACTATAAATACAATCCGAAAAAAAGGCCTAGTTGACATCTCATTCTCTTTATACCTAACGAATCAAAATTCTCGTTGTTAGTACACGTGTTAGATCTGAAATACATAGAATTCAATGAAGTTTTTAAAGTGTGACATATTGCTCATCAATGAAGATTTTTGGCTTGTTTTGGTAGTCATCAATGAGACTATATACCAAATAATTGTGTCACTAATTATATACTCGTAGTAAACACGTGTCATTAAGATGGGAGAAATGATAGTGAAAGTCGATACATATTCTTTCCGCGTTTAATTTCTTAAACTATAAGTCTACAATATATTTTTATATTATCCTTTTAGTCAAATTAAAAGTGATAAAAATAATAAATACCCAAAACTTTAATAGGACCATAAAACTTGAACTTACATATGTAAAATATATGTAAAAAAATTTTCATTGATTTTACACAAGAAAATCTTAATGTTTTCACAATTAAAATAGGGAAGAAAAAAAATAGATTAAGATTTTTTTTATAACGGAAAACGGTTCAATCTCATAGACGACGTACCGACTATTGGATCGAAAGGCCGAAAAAAATCGGCAAACGGACTAACTGTAATGACGGACCACAACAAAGGAGAAAAAGAAAACACAAAAATATATTATAAAAACCCGAAACAGGACGTCTTCAGGAAAAGTAGAATGATTCAGTCACCCGGAAGCGACGGACCCCTCAGATTTGGAGTACAACAAAACCGTCAGAAGTCGATCATACAAAACAAAAATAGATTAAGAATTGAAATATATACCAATGAGATTAAATGTAGGGGTGTAATACGAGCCGAACGAGCCGAGCATCGGCATGCTCAAGCTTGGATCGTTTATAAACGAGCCGAGCTCTAAATTTATACGAGCTTTAAAATGTGCTCAAGCTTGGCTCGTTTGAAAAATGAACGAGCTCGAGCCGAGCTTTTGACGAGCCGAGCCCGAGCCGAGCCCGAGTAGCTCGGCTAAAATAATGCTCCTATAGTGTTATTTTAGCTGAACGATCCGAGTTTTACCCGAACGAGCCGAGCATTGACATGCTCAAGCTCAGCTCGTTTATAAAGGAGCCGAGCCTAAAATTTATACGAGGTTTAAAATGTGCTCAAGCTTGCCTCGTTTAGAAAATGAACGAGCTCGAACCGAACTTTTGACGAGTCGAGCTCGAGCCGAGCTTGAGTAGCTAGTCTTATATTACATCCCTAATTAAATGTAATATATACTTAGAACATTTGAATTGTACAAAGAAAAGGTAAGAAAACAAAATAAGTATATTAAAAAATTTAAAAATTAATTATTTGAAATAAATGAATAATTACAACTTGGAAGAGGATATAAGGGATACGTTGAATCAGCAAAAAAGCATTGAAAACTTGGAATCCATCAAATTTCCAACTCCTTCCAAAATCACTGCCAGCAACAACCGATTCTACCGGAAATCATCACAACTGTCTTAATCTTCTTCTCTTCATCGTCTCCAAATCCCTCCCGCACAGACCCTCATAAGAATTCTGCAAACGAAGCTTCAAACAACGAACAACGATACAGAAGTTACCTGGAAGTTCACTGTGTCGTTTCTGTGTATAACGGTTACACAGAAATTCGTTTCCTTCTTCATAATCGTAAAATAATCGTTGTTCGTTTCCCATTTTTTTTGTTTTTGGGCGTAAAGATCAAGCCTTTTGTTGATTTGGCTTAGCTTCTTTTGAAAATTTCCTTTCCTGTTGTCTGGTTGTCTTTATATTGTCATCCCAATTTCGCAGAAGAAGACCCAAATCACATTCTGCTTCTGATTTTGAATTCCGTTATCTCTTATTAGAGCCCTACTTTTAGGGCAAAAAATCCCCAAAAAATGCATACTTTGAAACACCAATTTCGAGTGTTTCTTAGTGTGATTTCAGTTGTTTTGTTGATCGTATCTTTGTATAACCAAAAACACCTATTTAGATCTCCCATTTTTACCCAAAAAGCTTCAATTGAGGTTCTTCCGAGGAGAATTGCTGAAGAAATTCATCAGAATTCAACGAAAGACGCAGCTTCTGCTCACGGGTTTCCGCCATTAGCGGAAATCGATTCATGTTCAGAGCTCTCGAAACACAAAGGCTATCGTGCAAAATGCGACTTTCTAGTCGCGAATCCAGGTTGCGACTCTGGTGGATTCTTCTATTATCTCAGATTCTTCTACTGTGGTTGCGGTCAATACAGCATTTTCGGGTATTTGGTCCTCTTATCTGGGCTTGCTATCCTCTTCTATTTATTGGGTAACACTGCTGCTGATTATTTCTGTTGCTCATTAGAAAGACTTTCAAATTTGCTTAAATTATCACCAACTTTAGCTGGTGTTACATTGCTTCCTTTTGGAAATGGTGCTCCTGATGTGTTTTCAAGTATAGCAGCTTTTTTGGGAAGTGGTTCAGGTGAAATGGGTTTGAGTAGTGTTCTTGGAGGTGCTGTGTTTGTTACCTGTGTTGTTGTTGGTGTTGTTGCTGTTTGTGTTGCGAAAAAACAGGTTCAAATCGATAAGAAATGTTTCATCAGAGATGTTTGTTTCTTTCTGTTTGCAATCCTTTGCCTTGGGCTTATCTTGCTTGTTGGTAGAGTGACTGTTGGAATGGCTGTTGCATTTGTGTTGATATATGTCATTTACGCGTTTTGGGTCGCGTTGAATGAGATTCTATTGAGAAAAGGTTCAATCTTGAAGCTCACTGGCGGTTCAATAAGCCCATTGCTTCCTGTTGCTAGTAGTTTGTTTCAACACAGAACCGAAGAAGACGATGAATCATTATGTACGTCGTTGATTCAGTCTAATCAGGATGATTACAGCAATGAAGCTGCTTATCCTAAGTTGCCACATTGGGTTTGGACTTCGAATGTTATGATCTATTCGGATTATTTGAAGGCGAATATGGATGAGAGTCCTCGGGCTATATGGGGTTGGTCTGATGAGAATCCAGTGAGAAATGGTAATGATGATTCCGCGTTCTCGTGTTCTAAGCTTTGGTCATTCTTAGAGGTTCCTTTAACCTTACCAAGACGGCTTACAATACCCGTGGTTGAAGAAGACAGATGGTCTAAGCCGTATGCTGTCGGAAGTGCTTTCTTTGCTCCATTGTTTCTTGCTTGCATATGGAACTCTCAAGAAGACTCGAATGATTCGAGTCAAAAACTCGTTTATCTTCTCGGGTTTCTCTTCAGCTGTGTACTCAGCATCTTAGCAGCCATATACACAAAGCCTGATCAGCCACCTCAGAAATTCTTGATCCTATGGGTACTTGGAGGCTTCTTCATGAGTGTTGTATGGTTCTACGTGATTGCAAACGAGCTCGTAGCGTTGCTCGTGGCGTTAGGTACAATACTCGGAATCAGCCCGTCTCTACTCGCCATAACCATACTAGCATGGGGCAACTCAATGGGTGACTTGATTTCGAATACCGCCCTTGCAATGAACAAGCAAGACGGCGTTCAGATTGCAATGTCCGGCTGCTATGCTGGACCGATGTTTAACACACTCATCGGACTTGGAGTCTCGATGATTCTTGGAGCCTGGACCGAAGGACCTAACGGATACGTAATCCCGATGGATGTAAGCTTGTTTTACACAATCGGGTTTCTCATGGCGGGTTTGATATGGGCACTCATTGTCTTACCATACTTTGATATGCGTCCCAACAGAATACTTGGTGCTGGGCTTGTAACTATCTATCTTCTGTTCTTATGTTTTCGACTCGGAACCGCCATTGGCATTGCTTCTTCAAATAGCTTGTAATGATCAGAGTTGTATAATCTATAGTGTACTGATGATATGTATGGTGTTTGCTTAATAGTACTAATCCAGATTGTTAATACAAATGTAATCTGTAATTATTGTTAATGAAGATTTATGCAGATTTAGAATTGGGTTTGTAACCGAACCGAAATGGGTCGTTTCGGTTTGGTTCACAGAACTGAACCGGATATTGAACTGAAAACCGAATTGAAAGTGTCATGTTAGGCATGATTAACCTGTAAATTGATGGATTAAACAGGCAATTTAGCCTGTATTCACCTAACTTGTGGGTCACAGATTGTGATTGCTTTTTGTTGTTATTAGCTATGCGTTTTTGGACGTTTAAATTCTCCATCACAATTTACAATGACAAACGTGTGTTTTCTGGCCGTAGAGAAGATGAATCATGAAAAAGAGGGCTTCTGTTTTTTCATCCAATCAATGCTATATGATTTTCGGGTTTTGTCTTGACTTTAACTCGTCCGATTAGACAATTAATCCGCGCGATATGATTTTCGGGTTTTGTCTTGACTTTAACTCGTCCGATTAGACAATTAATCCGCTAAACGGATATTCGTTATGACAAATTGTTCTAAAAATTAAACAAATATTATTATTTTTTGATATCGACTATAATAATATGATCGAGTTTTAGTAAAAATGGCATAAAAAGAAAATTCTCACGAAATGCGGGTACTTACCAGACTTATTACTAAAAATATATTGGAAATTTAATGTTTTTTCTTATTGTTTTGATAAGAACAATTGTGTGTGCAAGTGCCAAATTGCTAATAAAAATAAATAAATTATAGATAAGTGTTAAATATAATTTTATTGTTATAAGGTGATTTGGTACAAATAACCTAACCTCTTTGGGAAATGAAGGTCCAATTTCTGGGCCGAATATTCATTGTAGTTGGGCCGAATTTTTATTACATTTGGGCCAAACTACAGGCCCAATAAGTATCCTCTTAAAGAAAGAAACAAACCAAAATGACGTAACCTGTATGAGAGAAGAAATATTGACAAACTAGTATAATACCCGCATCTTGTGCGGGTTTTGAAAAAGATGAGAAAGAATATTGTGAAATTGATTTTTTTACGTGCTTTTGTTTTGTATACTTTTCTAATCTAATCGACTTACCAACATTACTTTATTAAGGATAAATTTACTAAATGAGATTATACTATGGACATACTTAATAGAATAATAATATTATTATATATATATATAACAACATTTTTGTTTTTTTCGGATCATGTAATGAGTTTGAGGATTTTTTCTTGGTCAATGGGTAACAATTTAATTTTACAATTTTTTTTGTATTTAACAACTCTTTTATATTTTTTTTAGATAATGCTTATTGGTGTATTAAAATTTTTATTTTAATCAATTATTTTTCGACTATAAATCTATTAGTTAATTAGTTAATTTTATTTTTAATTATTAAAATTACAAAAGATTTATGTGATCTACAAGCTAAGAAACTTAACATAATTAAACAAAAATTTAATTAATATAACGCGGTCTATATCTACAAGCTAAAAAAGTTTTAAAAAAATTTAATTTAATTCAAAATTAACTTCAAAGTCCGATAACTATTATCTAAAAATAACTTATTTGCTGATGGGTGGAAGAAAATCAATAAATCAATAAAATTAACATAGAAAAAGGTGTACACGTCAATTTTTTTTAATAACTTGAAAATAGATCAGATACATGGGATTACGGTTAAAAATCAAATCAAGGGATGAAACAATAGAAAAACGATTGTTAATTATACAATTTCAAAAAAAAATTGTGGGAGCTCCATTTCGAAATACTACTCTCACAACGCACCACGTAAACTGTCATTTATACAGCTCTAGTAGTGGATATAGACTCGCCCATAACGTAAAATTTTTAGTTCCAAAAAAATAAAAAAATTTCGACAAATTTGTAAAACATAAAAAGTTCTAAGGAACCATGAAAAAAATCACATGGAACGTTCGGAAAAAAAAAAATTCGTTCGAATAAAAATCCTAACAGAAAATATAACTAAAATGGAAATGAAATCAAAACCAATTTAATTAAAATCCATAATAAAAAGATATAACAACAATGGAAATCAATTTACCGTCAAAATGGAAATCAATTTTGTTGATTAAATGGAAGTTTTTTATTTAAAAAACTATCAAAAAAATCCAATGGAATCATGTAAAAATTTATTATATATTTATAGGTATTTTTTCAAAAAAAAAAACAAAGTAAATTTTGATGGATTTTATCAAAAAATAATTGTTCGCTTAAAATCTGATGGAACATTTCGAAAATAAAATTCAATTCAAAATCAATTTAATTAAAACTCGCACATAACGTAAAGTTGTAGTTTCAAAAAAATAAATTTTGTTCGACAAATTTGTAAAACATAAAAGTTCTAAGCGAACCATGGAAAAATCTGATGGAACGTTCGAAAAAAATCCGTCGAATAAAAATCCTAACCGAAAATATAATTAAAAGGGAAATCAAAATCGCAATATCTTTTAATATATTTTTATAAATATTTATTTATTAAAAAAATAATTTGGTTGTTAAGGTGATTTGATTGTTAAAGCTAATTCGATTAATTTTTTTTATTATTATTAAAAAATTGATTTGATTTCTATAAAATTATTATTTTAATAATAAAAGATTTTATAGTTTAAAAATTAGTGTAAAAAATAAAGATTTATTGGCTTTAATTGTGGGAGCTCAATTTCAAAAATCATGCATCCACAGCGCGCCACGTCATCTACCCGTACTCTGTTTTAGTAAGTATAATAGATAATAGATGAAGGTCAAATTTCTGGGCCGAATATATATAAACATTGGGCCGAATGTTATAACAGTTGGGCCTAAGTACAGGCCCAATTATGAAGAATGGTTAATTGCTTACCAAATTCTATCCATTTTGAACCCGCTTTTTGATGGAATATTTCCTCTTTGAGGTATGCCTCGTTTGTATTTATTTTTCCTTTATTAATTTTATCACGCCTCTCGAGCGCGGAGAACTCGACATCTCTCGATAAAGTCCGGATGTTCAAACAATGTAAAAGTTCCATACGTCTGTATGGACGTGTCGTACAACTGTTACAAGTAAGGTATAACTTCAACGTGTTTCGTATTAACACTTAACGATGAAAAAAATAAACTCACGGACCTTATATACAGAGTAGTAGCATACATGCATTCTCTCCTTTTATTGATATAATTTTCATGGCATCGAAGTCATGTTATAATACATTAATACCACATTGCATTACTTAAAAGGCATAGTTTATGTACTAAGTTCTTCAAAATAAAAAAAATAAGAGAGAATATAAAGCATCAAAGAAGTGACTTGAATAAGTTCATCACAATCGAGCGATAACGATTAGCAACGAGTAGATTCATTGTAGATGTAGTCTAAAACCGCGATTACCCCGAAAACGAAAGCTTGATCGACACCCGATTTGATCACAACATGATACACATCTTTGCTTTGCATCACTTGATTCACTTGATCCTTTACTCCAATCTACAATCACACAATCAAAGAAATAAGCCAATTAGCTTACAATACAATAAAGTACATCTTGCATTGATTATTAATGTATTCGAATCACATATAGCTTACGTGTGCGATTTGATTTCCGAGATGATCAAGAATGGCGCAATCGCGGTCAGGGAATGACCCAGTAATCTCGAAAATGTATCCTCGGGTTTGTTCAAGAGAGACCTTAAGACCATTGCTTCTTGAGAAACAAGCATTGGGTTCTTTCACACTAAACACAAGCTTTTGTGCAAGCCCTTCATAGTCAAATGAATAGCCCTTCCATTGCTTATTAATACTTAACGCTTGAATTATCCCTCCCTGCAACACATAAATCCAATGAGATTTCATCCTAAAATCAACTAATCATTAGTTTCCATACCTTTTGACGAATGAGAAGAAGTTCAACTCCATCACCATCCCGCAACATAACTTCCCCCTTCCGACCAACGATTCCACAACCATCTACTCGGAAAACCACCTTTTGGCTACAATTCGTGACAACAAACCCGCCTCCATTAACAACCCTAGGACGCTTCCGAACCACCAAAACCGCCTCCGACGACGAGCAATAGAGTTTACTAATCACAATAGGAATCATCTTACATGGATATGCAAATATGGACCCTCCTCTTGCCTCTTATATAAGCAAGAAGCTAAAGATTTACAATAACATATATGTGTCGATGAAGTTTGACTAAAATGTACATATAAGTTGGGCTAGTGGGTCAATAAAGAGAGGGTTTGGTTGTGAAGAATCTCATAAAGGAAATCATTGTGTGGTTGGCAATTGCTTTTGATTTGGATTGGATGCTTTGAGGTTCTTCCACTAGATAAGGTTTGATTAATGATCATACTTTGTAAAAACGTAACTCATCTAACAATGAATATAAGGTCAAAACTTTGAGAAATAATGATAATTTTTGCCTAATTAACGTGTTTGTATGTATGACTCCACGTACGTAGCCATGCATCGACACATAATTAAACTATATATAGCGACAAGTAACCTAACTAATAATTATTTATGGTTTTTAAATTTGTGTTTAAGAAAATACGTTAAAATTGTACGGAATATGAAACGGAACAACTAGTTTTTTAACGGATGATTTTATCGGAGGAAGAACATACAATATATATATAGTAACAAAACCCTTAAAAGTAGTACAACGTGTAAGTTTGTGTCGGACCCGGGTAACGTCGCCCCTTCGGACCTTAGGCGAACGAAAAAAGTCCCTTTCGACCCGTTATCATATTTTATGAGATAAAATGAGAGGTTTTATATTGATAAAACTTTGAAAAGTTCAAAAAATTAAAATGAAAGATAATAGTAATATTTTACAATAAATCATTAAACCATATAAAACCCTATTAAAAATGATCAACCCTAGAAATAATATATATATATATATATATATATATATATATATATGATCAAGAGCAATTGAGAATCTCTCCTATCGTAAAGAGTGAACACCTACTGCAAGGTTGTTGGTGTTGTCATTGGAAGATCGAGATGATTATTTTCGACTTCAAACTAGATCTCGGGTTCTTTGAAGAAGTCCAGACTAAACATGTTTTCAGGGAAGTAAATTGTATTGCTGACTGATTAACCCATCTGAGAATTTCGACACCCAACACCAACTTTTTCGACGATCGTGAACTTTGTGTTCTCATCTGTAAGAATGTTTTTATGATGAACTACCTCTGGAAGATAGTTCACCCTTACCGCTTTTCATTATTAAAAGAAAAAGAGCGAATACCTCCACATAACTCTTAATATGATCTAACTAACACACAAGCATGTGGTGAAACACGCCATTTTTCTAAATCGATCGCTCATTATCGTAAGGTCAGATTTATCCGACCTAATTGCAAGTAGATCGAATGAGTCAATCATGGAGACAAAACGATGGTAATCTTCTATATTTTGCTTGTACGTATGAAGTAGAGATCAATTGATGGAAAAATAAAGAGAGAGAAAGACGATGTCTATTCTAAGTAGTTGCTTGAAAGTCATGGAATCCAAACAAAACTTAGAAAATTGACATAGTTTAGGTGAAAAAGCTATGAATTGGAATCAATTTTAACTTTTTTGAAAGTTTGGCAACTTCTTCGGAATTTTGTTGAATTCAATTCGGCACATGCACTATATGTTTACATGTAAATTCATATTTGAAATAAACAAATATGTAGTCTTGTCAAATTTTGTACGTAATGACTTAAGATTCATATTATAGTTTATGTTTATACACATTTACAAACTTGTTCTTGATATTCACGGCCAGAAAACGTGGTTATAGTCACGGTGACTTAGACTTGAAAATTTTCGTGGATGTTATTCTCAAATACATGTCTTGTGGCTATGTAGTAAGAAAAATATTACGTGGATGATTAGCCACTAAAAACTAGGGTTATATGAGATAAGTTACTCGGGTACGGTTCGGAAAAAACTCGGCTTGAGCTCGTTCATTTTCTAAACGAGCCGAATATGAACACATTTTAAAGCTCATATTAAATTTAGGTTTGGCTCGTTCGGCTAAAATAACACTATATGAGCATTATTTTAGGTGAGCTACACGGGCTAGGCTCGTGATCGGCTCATCAAAAGCTGGCTCGAGCTTGTTCGTTTTCTGACCGTGCAGAATATAAACACATTTTATAGGCTCGGCTGGTTCGGCTCATATAACACCCCTACGAAAAACAAATTTGAGGGAAAAGTTTTCTATTTACTCTCCAAAAACTCTCCATACTCAAATTAAGGTCAATTTCGAGGCTAAACACCTACAAATAATTTTCCGAGGTTACATTTGTGGGTAGTAACCTTCAACCATCGGGTATCAAGTGAGGCTAGGTTTGAGGCTAATATCTTTAAATTTATTTGTGGGTACGTTGTGGGTACGTTTATTATCCCATTCTTCCACACCAACCGATTTTAACCGCTCTTCTACTTTACCATTTGTGACTACAACCGCGTTTTGTGGTAGTGATAATACTCGTAATTTTTAGAGTTTTAAGTCGCGTTATAACTAAATGCACAAACTAAAAATATCCAAATTGACATATATAATAATCCATGGTTTGATAATGAAATCATAGGCACATTAAGAGAATTGAGTACAACACGTAGCACTTGCAAAGGTATAAAGAGAATTGAGGATTGCATAACGTTATTGTTATAGTGGATTGTCGAGTTATACGATTGATTTAATTGATTAACAATACAATTAATTTATCTTTGAATATTTGAAAGCGGCAAATATTAAGATAAAAATCGGATATAATCATTTCGATCTTTCATATACATCTTTAATGATCTTGAAGTGTATGAATGACACAAATTATCATCCTCGATATCAATCCTTTGAATTGACAGTTTAACAACTTCTAAATGACCAACTTTTAGGGCAGATGCTTCTCCCTTTTTTACCGAGTTAACAAAAAAATTTGAACACCTTGGCACATAATCTCATCGTTGTTATTCCGGATAACATACCATATGATTTAGATCGTCTTTTGTCGAAATTTGTTGTTAACTAACACTAATCAGTGATATTTTAACATGATTCATCTCTCATTCATAAAAACAAGACAAAAATCCTGAAATTCGGAATTATAAAATCAAACCCTAATTCCAAATATTCAAATTGGCATAAAAGCTACATGCATGTTGATTGTTATTTGAAGAAAATGTACATTCAAACACGTAAATTATTTGATGTAAATATGTGTTTAGCCCTCAAACGTTAAATTTGACCAAAAATATGTTTACCAAAATTTAAATTGGAAACCGAGAGAAATTAGGGGGAAAGAAGAGAGATGGGACGTGAAAAATAGAGAAGATTGAAAACGAAAATTATTGGCCTTGTTTGTAATTATTATTAAAGTTAGGTATCGATTTTTTTTATAAGTTGACATTTATGATAGTTTTAAGAACATGAAGTTTTTACGGTATGTGCGAAAATATATTATAAATTAACAATATTTATTATTTATAATTACCCGTCGAAAAGCGAGTGGATACAACCAATAATAATAGCATGCGGATAAGGAAGTGGTTCTTCCATCACTCGACGACTTGATACACAACAAAATTAAGTATCGGGTGACAAAAATAATTCATCATTCATCCACCCAACACCTGATTTATTAGCATCCCAAACCTCAACAACTTTTGTTGTTCACATCAAACTCATAAGTAAACTTCACTTTGAAACTCTTGTAGCTAGTTAACCTCATAAACCAAGCTTGGAATCATGCATAAACCAAATTAGTTAATATTGTAAAATTACAAAAACCCAAATTCATAGATCTATGAGTGCATTAGCTAGCTAATTAGCTACATGCACACATCACACACACATATAATTCAATTAATTAGCGGTTTAACTCGCAATATATCAAAAATCCCAATCAAAGTCTCAAAGACAAATCAAGATGATTAGGATCCTCTTGATGCTCAACACTTGCCTCACCCAACTTTCCAGCCAACTCACTTGGTCCCCACACGACTGACGTCTGATGCTGATGTGGCGGGTTTTCCGCTGCCATGCGGAGCACCATAAGCTCGTTGTTACGCTTATGGTGAGCCCTCTCAAGCTTATGGGCATTTTGATGTCCACCATAAGCTTGAGAGCTATGAAACCTCCTCTTGCAATACTTGCATGGAAAAACTCGAGCTAGATCAACTTTTGAGGAAGAAGATGAAGAAGACGAAGATGATGGGTCAACAAGACCCAGATCAAGGTTTAGATCACAACGAGTTTGCTCTTCAACATCGTAGTGGTTGTTGTAGTTAGGATTGTTGTTTGTAGAGTATTCCATGGTTGAGTATATTGTTTGGAGTGATGGTAGTTTGATTTTATAATGAAGATATATATATAGAGTTTGAGATTGATACATTGTAGTATGTGTGATATTGAAAATAATGATTGACATGCACTATAGGAAGAGAATTAAATGGAATGAATGTTGGTTGCTTGGTGGTATTTGAGAAGATGTGTCCAAGGGATCGATGTGGGATGTGTCTCTAGGAAACACACCATTTTAGGCATTGGTATGTCTCTTTTCATATAGGAACTCTCTTACTCATTCATCTCCATGATATGCCCATATGGCCTACCTATTTCAATAATTCATTAAAGTAGGGGTTAATATGTAGGTTATGATGATGAATACAATGTATCTTAAGTTAGATTATATAACAGTTAAAGTCTATTACGTATGACTAATGAAATACGCTTATTTTAAATGAAATAACGTTACTGAATTTATGTGTTGAACTTATTTTTTTTAATTTTTCCAACAACAAATCTAATAAATAAAACCCTTTATCAACTCATCTCACTTTTTGTAAGTGAATTTTTTAGTTCTTTGCAAAATAAAAACAAAATTTTTAAACCTTTTTCTTTTTCTATTTCATAGCTTTTCAAAAGTTTTTTTTTCCAAGAAGATGGACAGAGAAATAATTCATAAATTAAAACCTTTCATTTATTAGAATAGTTTAGAGAGGAAAAAAAACTACCCTAAAGTTTGCAAATGAAGTAAAAAAAAATACTCGATTTAGACGAAAAATGATAATAAAAATCATTTTAAAATAGCATATCAAGATGATTTAGAAAATAATCAACAAACTATTTTCTCCAAAGAAACAATTATTTTCTTCTTTTTTTATAATTTTTACTTAAATTAACCCTAATTTACAACATTAATACCCGTAAATTATGTTGGTTTGTTTCCACTCTCTTTTTCTTGACACACCAACTGCACATTACTTCTTATTATGGTCATATTAGCTTTAAATTTTTGTTTTATAACAAGTGACATTTTGCAAGAATATAGTAATCATCTTTATTGATACAAGTTAACCTATTATTTATTTGTTAAAAATCACTTTCCAATTATGAGAATTCAAATCTTATATGTATCAATACTCAGTTGGTCTAGCCGTCTAGTGAGCTGTAGTGCTAGACTTCTTAAGTGGTTGTATGGAAAAAACTGATACGACTTATTCCTACCGGATTTAGAGCGGTGAAGCCAATTGAACCGGAAGTTACTTATCAACCTTTCAAAAAAAAAGTATCATATATGTCATTAGTCGAATTTTTGGTAGAGATGCCCCGTCGTAACCAATTAGAAAATGAATTTGTTTATTATAAAGATATTTGTTGTTCGTGACACTAATTCACCTTAATTTTTATTTGAACGAGTAAAAGTCATTTTCTAATCCGAAAAGAAAATTGATGAAATCCAATGGACGAAATTTCCAGTTCCAGAAAAACACTCTAATTTTTTATAAAATAAGATTTTCAACTCGTCGTTTCACATTTTCATTCTTTTCCTTTTTTTTGATAAAAGGAAATCCGGTATCCTCTGCATATCAAAGCTCCCACTCATACATAAAGCTCTTGTTGTGCTAACTTTAAGGTGGAAGGCATTTTCTATTTAGTAAAGAGATTTGGTTTAGTAAAAGCAAAAATTTAGAAAATTAAGATAATGAGAATTAAAAGGATGATATAATTCTCGTAATCTCGTTTGGTAAGAGAATTAAGGAGATTAAAGGGGTTAGGTTACGGAGATTAAGGGAATTGAATTATGAGAAATTTTGTAATCCTGCAAAATTTTGATTATAGGAATTATGAAGATTATTGAGAGTAAATTCTCACTTTTACCCCTCTTTTTTCATCTATAAAAAAATATAACAAGTATTTTTTTGTAATTTTATTCATAATCATATTAATTTTACCGAACACACATTTCACTTATATTCATATTCATCCTCTTAAACAATTTTCCCCATAATTCTTCATCTAAATAATTATCTTCATTCTCATCTTCATCTACGTAATCTTCCGTTATCAAACTGGCCCAGAATCTGTATATTCAAAATTAGTTCAATCACAGTCTCATACTTCATTACAACATGTTTTCCTTATAACTTTTTACTTTAATATTAATTGATAAAAATTATTATGCCTCTGTAAACCCGGTACAAATCCAAATCGATCCATCCCCAAAGAAAACATTAGTGTGTGCAATCAATCCGACCCATTATACGGATCGGGTTAGTTTTAAATTTAGCATGTAGGCTAACCCTACCAGCATATGTATAATTACAAAATTTAAAAAAAAAACCTTTTTTAAAATTTTATTCTACAAGTCAAAATGTTAGCCCTTCAATTCAACCAGCAAATCTTGTCGAATTTCAGTCACACAAACCCTTCAATTAATTTTAATGTAATATCATATGTGTTATTGACAAACCTTTGATTTTAACCCGAATTTGTACATATCTATATTTCCATTAGTTAATTTTAATGTAATATTATATGTATTATATTTCTAGAACTCTAAAACAATTGGTAGAGTTGTTGAAGGATATGTACAACGATCAAGACCTTAACAAGCCACTCTCAATCAACATGAATATTTAACGACAAATCTTTGATTTTAATCCGAATTTGTACATTTCTACATTTTTATTAGTTAATTTTAATGTATTATATATCTTATATTTCTAGATCTCTATAACAAATATTATAAAAAAAAACACCACCTGAATTTAGAGCCTGTTTGACGTAACTTTTTTGGTAGATTTTCACCAAACTTTGCGTTTTTAGAAAACTAAATGGCGTTTGGAAAGAGAGGTTTTCCATTAGCTTTATCTTTTGGGAGAATTTGATATACTAGGCCTTTTTGAGTTTTTGTTAAAGAAAATGTACCCCACATTTTTTACCACCTTCATTTAATAGTAGGTAAAAAAATATTAACCCCTTTCTATTTACATAAAAACAATAACTAACGTTTGTTGTCTAAATTTTAATTTTTAATTACTTAATTTATTTTTTATTTTATTTATTTTTGTGACTTTTTTACTTTCTTTATTATTTTCTTTTTTATTTTTTGGAATAAATTTATCATACCAGAATTTTCACATACCAGAATTTTTACATACCAGAAGTTTATCATACCAGAAATTTCTCATACCATAAATTACATACCAGAAATTCAACAAGAATTTTCATACCAGAAAAATACATACCCGAAGTTTATCATACCAGAAATTTCTCATACCATAAATTACATACCAGAAATTCAACTAGAATTTTCATACCAGAAAAATACATACCCGAAGTTTATCATACCAGAAATTTCTCATACCATAAATTACATACCAGAAATTCAACTAGAATTTTCATACCAGAAAAATACATACCCGAAGTTTATCATACCAGAATTTTCTCATACCATAAATTACATACCAGAAATTCAACCAGAATTTTCATACCAGAAAAATACATACCCCAAGTTTATCATACCAGAATTTTCTCATACCATAAATTACATACCAGAATTTTCATACCAGAAAAATACATACCCGAAGTTTATCATACCAGAATTTTCTCATACCATAAATTACATACCAGAAATTCAACCAGAATTTTCATACCAGAAAAATACATACCCGAAGTTTATCATACCAGAAATTCTCCATATCCTACACAAATATCATTCGGTTCAACCATAAAGAGACAGTCCAAGAAAGTCTTTGAGTTTTAAATTGAAAATTGATCACCATACTGTAACAAAAGAGGTTGAGAACTTGATGTTGGTTTGTGATACCTCAAGTACAAGCCATATGTTCCAGGAAAATTGTGTTCCCATCAACAGACTGGAGTTGGAACATATGATAGTAATAAATGGGCAAAACATCCTTTTTGATCTCCTGTCAATTTCAAAATTAGTAATCTCCAACTCCAAAACTTACCAATTTCAACATGAGTTGGATCTCAATCAAAGCACCCTAATTCATGGCGTATAACCTATGACTAAACAGGTTGTTTGGATTCAAAATGTTTGTTTTATAATGCAATCTTGTACATCCAACACCGCAAGACTTCAGCAAACATTGCACTTTTGGTTTTGGCAGGCTTATCTGATTTTGTATAAAAGTACTAAATCATGGTTGCTCTTGTTACTGATTTGATTGATAGGATCAAGATCCAGCAGGAAGAACAATGAGAAATGTTGACAGTGGAGAAATACTTCATGAAATTATGACAAGGAGCAGGGGTGAGATCCGCCATGTACAGAGTCCAAAGCTTACAAGCACATCCTTAGCCCATTCGGAGGAAGTGAAGGATGGTTATAACTCACAGCTGTCACAAAGGTCTCTAAGTCCTCGCGTAGTTGTGCCCAAAGGAATAGAGATAAAAGAAACTCCGGGTCTCTAGCCCATTCTCATCCTGGTTTTTTTTACTCCGCGTAGTTGTGCCCAAAGGAACAATCTTGCGGTCACAGATCTAGATCTAGATTCAGATCTAGATCTGAATCTAGATCTGGCGGGATCTTCTTCGGCTTCCTCATCTATATGTAATAGACAATCCACCTCTGTACATTCTCGTCCTTACCGTACATAGGAAAGCGCACACCATATCGGATCTAGATCTAGATCTAGATGTAGATCTAGATCTCGTCTTCACGCAGGTCAGTCACCTGCTGATTAACCCCATTTTCTGGTCGAAATCGAGAGAACCACCGAAACTGATTAAGAAGAAGAAGAGAGGGAGGGAGAAGAGGCAAAAACGAAAGCTTGAAGATGAGGACATTGAAACTTGAAAGCCGAACAACATACCTGTTGAATATCTTCTCCTTGGCGATCGAAGAAGAAGAAAGGAAGAAGATGAGCTGCTTCAAAAGGCGTTGCTGCTCAGCTCCAAGGGAAGAAGAAGATAGCTTGTGTTGTTGCTGTGTCTGCTGCTCGTAACTAGGGAAGAAAGAAGTTAGGGTTACGGTGAATGTGGGCTTTCAACAGTAAAAAAAAAAATGGGGTCTACTTACTAAACGGATTATACAAAAAGCCTAGTTTGTACCACTAATTCTCAAAAAAGCCTAGTTTCCAAATTAGCCCTTATCTTTTTTGGAAGTTTTTTGAAAAGCTACTATTAATAGCTTTTTGGGTAGATTATCAATTTTTTTACAATTTTACCTCTCTTTTACATCTTTAAAAATTTGTACATTTTTGTCTTTTTTTTGACTTTTTGGTAAATATACCATACAAATCAATCCACACATCTACTCTCGCCAAACATCAATTAAGTTATTTCTTAGATTTTTGGAATTCACAAAGCTTTTTAAAAATCTACTTAAAATCTACCAAAAAAAATCTACTCGAAAAGTTAAAACTACTCAAAAATCTCGCTTCACATAACACGCCCTTAAGTTCTTGATGGATATGAATATTGGATAACAATCGAAACCCCAGCATGCAAGTCTCAATTAACACAAATATCATCAAAAAAAATCTTTAATTTAAACCCGAATTGTACAAATCTATATTTTTATCAACTAGTTTTAATGTAACATTATATATATATAGATCTCAAAACAACAAGTATTACTTATAAAACGAAAGTAATAATTGATTGAACTATTTTGTTTATAATTTGATTGAGCATTCTAAGATGGGATAACACTTGGGTTCGTATAGCAACGATCCCTATGTCGCTAAAATCAACCCAAAAACAACAACATCAATCACATGTTATTGTCAACCTTAAAAGAGTAACACTCAATCAAAGATTTGATTGCTCACCACTCAATTTTCAAAGCGCGTGGGGGCCACTCTCCGATCTCACACGTAAACAAGTCACTATGATGGAGCTTTTAATCTCCCCATTACGAAAAAGCTAAATACACCGGTTTTGAATTACTAAGGTCAAATGTATCGTAATCGTAATCCGGCAGTGTTCAGTGGGCGCCGGCTGATGGCGACGGCGCCCAAATTTTTTTTTTTAAAAAAATTCCAGAGAAAATAAAAGAAAGATTTTTTTTTTAATAATTTGGGCTCCGACGCCCAAATAAAAAAAATTTATTCGAAAAAGCTGATTCTTTACTTTAATGGTTCCAAAAAAATAAAAAATTTAGGCGCGGGCTGATGGCGCCGGCGCCCATTGTTATAAAAAAAAAAGGACCTAGCGCCATTCGCTAGTGTCCAAATTAAGCGCCGGCGCCTTGCGATTGGTTTTTGCCCTTGTGAATTTAAGTTCCATGTATATAACGCGCCCCCAATAATTTTCTATTTGTTTTGGAATAATCAGAAAATACAACAAAAATTACAAAAAAAAAGGTTAATTTATGAGCTTTTGTTTCTATAAATGGAAAGTAGGAATATCATACGTTGTGAATTGACAAGTACTTGTATGTATATCGACATCACAACCGTTCTATGTACATTGCATTAACGTTACTATGAACAACCTTTTGTAGCTCTTTTATTTCCACTCGTTATTGCACTTTAAGTTGTGTTTTGTTGTCGTTTGTGATTTGTGTGTTGCGTCGAGAAATCTATGGAGACATGCATGTTGCTTTGTGTCTTAGTTATACTTTTTTTCTTTTTGTAATTTTAGAGTGGCGGGCTTTGTTGTCTTCGATCTTTATCTTGTTTTTGCTTTTTTTGCTTGTTTTGGTTGTCGGGTTCGGATTATTTTGAACTATCGTAATTGTCGGGTGCATCGAACTTGCTTTCTGTTGGAGATAATAAGTTCTTATGTATAAAATGAGGAGATTCCGAAGTTTAATAAACAAGGATGAAAGGTCGTTGAGCTTACGTGATAGATCTTAGACACGCACGTTGGTTTGTGCCTTAGTTAAACGGGTTTTTTTTCTTTTTGTATTTGGATTTTGGAGTGACTGACTTCATCGTGTTCGATCTTTATCTTGATTTTTGCTTCTTTTTCTTTTTTGTTTGCTTTGGTTGTCGGTTTTGTTGTTTTATCAGATTTGTTTGAACTATCAAGATTGTCTGGTCCATTGAACTTGCTTTATGTTGGAGATAATAGTTATCACATTTAAAGTGGAGATTTTGAACCCCTAATATATAAGATCAATGGAATACTTCTCATACTGCCCATCCATTTAAAGATGAAGCCTCAATGAGTTTGTGTGATGGTCTATATCTAACGCGCATGGATACGTGTGTGCCACGATCTCAGCTATGTAATAAATTTTAACCTTTTTTTTAAAAAAAATGTCAAAATATGAGACAAAATCATTCATTGTGATATTAGATTAGTTTTTTTTGAAGTGGATCAACCACTTAAAAAAAACAAGTTAAGGTTGGTTGATCACTTCTTTTTATTATACGGTTATTAAATTTAGAATAAATTTATTACGCGTATGTGTTCACTTTTATCTTGTGTACATTTATATACACACGACCAAAGGGATAGGTAAGGGACCGTAGTCCGATTGAGTTTTCATAAATTGGTTTCGAATGTTGAATAAATTGGGGCTCATTTTTAAAAAATGGTAAATAACCTTACTTACATGTGAAATTTTATTAAGAATTTAAATTATTCGTTAACAATATTTTATCTAATTCTCATTATTTAAAATGGGATTATGTTTTTACTAATCTCATGTATAATTTTATAAGATGCATAAAGGGTATCCATGTATAAAGACCCATATTTCAAACAAAAATTGTTTTTTAAATTATTCAAATACTTATTTTTTTATTACACATAATTTGCTTATTACCTCTAAAATATGAGATTTTTATAAAGCTTATAGTAAACGAATTTGGCTAACGTGGGGGAAGTTACAGCACCGGTGGCGGAGTTGTGGGGTCTTGTTTATGGCCTTGAGCTTGCTTGGGACCGTGGATGGCGCAATCTCGTGGTTGAGCTGGATTCTAAAGTGGTGCTCGAGTTGGTTCTTAAAGGGGTGGAGACGAGTCATCCACTTTTTAGCCTGGTTCTTAGATGTCAAGGCTCCATTTCTAGAGACTGGACCGTCCGGTTTGGTCATACGTTTCGCGAAGGCAATAGAGTAGCGGATTCGCTTGCGAATATTGCCTCCTCCTTTCCGCTTGGTTTTCATTCATGTTTGATTCCTCCGGATTTTGTTAGGAGATTTCTTGTTGAAGACTTGCGAGGGGTTTGCTTCCCTCGTATGACCTTTGTTTAGTTTGTTTATGTGAGCACCCTTTGCGGTGCGGAGAGCGCCGAAGCCTCTCCAATTTTTCGTAAAAAAAAAAAAAAAAAAAAATTGTTTGAAACTCAAAAGTTCTAAAAATTCTTCATTATTCATGTTATATAATGCATACGGTGGAGTCTATATCAATATATTTAATATTTGAATTATTTTAAAAAAATATATAATTATTCAAAAATAAAATTCATCTAAAATCTTTCAAGTTTGAGAACATATATGATATATCTATCTCCAAACATCCATTTTTAATTTTTTTTTTTTACCAATTTCAAATTTTGGGCCGGGCCTGCATTGGGCCGGGACTGCATTGGGCCATTGGCCCAAAAAGGGTGTCGTGAAATAACTATATTTATATTATATAGTTTATATAATTTTATTATCTAATTAGTAACACATTATTTTGCAAATCTTGTCCTATTATAATTACTATTGCTATTAGTATCACTATATATTATTCACACAATATGATTAACCTTTAATTATTATATTATTTTACATAATTTTATCTTTTAAATACTCGCATAATATTTATCATGATAAAAAATTTTAATTTTTTTATGTAGTTAATATTTAGATTCACCGTCTATTTTAAAATACTATATTATAATTAATTTTTTAAATAAATCATATGTATACATATATTACAGATTAAAAAAATATACTATACTTATATCAAAATAATAATGACATAACATTGCATATTAATTTTGAGGATATCATAACCATAATATAATTCAACGCTATTTTAACTTCATACAATATTATCTTGAATATAACCTACTTAATATTTTCAAATATTTTAATTATATGATTTAATTTTTTGAAACAATTTAATTTACTAGGCTTTTTCAAGTTTTGTATTTAGTAAATGTACCCCTTGAAAAAAGAGTGCGTAGAGTTTGAAAATAAATACAAAAGGTTGGGGTATATTTACTTAATTGAAACATTAAAAAGTCTAGTTACTACTTTAGTTTCTCAAAAAGACATAGTTACCAAAATTGCCCTTTAATATTCTATCATATACGTAAATAGTAGTCAATTAAAAAATTAATAAGATCAGATCAGAGTTTGGAACCTCCATTACAAATAGGGGTGTAATACGAGCCGAACGAGCCGAGCATCGGCATGCTCAAGCTTGGCTCGTTTAGAAAACGAGCCGAGCCTAAAAATTATACGAGCTTTAAAATGTGCTCAAGCTTGACTCGTTTAGAAAGTGAACGAGCTCGAGCTGAGCTTTTGACGAGCCGAGCCCGAGTAGCTCGGCTAAAATAATGCTCCTATAGTGTTATTTTAGCCGAACGAGCCGAGCTTTACCCGAACGAGCCGAGCTTTGACATGCTCAAGCTTTAAAATGTGTTCGTATTCGGCTCATTTAGAAAACGAACGAGCTCGAGCCGAGCTTTTGACGAGCCGAGCCTGAGCTGAGCCCGAGTAGCTTGTCTCATATTACAACCCTAATTACAAAATTAAACGGGTTAAAAAAGGTAGATTTTTTTTTATGAAACAATTTGATTTACTGGGCTTTTTCTAGTTATGTGTTTAGTAAATGTACCCTTTGAGAGAAGAGTGTGTAGAATTTGAAAATAAATACAAATGGTTGGGGTATATTTACTTAATTGAAACATTAAAAAACCTAGTTTCTACTCTACTTTTTCAAAAAAGTCTAGTTACTAAAATTGTCTTTTTTTATTGGTGTAATTTGGAAAGTAAAATAATATTTGACAATTTAGATAAATATAAATCATTTCAAGAATATTTGAATAATTCTACAAAAAAAAAATCATCGATGGCCATAGGTAGATTAATATTATAAAACGAAATATTTACGAATATATAATATTAAAAAAGGCGGATTATTTATAATCTTAAATAATGAGAAAATGAGAATTTTCCTATGATTAAAAAATGATTTATAATGTTATAATGAGAAGAAAATTCGCTTAAGACTAAATTAAGATTAAATTAATGAAATAATATATATAATATACAACTTGGGAATCATTGTCGATATGAGTGAGGTGGAGAATAGATATTGTTCTTAGCATATTCGCAACTGCAGTTTTCATAATGATATTATTTTATTTATTAACCAATTACATTTATTTCGATATTTTTATTGTTATTTTTTTGTAATGGGATAATTGTTCATGCTTTCCTGCATATATGACTTGGTGAATGATTCAAATATTAATATATATTTCATAACATGGGAATATTTTGATCAATTTGTATCCTAATTCCTAACATTCATTTCCTTTGATTTATATATATTGACTCATATTTAAACAACTCTTAATCGTGTGAACGTGTAAACACCGAATATATGTGACTATACCGTCGAATATATAGATTCAGGTCCGGCGAATCTTCTTCCATTAATTACACGATTTTTTTTTATCATTTAATATCATCTAATCTCAGTCATCTATTTAACGATCTAACGGATACTATTTGTTCTCATTTTATGTACATTTAGTTTATATATAACTAGTTTAGGACCCGTGCCGTGCACAAATATTTTTAATACAGATAAATAGGAGTGAGAACAACTTCCGATTTTGTCCTGTTTTGGCCATTTTTCGGAGTTTCATGAAAATACAATTTCACCCCGTTAATAAATTTCGGAACAAAATAAACCTTAACTTCTTCATCCCGCTAGGTCCGTCCCGTTCACGATAGTAATACCCGTGTCATGCACGGATATTCTTAATACATATAATTAAAACAAATTTGCATTACTAATCAAGCTACATAAATATTTCAAAAAAAAAAGTTAGTTCTAAAAAATATTCACCTTATCGTAACAATGTAATTAATGTTGCTAATGAAATAAACATACACCTAAAACAATTTGATATATAGCTCGCCTCAAATACAATTAATTTTATAGGATTATTAAAAATAGATAATTTTAAAAATAAAAATTATAAATAATTACAAAATCCGATAGTTTTGGTGAGTTGGTTGATACTGTTATTAAAAACAAAAAGGCTTTAAAATTAAAATTTAATATGAATGGCAGTTTAGTAATATAGGGTTATTAGACTTAAATATTGAGATCTCAAAATGTCACTTCAGCAAAACGTAGTCTACTTTAATAAGTATATATAGATATATAAAATACAGTGTTGATGAACACGAATATTTTAAATATTTATTTAAAACATTAAAAGTATTGTTTGTAACAAACAATACATAAACCGATATACCAATTATAAAATAGTAACCGATTCTACATATCTAAAATAGCTATATATTTATAACTAATTTGATATTTTGGCTTGAAGCATGCCTCACATTATGATGATCAAGTGGAAATATTCTTATGTTTCATTACATCATAAGATTGACAATATTCACTACTCATATCATCTTCCAATGCACTATCAAATCAATAATAAAAATAAATAAAAAATAAATTTTAGACAATATGTATTTTAGATTTTTTCAGATTATATTTAAAAAACCGTTATAATTTTTTAAAATATACTCATCTATCATCTATAACTTAACATTTTCAGAATTTAGTCATTTTGAAGGTTTTGTATAGCATCTCATGTGTATACCATTTGCATAAATTAATATTTTGTAAAAAAAGTATCCATAAAAAATTATTATAGCAAATGGCTATTAATAATAACTTGTAATTGATATTCTTTTTTTTTTTCCTCTAAAAAATATAACTAGCCAATGGTCAAAGGATTATTTCAAAAATTATAATATTTGGGAACAACATTTGATATAATTTTAGTCATAATTCAAAAAAGTTAAATTTAAAAAATTATTCAAAAAATTTAAAATAATCATTAATAATAACTAGTAAATTACAACCAAAAGCTAAAAACCCTTATGATATAATCCAAAAATGCTAAATTACAAGAAATATATATCCTAAGGGTCCGTTTGGTTCTAACTCCGGAAACGGAAACGGAATGGAAACGAATTTAGTCCATATGTATATCCTTATTCATAAAATTTTATGGAATAATTCATTGTGGTTTCATGCAAAATGCACTTGTTTTCCCACATTTTGTTTCCCTATAGGGTATCAAAAGTAATCAAATTCTACTCCAATTACTTCAAACCACAATGAATGATTCCAAAAACTTTTATAAATAAGGGTATACGTATGGACTAGATTCGTTTTCATTCCGTTTTCGATTCCGGAGTAAAACCAAACATACCCTAAATTTCTAAAAAATTAAATACAAAATTGAGCAAAAAAGTCAACGGTTGGAGTTTCCCGTCAAATCCGACAAAAAAAAAACTATAACATAAAATGATACTTAATGAAGTCTCTATAAGAAGTGTAATATCTAAATTTCTCTCAATTTCCTCCCTCCCACTTCTCTCCCACTCCTCTCTCTCAAAATTAAGCTTATTAGTTAGTGAGTATTAATTATAATTAGAAGACTGGTTAGTCATAGCGATGACGTCGACGGTGGTTGTTGCGGTGGCTAACGGAGGAAATGGCCGTGGAAACGGCAGTAGAAGGGCCGTCCGATGGGCCGTCGATAATCTGCTTCCTCAGGCTGATCGTTTCGTCTTACTCCATGTTATGCCCAACGTTACTCACATCCCTACTCCTTGTACGTGTTTTTTTGTTTTTAAAAAAATATTTTTTTGAGAATTTGTTTGATGTTTTTTAGTTTCTTTGAAGTTTATATAATGATTTTTAGGGCAAATTTTGTTTTTTGTTATGTGTTATGATTATTTTATGTACCCATTTAGATTTATAGAGAATTTGTTCATGTTTTGTCTCTTTGGAGTTGAAATAATGATCATTTTATATATATATATATATATATATATATATATATATATATATATATATATGTATGAAATTATTGGATCAAGCATGAAACATGATGTTTTCATAGGTGGAGATCATGATGAATAAGTGATGAATTTAGGTCAAAGTTGTTAATTTGTTGTGTGTGTGTGTATATATTTAGTCTAAAACATGTTTAGGGAAGATCATATGAAGTTCTTGGATCAAAAGCCATGCAATTGATGTTTCAATAGGTGAATAACATGATGAATGATGATATAGGGCTAGTTATTTTGTTTTTGGAGTAAACTCGAAAATATGAATTTTTATGTAAAACTATGATATTTTGTTGTATTTATATCGTTTTTATTTATGTTTTGATGCAGCGGGAGAACGGGTGTCGATCAAAGATCTTGATGTAGCGGTTGTTACGAAATATTTGAAGGATGTAAAAATCAAATGTGAAGAGATTTTTACCCAATATAAGAAGCTTATCAAAAGAGACAATATAGAGGTATTAGCATTATTATTATTTTTTTAATAATGGAAAGCGGTTCGAAATCCTTGATGACACATCATCTAGTGAATCGAAAGAGCGAAAAAGATCAGCAGACGGAATAACAGTTATGACAAAATATAATAAAAGAAAAAAAAACACACAAAAATATATCAGAAAATCTCGAGATTTCTTAATATTGATGTTTTGATAAATGATTTGTGATTTAGGTAGAATCAATGGTGCTTGAAGATGACAATCCTGCAACTGCTCTTCTCAAATACATTTCCAAGGCCAATATTAGAAGTGTAGTATTGGGATCTCAGTCCACAAATTTCTTTTGGAGGTAATTTATCACCAGAGACTTAGTCCGAAAAAATAACTCAAAATAATACAAACTGTTTTCAACAATACAAACGTTGATAGCTCAAAATGGCGACTTCACAAGTGAAACAATTATAGGCGTTCATTCTAATAATTTCCGTCTTTAAATTTTTTTTGATAAATATGATTATAGTTGGTAGAGCGATTATTTCTTTCTGAATGAATCGGTTATTTATGGTGTTAGGAAGATTAAGGGGCCAGGAATATCATCCACAGTGTTGAAGTGTAGCCCTGACTTCTGTGATATATTTTTGGTATCAAAACATAGAGTGATCACCAAACTTGCAGTATCATTGATCTCTAATGGTAAGTGTAAAAACCCTTATTATGATAAGTTGATATTGTTCATCTTATTAGTGTACCATACTTAGCACGAAATCGTCTTCGTTTTGCTTCTTAGTGAATAATCTTGGCAGTGGGAGCAATACGCCCCGGATGTCTTCCTCGTCCTTGGAGCGAAGAACTCGTAAAACCATTGGAGCATCTTCCTTTTCGGTTGCACCAAGTCGTTCTAATTCTTCAACAAGCTCGCAAAAGGGCTCGAGATTGAGTTCTTTCACCGAAGATTTCAATCCCCACAAAGCGGCTCAACTCAACTCTATGGCTTCTCGCGCCATTGAGTATGGTCATATGTCTCCTGGCCCGGCCTCCTCGACAAATACCGGTGCTTCATTTGCTTCCTATGAGCAGGTACGTCAAATAGCATGTGTCATTTTGACACAGGGTCTTCGAAACTCATTGGACGATCCTAACCTTAGGTTTTGGGATTTGTTGTAGTTTGACTTGAAGAATGAAGTAGAACAACTAAAGCAAGAGCTCCAAACTACCCTTTCATTGTACAATCAAGCTTGTGAGGACCTAATGCATGCTCAAACCCAGGTGATTAAACGAAAATTATCGAAAAACCCGTTTTCGTTGTGCGAGTTTATGTAAACATATTGGTTTGTGCTATGTAGGTTGAAATGCTATCAACGGAATGCGTTGAGGAAGCGGAGAAGATAAACGCGGCTGCGGAGAGGGAGGAGGTGCTGAGAAAGATGGCTGTGGAGCAGAAAGCAAAGCATTTGCTTGCTGTCAAGGAAGCTGAAGAAGCTAAGATGATACTAGCAAGAGAGGCTTATGAAAGACAAATAGCAGAGTTGAATGCACTCAAAGAGTCCTCAGAGAAGCAGAAGATTGTAGATGAGCTTATTTCAAGTGAGACTGGCTATAGGAAGTATAGTGTCCATGATATTGAGGTTGCGACCGAGTATTTCTCCGCGAATAGGGTTCTCGGAGAAGGAAGCTATGGGAAGGTTTATAAGGGAAGTCTTGATCATACTCCTGTTGCAATCAAGGTTCTTCAGCAAGATAACTCTGATAAGAAAGAAGAGTTTCTCAAAGAGGTATCTTATACTCGCGCCTGTTTGGTATCCATATTTATATCTAGGTCTGTAATACGAGACAAGTTACTCGAACTCGACTCGTCAAAAGCTCGGCTCGAGCTCGTTCATTTTCTAAATGAGCCGAGCTTGAGCATGACAACGCTCGACTCGTTCGGCTAAAATAACACTATAAGGAGCATTATTTTAGTCGAGCTACACGGACTCAACTTGTCAAAGTTCGGCTTGAGCTCGTTCACTTTCTAAACGAGCCGAGCCTGAGTATGCCGATGCTCGGCTCATATTACACCCATATCCATATCCATATCGGTACCTTAAGTCAACTGAATTTATGTCCTTGTAGGTTGGGATTCTAAGCAAGCTGAGGCATCCAAACGTCGTCCTACTACTCGGAGCGTGCCCTGAGAACGGTTGTCTAGTTTACGAGTACATGGAAAACGGGTCGTTGGAAGAGCTGATATTTTGCCACAATGGAAAGCCGCCTCTCCCTTGGTTTACCCGGTTCAAGATCGCGTTTGAGATAGCCTGTGGAATTGCCTTCCTACACAGCTTCAAGCCGGAGCCAATAATCCACCGGGATCTCAAGCCAGGCAACATCTTGATCGGTAGAAACTACTTGAGCAAGATCAGCGATGTTGGCCTTGCTAAGATTGTATCCGAGCAAATTCCGGACAGTGTCACACATTTCGGTCACTCTGTCCTTGCAGGAACACTTTACTATATGGATCCTGAGTATCAAAGAACAGGTACAGTCAGGCCAAAGTCGGATCTGTACTCTTTCGGGATCATACTTCTGCAACTCTTGACTGCTCGACATCCAAACGGGCTATTGTTAGTGATGGAGAATGCCATGGAGAGCAATTCCTTGCAGTATATGTTGGACACTGCTATCTTGGATTGGCCCTTAGCTGAAGCCAAAGAGATGGCTAAGATAGCCTTGAATTGCTGTAAGCTAAGGTGTCGAGATAGGCCGGATCTTGAAACTCAGATCCTTCCTGTACTGAAGAAGTTGGCTGATGTTGCTAATGCTAGTATGAAGGTTGAGAAGAATACTACTGCTTTTGCACCAAGCCACTACTTCTGCCCTATAATCAAGGTATGATGTTCCTATCAAGAATTCAATCACAAACTGTTAATAATGCATTTATGAAGTAAAAATTGATCGACTCACCGATTATGCTCCATTGATGCCAATGTAGGAGATCATGGAAGATCCACATATTGCAGCTGATGGCTTCACATATGAGCGTACAGCGATAGAAGCATGGCTTGCAAAGCATGATGTATCACCTGTGACAGAGACTAAAATGCAGCATTTTGTACTTACTCCCAACAAAACTCTGCGTTTAGCCATACAAGAGTGGAGGAATCGTGTTGCTGCTACTGAGAATTAACTGTTACAAGTCCTCAATGTATATCTGACAACAGAACTCAGAATTTAACTGTAAATTTGTGCTTTTTGGGAAGCTGATTCTATGCATTGTGCCCTAACTTGCAGCAGATTGGCAAGTCCTTATGGCGCGTTTGGAAGCTTCTCCGGAATGGAAACGATAAGGTAGTTATTAAGAAGAGGGAAAGAAAATGATGTGACGATTCATTTTCCTCTTCTTAGCTATTACTTTTCCGTTTTCATTATGAATGATCAACGACACACCCTTAAACTGACAAAACTGAAGGGGAAAGTTGTGATCAACATCTGCTTATTTCTTTAGAGAAATGTTGCATGGTAACAAAAATTAGCATCCGGCACAAAAGTACCTCAATTTGTCATATTGACAAGGCCAAAGGCACGAGTTTGACTAATAAGTAATAACTAATAATGAACTTACATTGACAAAATTTCACTATAGATAGACCATGTGGAGGTTCCTCGGTTGCTAGCAGGTTCAAAACAATAGAAATATAGCAATATCTCCATCACGCACAGCCTTTGAATGATCAAGAACTGAAGGACCAAAACTCAAATAGCCGGAAAAGCCGTATGTCATGTGAAAATTTTAGTATCACTCTCTCGACACCATCCGAACATACTTGCCATCAACTGTAAAGCGGGAATTTGTCTTAACCTGCAGATTAGCAACAATGTCAACATCATCCAACAGACCCTGCTGTGTACTTCAGGGGAAATAGATGGAACAATAAGCTCACCTTGTGCTCAAGAGTATTGTTGAGCTCAGTGACATCGATTGAGATCCCAGATTCCTTTAGAGACTTCCGAACAAGCTTCTGCAGTTTTTTCATCTTAACAGCCCCATCAGTCTGTTGAAAGAGCATAGAGTAGTTGAAATGAGCATCAGCCAAGCCCCACACATTAACAAAAGCAAGAATGATAAAATACAAAAATATAACTAGTGTAATAACAAGGATGGAATACCCACAGTTTTCAAGATTGAAGAGATTATCTTCTTCCACTTTATCTTCTCTGAAGCCAGGGAAGATCCATTCTCTCCATTCTCCTGTTCATCATGTTTGACCTTCTTCACCTTCTTCTTATCTTCATCTACAGCCTTTTGGTTCTGAACCACCTCACCATTTCCTAGTTCTGTTTGAACATCAATTGCAGAATGCTTTTTAGCACCATCATCATCAGAATCACTGATTTTTCTCTTCTTCACTGGCAGAATTCCATTTTCAGAGACAGGGACCTCGTCATTAGAGACAGATTTTGGTAGATTTTGAGATTCTTCTTTTGCATCCTTGTTTTCTGGTACATTGTTTGGTTGAGCTGTAATAGATTCTTCTGTTGTCTTAGGTTGGTTTGCAGCATGAAAAGCACGAGCTTTTGCCCTGTGCTTCTTCCCATCAGCATGTAGTAGCAGAGTCTGTTGGCTAGTGGCTTGGGTGTTGCAAAGACTAGAATTGTACGGTTCAACCAATAAATGCCAGTTACTAATTTATCAATACATGTAGAGTGTAGACTGAAACAACTCAGAGTACCCCACGATCAACAGGGGGGGGAAATTGGCAAGAAATGATATGCAAAAATCAATACAGTTCAATCATACAAGAAAATCATGTTCGTATATCTCAGAAGGAAAAGTGAAATCTTAGAATCAAAGCAAATCAAAGTTTCTCCAATCATTGTTGTTATTGTTCTGCAAGGTGCATTGAGCTAAACAATCATAAAATGGAAAAGGGTACAACAATCAATACAGGGAATAGGTCTCTGATCTAATGGCAACAATTCTTTGCAATATGATCAGCAAGTAAAATGTTTAGACTCCCCAGCATGTCACAAGAAGCAGAGAAGAATGTAGATTGTCCCAAGTCCTAACTCCTGGGCCCTAACCCAATATTGTTGTGTTACTTCAGTACCACAGATTCAGCATACAAAACTAAAATTTCTATCAACAAATTTGGCAAAATCATTTGTTGTATTTGAGCAGCTTTTACAAGGTAGGTAAGAAACTACAAATGATGCACATTGAAGTGTATAAGTGAATTCACGCAACTAAATGAAGCCATGACGAAATTCAAAAGAAAGAGAAAAGGAAAACAGCAAAGCAACTGATACATACCTGCAAAACCATGGAGGACGCTCAGATAACCCTACATGTATGTCTACATCAGCATTTTTCTTGTCATTACTGGGTTTTGCAGGTGTCCCATTTGAAGCTTGGCCCTTTGGACCATACTTTTCCTGAAGTGAGCAATCTCATCAAAATCTAATAATCATATCAAATCCTTATAGTTTATCAATTGTATTCAGATCAAAGACATGCAAGTGAACAAAACAATATTTTAAGCAACCCCAAATGGGAACCCCAAACATCATTTCAATGACAACAGATGTTGATATTTAGTTCAAATTATATACAGTTACATACTTACATCCCTGTGATTCAAGATATCAGGAGCCTGAAGCCCTTATTTGACTATTCAAGATACAAGAAAGCCCATAAAATATCTGTGTGCTACCTTCACAAATCACAACTCTCAGACTCTCCATAAACATAAATTCAACTTTGCCTCAAAACCAAACTTTCAACATCTGTGCTGCTGCACTATCGGTCCAAAATACATTCTTACTACATTCCCAAATCCCAATATTTTACTCCATGGCAACAACTGGTGCAAACCAGATTCAGCTCAAACTACTACACTAGGTCTCATACTATTAATTACCAACCAGAAGTACCAGTACAAGAACAACATAAAAACAAATCAGCAACTGATCAGAATCGTCTAATTAAGAGCATTAAGTTGAAAATGCCATACAACTAGAAACTGAATTGGTCAAGAAATCAACAAGGCGATGGTTAACTAGTAACTAACCGCTTCAGAGATACATTGAGTGTGGCCCTGCACAGCCTGCTTTCCGAACACTTGGCCGCAGTCAATACAAGAGAGCTGTCCAAAGCATTAGATTTTGAAAAAAAAAAACAAAACAATATCAGATGCTACATCGAAAACAAGTAAATTAAAATCGAAATACAGAAAGATAAGGGAGATGAACCTTGGTGGCAGAGCACATGCGAAAATGTCCGGGAAGCTTGGGTTTCTTCAGGTTCTCACCACAATCTTCGCATTGAAACCAAACCATCTTTGTCGAATTGCAGGAAAGAAGAATATGCAGAGAAAGGGACAGGAATTGCGGTAACTGAGATTTTAGGGGTTTTCAAGCTTCAGCCACAACTTCGCCTTGAGTACCTGTGCAAATAATATCAACCCAGACTAACAGCTCAAAAAACAGATTGCTACCGACTCAAGTTATACTGCAGATAGTGAAACACGCAAATGAAAAGGCATGACTTTCAAACATCTCGATGGTGTTTGGTTGAAACATATGGGTATCTATAAACTGCTTGAGATCTCTGTTCTTTAGATAAATAGAAGAACGACACAAAAGGCAACAGTAATTCCATCCTAGCAATTTTTTCAAGTGAAAACTAAGCACATACCCACTTGTCTTGCTTTATCAGAAACTTTAAAGAGTAGGCAAGCACAAAACAATTGCATCAGCATGACATCAAAAATGGAAATTGTTTACATTTTTTCAACATGGAGAAAGTATGTGACATTCTTTAGAAAAGGAAATACAAACATAAATTTTATAGAAAAATGTACCGTTCTTTGAAATGGGAAAAAAATGTCTAGGGTAAATTCTATTTACATAATGATCCGCAACTTCAAATGCACTAACCATATTCACCCAAACCTAACCATTTATCTAGCTCACATCATATTTCTCCCATTGCAATTGCAGAGGGAGTGAGTTATGGATAACAACTCTACTCACAGTACCCATCTTTTGACACATGTTTTCATCTCTTCCTATGCAATGTAACCTTAATTTTCAGATTAGAGCAAATCAATCAAAAAATTTCATGCCCGTGATTTTTTTAAAAGTCAGTTTATTTTATTAAGCTTAAGCAACAAGGAGTCAATAGCCCAGAGCTGCAGACTTTAAAAAGTAAAAAAATAAGGGAGAAAGGTGTACAACACTAATTGACAAGTCACTTGTGTAGATCACTGGGGCAGGAGTGCTAATACAAGGGGCTCTTTCGTCAAAGGATGTGAGGAAGGTGCACAAGACCAATTGGGTCCATTCCAGACAAGACTAACTGGGTCCGAATCTTTTCTATTTCTGACATAGTTGCGTCTGAACTATCTTATATTGTCTTCATAAAGACCATTCTGTTATGAAAATTCTATAGGAAAGAAAACAAAAATTCATACTAGAGGATAATAGATTATAGATCAACATTCAGCAGGAGTGGTGCTAGTGGTATTGTAGGAGATAATGGAGATTTTTCCTTGCAATACAAAAAGACTAAACGGGCACCTCCACACATGTTAAATCAAAACTTTGAAAGTGCAGAGCATTAGGTTCGTACCCGCCTAACCGAGACGCCCATGACAATCAATTATATGTCACCCATTACAGAAAGCCAATTTCATGAAAAGTAGTGAAAGTAATAAGTATCTACTATGTGCCAAGGTTTATCCATCCTAACATCTAGACTCAAGACAAGTAGATGGTCAGGTGTTTTTAATAAGTAACGTTAAGTGATGAAAACTGAGAATTTTCTGCATTTCTTCAAAACCCTAGAAAATTGAGCAAAATTGAGGACTCTGTGCATTTCTTCAAACCCTAGAAAATCGAACCAGGACCCTAGGTTTGTAGTTCTTCATTTTTTCGAACCCTAGAAAATAATGGACAGCAGATTGAGCAAAAAGAGAGAAGAGTGTAAGGGGGAAATCGAACAAGGACCTTACTTGTGCCTTCTCCTTCTTCGTGCGGACTCGATGACGGTGTGCCTTCAACCCTTCTCCTTCGTGAGAACTGTCTGCAGAGAACGAGAGAGAGAAGAGAAATGTCGAGAATTCAGCCCTCTTGGCCACGCTGCGTTCTGCCTCTAAAGTCTGTTATTAGAAGGGCAATATTGTCATTTTCATCCTTCGTATCTAATTAAAACAAAAACTAATGCTTTGGACAGCTCTTAAAAACCCTTAAAAACCCTTTCCGTATTATACGTTTCGAGATTTTTTTTTTTTCATTTTACTCATTGGGCTTCGGCCCACGTAATTACTCACTGTTTAAAACCCGACCCGAGTACTTTGACCCGACTTATTCATTAGTCAATGAGCTTCATTCCGGCCCGAATCACCTAAATGTATCTTCTTTTTTTTCTTCTTTTGACAAATATAACCTAATTATAAATAATAAAAAAAAAAAAATTTTTTTAATAATGGAAAGCGGGACTACCTTCTAGCGAAAAAATCGACAGATGGACTTAAGCCTGTGCAAAATCGGACCGGACCGAAAAACCGGTCCCGTTTACGGTCCATGTTTTTTTTGAAAACCCGGGTTACGGTCCGGGTCCGGTTTTGGACCGGAAAACCTCACAAAAAATGCACAATTTAGGTGCAAACCGGTCCGGTCCGAAATATTCAAAATTAAACAATTTAGGTACAAACCGATTCAATTCGGAACCGGACCGTAACGGTCCGGTCTACGGTCCAAGATGTTATCATTTTACGGTCCACCGGCCCGGACCTTATGCACAACCCTAAATGGACTAACCGTCATAAAGAGTCACAGCAAAGTAAAAATAAATAAAAACACACAAAAAAACATAAAAAAAAAAAGAAAGTGGAGTAAATCTTCAAAAGAAAGGAGGACGATTCGGTCAACGGGAAACGGCGAGCAACTAATACCAACCCTAATACACTAGGATCGGATCAAGCAGGAAACGAACACACATTGGTAGTACAGAAACAGTTTCACGGCGAGAAACAAAAAACTCTACAGTATGAAAACGAGAAACGGACACGACAAAAAACAACAAAAAGTGAAAAATCCTATAAAATTATTAACGGTAATTTGAAGAAACGAAAAAAACGAACGCAGCGAGAAACAATTTCATATGGATTTCCATGCTTTATATATGAAAGAGGATAATCTTGTACCTTACTCAACTGAGGCACATCTCGGCATTCAACATATGCAAAGATACACAACTTCTCAGTAACATGTCTTACACAGCATTTTGGACAACATAAGATTCAACTACCTCGCGGCATTTTCGACATAGATTCCGTAAAGATACAACAATGTTACTAGCTTAAATACTGAACCAAACAGACTAACAGAGTACCCATGGATACACAAGTATTACACTAACGTCTCAGAGTTTCAATCAACACATATCAGTCTTGAAATGCTAGAAGTTCAATAAAAACAGGTAAACAGATTGGTTTAAACTAAAGCAATGACTGAGGAAATATAGAACAAGCCAAGGATGAGTTGCCTTCCGATGATCATAAACCATACTTTCTATTTCCATTTTGGTTAGGTCTTTGATCACCGGACAACACGAGCACAATGCTCGGTAGGGTTGTTGTTGATAAACCCTGGGAAGCCGCCATTCGAAAGATCTGTGAAGTTGAAGCTTAGATGAGGTGCTGATGAGGAGCTGCTGCTTACATTCTGTTGGTGATACTGAACTGAGTTCCGATGATGACCGTGGGACCCTATTGTGTTTGATGAAGCTTCTTGCTGAAGCTTTTTTGTGCTGAGGAATCTTCCTCCTGAGCCTCTAACTCTGTTCATTGCATGAAGATGCCGAGACTCGTGAAGATATGGCTGCATCATGTTACAATCAAACTTAGTGCCCGTTTGGTTGGAGCGGTGAAATGAGAACGGAATGGAATCAGATAAGGGTAAGGAAAGGAAATGGAAACAATGTGATTACTTTCGTGTGTTAAAAGACCTCTGAACAAACATAGTTTTTGATTGATTCGGAATCATTCCGTTAAGGGGAATGATTCTTAGCGATTCCAAACGAACCCTTAATATGAAGTATGTTGTTGATAGAGTTTAGAAAAGCAGCTTACTTTGCGAGCTTTGATGAGCTTGTTTTGAGCCTCCAGCTTAGCTCGGGACTGCCTTCTTCTAAGAATTCCGTGGTATTGCTTGGCATTGACGAAAATGGGTTCGTCTTCTGTGATATCAAGAGGCAATGGCACTCTAGCTGGTGCTGCACCCATCAACTGTGGTTGCATCTAGTAGAATAAAAATCAGAACACAAGTGAAGACGACGAACTACATAACTTACACATATTTGCTTATACAATCCAAACAATGCAAGTAAACAACAAATATGAGCACAGATACTCAACTGAACATACAAGACAAGCAGAACAAGTTGCCACGCTGAAGACCGAGTTACAAGGCTATGCATTCTAAGATAAGTGGCAAGGTAAAACTATCAAACTTATGGTTGCAAAATTTACTGACATGAGATTACTTGCAAGTGCTTCAACAAACTTACAATGATCAGGAACGAAAAATATAAGCAGAATAGCAATGACAAATATTTAATGCAAATAAGAACATACCTATGGATATAGCTAAAAGAGAAAACACAAAGAAACTGCATGTCAACGGACTTACCATGGGTGGCGCTCCATACGCAGTTGCAAGTCCGTTTGTGTAGTAAGGATCCGGACAGGCATAAGGCAAGCAAGTCTGAAAGGAAAAATACATTCATGTGAAATTAATGCACAGGTTGTAATGAACAAGTCATTTTCACTCACCATTGTCTGGCCGTAATTGGCTTGAGGTTGGTTAATGGCACAATCATTATGACCCGTCATAAAAACATGCTTCATATGGCCATTAACTCTTTTATCACAGCTCACATCTTGGCCTTGAAATCCAGTTAACCAAAAAATTCATCATAAAAACATGCTTCATATAGTATACAGCAATTAGGTGTAATTAGATACCAGATTCTGATGAATTGCATTGATCTTGAGAGTTAGCTCCACCAGCACCAACATAATCATGATTAGATTGAGTTGATTGGCTAGAAGACGAGTCATCATGCATCTGAAGACCCGATGTCTTGGTCTTATTAAATAGCTGAGCTGAAAAATCGACTTTCAAAGACAAGTTCTTTGACAATGACTCGGAAATCTGATGTTCATGTGAATTCCATTGGGAAGGATAATTCATGTACAGCTGGGACATTGATTGAACCGAACTCTGATCAAGATTCCTTTTTGCCGGATTCTGGATCCTTGTGGCCATACAAATACAAGCTTCAGTTTTTGATGTACAAACTCCTAAAGAACCTTCAACAGCAAAGTTTGTATTCCAAATGTCGCGTAAATATAGCTGCAAAACAACTACAAAAACATGTCATAACCTTGGCTAATGATGTTAAAACTACATTTCTAGCCCTTGAACATCAATGTAACAGTTAACTGGTTTGAGATTTTACCAAATCTCAAACTAAAACATAACAGTCAGTACTCATCACTGCTTTTAGGTCTCTCTGAAATGTGTACCAATATTACATGATCTAAGTAAAGCTTAATGAACTAAAATACAAAAACAGAAAATCCCAAGGAATTATGATGCTGGATCATATTTATTAAATAACCAAACTAATGGAGTTGGTAGGTAAACAAAAAAGAACACATGCAAAGGCATACAAAATTAGGCATACCATCACAGCTCAAGAGATGTTGGCACAAGACAGAATCTTTCACAATCTCTCCTACCTTTCTTTTATATATATTTCTAGAACATGATGAAAATTACAATATAAATAATATCAGCCACAAGTATAACCAAACAGGGTCCACTTAACTTGAAAAACTTCTAACACACCTACTTTCTAACACTAGTAATGGATATGAATCATATGTTTTACAAAAATAGGCTGTTCAAGGAAATTTTTAGCATTAACCATTTCCAAATTTCAGTGAGCAATAATCCAACCAAATTTCAGAAACAGATAAAGACTTTCCCACAGACAAGCTGATCAATCCTAAAAATAGAACGTTTTGAACTAAAAAGCAATAGCATAAATAGAATAAAAATAGTTTCTATATGGATTAGCCAATGAATCACAAGAGGGAAAGATCCAGATGAAGCACAGGAAAAAAAAAACTATAATAAACAGATGATATATTCAAAATAAAAAATAAAAAAAGTGATTGTTTTGTAAGATTACAAAAAACCCAGAAACCAAACATGCATTCAAACAAAACCCAGAAGAGAAACTAAAGGATTGTTTGATTCTTGATGAAATCAAAGAGGGAAAAACTCAAAACAGCAGAAATGAAGTGTTGGAGAAGATGAAAATGGAGGATGAGAATGAAATGGAAGATGGAGACAATATAAGAATCTAATGAGTGAAAGGATAATGAAAGAAGAGAAAAAGATATAACCTTTGGGATCAGACAAGAAGAAGAAGATGAGAATGGAAGGCAAGAAATGAAGGTGTTGGGAAGAAATTGGGCATGTCTCCTTCCTTTGAGACTCTCTCCCCTCTTCCCACGTCTCTCTTTTACTCTCTCTCTTTGGGTTTTGCCGAGGAGAAGACTCAAATCAATGATGATAAATCTCACCCACCAATGGAAATATAAAAAGGTAAATATTATTAAATCAATTTTAAATCTTGGGTTATATAAGTATAACCACTATCACCAATAATTACTTAGAGTATTAATCATTATTTTAAATAATTTTATCTTATTTTACATCAAATTTACATAAATTTTAAATCTTTGGTTTCTTTACCAATTCTTATAGTTTAAATCAATAAGTAAAAATTAAAAAAACAAAATATGAAAGTCTAATATTCAAAATTTAAATTTCAATTTATTTATATTCAATATAAATAAAAATATTTGTTATTATTATAAAAATATTAAATATTATCACTCTATTGTTTGCCCTTTTAGCAATATTTAGAATTATCCAAAATATAATCCGCTATCTTGCTAACATATTATAATATATTGTTTATATAAATTTTTTGGGCAATTTTGATAACTAAATTTTTTTGAAAAAGCGTAAACCAAATTGTTTCAAACGATTTTGTAGGGTTAGTTATAAATTTGAATTTTAGTAGATTGAGAAATAAAGAAATTTCCATATATAAGACTTTTAAGAAAAGAAAAAGAGAAAAAAAAGTCACACAAAAATAAATTACAACAACAACCTAGCCAAGGGGCCAAAGACCAGACCTCGACTTTTCTTGTCCTTTTGCGAATTGGGCCTCACCAATTTCCCATATTTACGGCCTTACCCTCTTTTGTCTTTATGCATTTTTATATTTTTTATTAAAAAAAAAGAAAATAAGGGAATACGTGGCATTGTGTTACACTGTACACTATACAGTACAGTGCAGACTATACAGTTTGGGTCACTGTAGAAGTGTAGAGTATAAAAAATATATATTCTTTTTTTTTATAGCAAAGAATAAAACTTTAATATTTCATGTATAATTGTTTTATTCATATTTTGATGTAATAATAAAAGAGAAATAAAATATATGTTAGATAAAATAAATTAATTTTAAATATTGTAAAACTTGTACTAAATAAGTGCCCGTTTGGTTGAAGCGGTGGAATGGAAACGGAATGGAATTGGATAAGGGTTAGGAATGGAAATGGAAATAATGAGATTACTTTCATGTGATAAAAGACCTTTAACCAAACGTATTTTTTGATTGATTCGAAATCATTCCGTTACCGGGAATGATTCATAGAGCTTCCAAACGGGCCCGAGTTTATGTTAATTATGATGACAGGTAGAAGAAAGTAATGTTAAATTACATTATATGAAATAAAACTAAATTAATTTGTTATGATTTGAATAACAAGAAAGAAAAACATTGAAAGAGGGAAAAAAAAAAATAGGGTTGAGCATACGGTCCGGACTGATGGACCGTAAATTAATAAAACCTTGGACAGTAGATTGGACCGGGACCGGACTATAACGGTCCGGTCCAGTTCCGGATTGGACAGGTTTGTACCTAAATTGTGCAATTTTGAATATTTCGGACCGGATCGGACAGGACCGCAGCGGTTTGTACCTAAATGATGCAATTTTGGTGAGGTTTTCCGGTCCAAAACCGGATCGGACCGAACTGAACCGAACCGGAAATCCGTAGTTTACGGTCCAACCTTGGTTACGGTTTTATACTGTCCAAAAACCGGATCGGACCGTAACCCGGATTTTTTTAAAAAACCGTGGACCGTAAATTCCAGTCCGGTCCAATTTTGCACATCCCTAAATAAAACGAGAAATAGAAATACATAGATGTAAAAAAAAATTAAAAACTTAATGGAGAAAATACATAAATTTAAAAAAAATCTTAATGTCTAGATATAACCTTTGTTTACTAAATTGCTGAATAAGTCTAGTTATTTTATTTACCAAATCTAATATTTTGAGTAAAATAATTTCAATTATATTACCCTTAGATTGAAATTTACCAAAGTACCCTTAGTAGGTGAAATTTGTCAATGCATTGTTACGTGAAGGATTAACAATAAGTTGAAATTGACGTGCAGTAACATTTTAGCTTACGTAAGTCTCGAGAGAGACAAAAGTGTGCATGGCGTAAAGTTTAAGCTTAGATAATTTAAAGCTAAGGTAAATGTAATTTTTTTTATAAAACCAAAATAAAGTAAATATAGATAATAGAGTATATTTTCCAAAACATTGGTAAATGTATTAAGAATTGGTCAAATTCATCTATAAATGTATTTTTTTAATTGAATACAAATCATCATTACCAATCTATAGAAAATTACAGATTTTTAATGGATTTATTAGGTAATTTTAGTGAAATTATTGGTCAATTATGAAATAATTTTAGTGAAATTACCCTTCTTGGTAATTACTTTATCCATAAAAGCCTGTATTATTGACATACTTTTCCAACAATATGAAGAAAATTAAGAGATTGAAATTTAAAATTTAGTGATAATTCAAAAAACAATCTTACAAAAGTTTGATTTGGATTGATACGTGAGAAAAATTATTCGGGATATACATTGATTTTAAAAAACTAGTTGGAAGGCGTTAAGATTAGGGTTGATACATGAGAAAAATTATTCGGGATCGCGTTCGGCTCGTTAAAAGCTCGATTTGGACTCGACTCGGTTATAAACAACCCGAACCCGAACATGTCAATGTGCGGCTCGTTCGGATAAAATAGTAATATGTGAGCATAATTTTAGACGAGCTACTCGGGTTCGACTCGTCAAAAGCTTGACTCGTCAAAAGTTTGACTCGTTTATAAACAAATTGAGCTTGAACATGCTAAGACTCGATTGTTCGGCTCGTATAATATCCCTAGTTAAGATATCACAATTCCTCTAATTGCTCATATCTCTCCCATCTCATGCTTTTATTTGTCTACGTTTGGAGTTTGGTAACTAATATTACGTGATATCCTACAAAATACCTAACAAATATACAAGGTAGCGGTCTCGTATCAATAGCTTGACATCAAATGACCCTAAAAGCTTGATTTTACGACAAAAAGTATTTTACCCATTTATCTTAAAAGCTTTTACATTTACCTGAGCAAGTAAATGGATAAAATATTCATAATAATATTGCATGATAAATTGTTCATACTTAAAGGAATAATGTTTTCATAAACCATTATTTCTTATAAATTTTCTTATATACTAAAATCTCTCATTTCTAGATTTTATTTCAGTTCTTTTAAATTATATTTCAAAACTTTTTATAAACATTTACATTTAAGATGATAAAATGTTGGTCAAATTGATCCTATATTTGCTAAGATAGAAGAGATATGTGGATAAAGGAAAGCAAAAAACAAGGAATTAATTAAAGGTTGTGAAGGATCTACTCAATGTGTTTTTTTTTACTCCTTACATTGGAAACCTCAAACCACGTCTTTTTATTCCGAGTTATTTACAAAAAATTACTCTTATTTTATTTTTTGTCAAACAATCTCCATGTAAGTTTTCATGTTTACAAAATACGTAAGAAAGGGTTTTATCACCACTTTTACTCTTGAATTTTTGGATAATTTTATGATATATTTTCGAAGTCGTCAAATGGACCTTGATTCATTATTGACCATGATAAAGGAGCAACAATCCCTTGATATCTAACACAATAGCAAGTTTAGAGATTGATTATCTTTTTGGGTTTTTGAATTTATGTTGTTTGGAAGCACTAGGAATCATTCTCGGTAACGGAATGATTACGAATCAATCAAAAACTATGTTTGGTTAGAGGTATTTCAACACAGGAAAGTAATCTCATCATTTCCATTTCCTTTCCTCACTCTTATCATATTTCATTCCGTTTTCATTCCACCGCTCCAACCAAACGGATACTCAGATAGTTTAAGTGAGGCAAGTGCAAGAAAATGTTAGGTTTTAGCAAACATGAGCAAGTATAGGGTTACTTTTGTTGTGTAAGTTGAACACAAGACTAAAAATGCAACTCACCAACTACTATTTTCTGGCCTTTTACAGAGTATTAAGGAGCTTTACAGTCAAAACAAGAAGCTATAAATGCAACTCACCAACTACTATTTTCCACTCAATTGAAAAACAACCAATACTTAGAAGCAACAATGGGAAGTCAACGTAGAGATGGAAGGTGCAAGTTATGAAAAATTTAACTCATGTATTTACACGTTTGTGGTGGGTCACACGACTCGTGGCTAGCACACGAAGATGAGAAGATAAGTGTGTTGGGTTCATCTGCAAAGCAACAAATAAAAGAGGAGAATAAATGCGAAAACTGTGAATAAAATCAGTGTTTTCTTAGTAATTGGATCTGTAATAAAGAAAAAGTTAATGGATAATTTGTTTTTTTTGACCCAAAATACTAATTTAAAACGAAAAATGTGAATAAAATCAGTGTTGCCAAAACATTAGTTTAAATGGCTTAGCACACACAACCTTAAAATGTTTAAATATTCGGTTTGTTTTGAACGTAAATGAGCATGAATGACAAGACGAATTTCGGACGTTAATTCTTATCAAAGTAATATTCAAACTCAATTCACTAAAATGAGTATAGTAAGTAAGGGTTGAAACCAATAGAGGTGTGAGCAATAAGCACAAGACTATAATTAAAGGTTGTTAAGGGTCTACTCACAACGTGTTTTTTTTACTCCTTACATTGGGAACCTCAAATCACGTCTTTCTATTCCGAGTTATTTACAAAAAATCGCCCTTATTTTATTTTCCGTCAAACAATCACCATGTAAGTTTTAATGCTTACAAAATATTTAAGGTCACCACTTTTACTCTTGAATTTTTGGGTAATTTTAGGCTATATTTTTCATATCTTGCATATTTCACCAAGTGGACCTTTTTAAAAAAAATAAAATAAACTGAGTGGTATCCTCGACGGCTCGACTTCTTGTTTTATTTTGTAACATGGGCAAACCGTTTAAAAGACCTAAAACTAGCATTGTTATACGAGACTTAATTTTATACGAGTTTTTAAAACATGTGTATATTCGGCTCATTTAAAAAGTGAACAAGATTAAGCTTCTTCTCCCGACTAACTCGGCCAATATAATGTTCTTGTATTGTTATTATAGCCGAACGAGCTGGGCCTAAAAATTATACAAGTTTTAAAATGTGTCATTTTTGTTCGTTTAGAAAACGAACAAGCTCAAACCGAGCTTTTTACGGGCTGAGATAACAACCCTACCTAAAACTCACAAGTCACAATATTTTACCTTCTTTATCCGCTTCTGTACTGAAGCATTTTAATCTTAATGAACAAGTTACAAAAATAACAAGTTCAGATGTACCGCTCAATTTTTTTTTTAAATACCATGTCAAATTACCCAAAATATTTTAGTTCATTTGTAAATATTTTCAATTTTGATAAAAATAATATGACAATAGACCAATTCTTGCAATATAAAAATATGGATTATTTTCCTTCTTTTCTGAGCCATAGTGAATAAATGAAGGCTGCAGTCATAGTGAATAAATGAAGGCTGCAGTGTTCTGTTTTGGAAAACAACGAGGAAAAGAGAGATTCATATATCCCACAAGTTCTAGGTTATAGCTCATATGGGTATATAAAATTGTAACTAAAAAACTTCAACAAATTTATAAAGCCCTTCATATTCTGGTAAATTGATCTAAAATCACAAACACAAAACTACATGTTCACCAGAGGATCAGGTGATGAGTCTAAGCACAACCCGAAAAGACGAAAGGAAGTTTGTAGTATCCTTAATATCTAAGAATTACAACGAACAAGGACTCGACGTTTGTTCATCTTCTGGTGCTTGTGTTAGTCCTTGGCTTAGCTTTAACCTCAGCCTCCTACATCAACATAATAGCAAGTTTAGAGTGATTCGGGTATAATGACTAACTAGGTCTTTTCCCACTATTAACTATTAAGGGTCCGTTTGGTTTTAACTCCGGAATCGGAAACGAATCTAGTCAATACGTATACCCTTGTTCATTAAAATTTCTGGAATCATTCCTTGTGGTTTGTATTAATTGGATGAGAGTTTGATTAATTTTGATACCCTATAGGGTAACAAATGTGAGAAAGCAAGTGCATTTTTCATTAAACCATGGGGAATGATTCCATAAAATTTCATCAATATGGATATACATATGGACTAAATTCGTTTCTATTCCGTTTCCGTTTCCGGAGTTGGAACCAAACGGGCCCTAAGAGTACCCGTAACATAAACTTATTTAGTAAATATACTCCTATTTAACCCAATTCTTTCATCTAGGAGGGAATTATATATATGGTAAAATTAGAGGAGTCTATAAAGCAAAAGCCCGTAAAAAGAGCCTATTTAACCCAATTGTTATCTTTTTGGGTTTTTGAATTCATCTTGAGCAATTAGAGAGTTTACCTGAGGCAAGTGCAAGAAAATGTTGGTTTTTGCAGTTTGTGGATTATGATTCTCAGCACCTTTACTCCAATCATAGCAAACCTGACAGCATAAACAAGTTTAGGATTTTACTTTTCTTGTATAATTTGTGTTTCAGCTGAACAACTTCAACATAATTCTAGTCAACAAGCAGTTTTCCCAATCAAAGCACTAAAAAGAGCAAGAAAGAAACACAACATTCCCGAGGGCATGCCATTTCTATAGTAAATAGAGTAAGAATTACAGTCCAGGAAAGAACACATTTGATTCTTCTACAAGGCTCTAATTCACACCCAATTAAAATTGATATTGACACCCATAAAATGTCAAGTCATTTAGTTTTAACTCTCAACTATAACATTAAATGTATATTTTGGATTTAACAAATTTAGCTTCCAAATTTTGAATTACTGTCCAGGAAAAAAAAACATTTGATTCTTCTACAAGGCTCTTCTAATCTGGCAGCACAGCTTTTTCTGCCCTTTTACAGAGTATTAAGGACCTTTAGAGTCAAACAGAGAAAGACAACCAGCTATAAATGCAACTCACCAACTACTATTTTCCACTCAATTGAAAACAACCAATACTGTAGTTTTTGAAACTGAATCACTTAGAAGAGTGGAGAAGCAACAATCGGAAGTCAACATTGAGTTGGAAGGTGCAAGTTTTGACAAATGAATTTCAAGAGAACTACTGTAATTACCCGTTTGCTTTGCTAAAGAATATCTAAGAAAATTAATTGTTTGTTTAGCGACTAGAATGGAATGTTAAGGATTATAACCATTTTCATTTCGTTTACTTCTCCTTAACCATTATCTTTCTGTTTTCATTCCTAAACTCTAACCAAACGACCCATATATGCTTTCAACAGTTCTTCAATATGTTTGCAACGTACAGCAGTGCAAGGAGGGAGGTATGGAAGAACCAACATATGATCGCAGAAATCTAGCATGTACAATGGATGTCAGGATAGTACAGACGGCATAATCACAAATAGAAGTCCCAAAAGACAGCTTAAAAAGTGGATTTGCTCATAGAAGAACTTTACAAAGATTTATTACATTCTACCATTATTACTACTATTTTTTTATTTCATTTATCTTATCTGATCAGAAAAAGGCTCCATAGTACTTGTATTGCTATATAAGGTTAAAACAGAAGGAGACATACCGCATAGGCATATATAGAACCATCATTACTGAAAGCACTGCACGGTATGGGTTGGCTGCACCTTGACATTGCCTGAAGATGAAAAAACATTCATGTAATGGACAAAATGGATAGCTTAAATAACATGATACATTCATCACAACTGAATAAAAAGAGCTTTGTCAACAATAATATAAACAAACTCCTACACATGATCCACATGATGCAAACTAAAAACAGTTCGTAGATTTTTGAATGAACTTCCTAACAGAAGAACTTGCAAAAAGACTAACACAATTATTTTAACAAGCCAGCTCCACCCAATTCTTACAAAAATCAAACTTTAGCTAGTTATGTAGAATAAGGACTTACAGTTTTAGTTTTTGTTGTTTTAAATATTTATCTTAACTTACGTTTACTAGTTGTTATTAGACTGGTTTTAAGCTGCTTAGTTGTTTAGTTCAGTAATTCCATGTTAGATTGTTAGTGTTACCCATTTTTAAATATAACTTATATTAAGCACAAGGAATAATTTCAGGAAACTTGCACAGCTGAAATTATGTCACTTGTGATTTAATATTAGAGAAATGAATAAGAACATTAAATATAATAAGTATATATCATCTTAGAACTCCAGGTATGTAGAAAAAACAGAAATCAGAAGCACAGTGACTCACTTTCAGACGCTGTTTACTATCCTTGTCCCAGAAGTTGAAGGCGCCATCAGAACCAGCTGTTGCAAATGTGTGATGAACCTGAAGAAGGTAGGTAACTAAAAGTGATGCAAGTATAACAGATCAAGAGTAGCTGTAGTATAAATCAGACTCTATTCCCTGGAAAAATTAATATATATTTGCAGAAACTTCAGCGTGCACCAAACACAATAGCACTTGGAAAGTTAATCCATTCTACATCATATTTCTACAATAAGGTCAATCTCAAAATACCACCACAATAATATCAGGAAGGGAAAACTTCAGAAAGAGACAGACTTGATAAGCATCTTAGAAGCCACAGAAAGAGCCCAGCAAACGGGAGGGAGAATACCTAAGTTGGATGGGCTTCTCACAAAAGATTTTTAAGAGATTCCCAAAATCTAGGCATCTTTATTTTCCCTTCACTGCAAACAGATTCTAACAAACTTACACAACTTTCCTTCCCTTTTATCTCTTTTGGTGGAACTGATGAATCACGCAGATTTTCTCCATCTAATAACAGACATATTTCCAGATAACAGAATGCCTCTGAAACTCACTGTGCATCGACATGTTTCGTTGTGTTTCATCCTAAATCGCACGACCAAGGGCTAAGGTTACTGGTATAGAGGTCATGTACTTCGGTGCCTAGCATCCCTAGGTGTGCATGCACCTCATCACCTTGCCTCAAGCCATCTGAGGCAAGAAAAAACACAAGGTATGCAGCTATGCACCCAGACAAGTCTAGTTTATTATTACTAGCAGATAAATAAAGAGGTATGAACATGGCACTGCAAAAAATGTTAAACTTGAGAGCTCATTTAAGTTGAAAAATAATTCGCAGACTTACGGGATGGAAATTAATCGCGTTCACTGAATAGATTTCATTGCCATCCCTGTGGCACTTGAACGTGAAGTTTTTGCTAGATTGTGCATCATCCAGATGATGTACACCAACTCGCCCCTCTATCGAGCCAACCTACAAAGTGGAAATGATCATACGTAACAGTCTAGCAGCTTGGATGTAAATAGGCGGTAAGATAATATGGGAAATAGAGCGCACATCTAATAATATAAATCAATTATTTGTTTTGGTAGATATTACAGCCACAACAAAGACTTCTGGATTTTCTGCATACAATTTCACTGTAATCTGGTGATCTTTACCCAAAATTATCATACTCACCACCCCTAAAGAACTAAAATGACTTGATATAGTCACGAGCTCCCAAGCCAGCTTTTAAAAAAAAAAGATCTTCCTATTTAAGCTGACACCACACAAAGTAGTCACCGCAGATGAGCTCCCAGTCAGCCTTTCTTTTTTATAAAATAAACAATCTTCCTATTTAATCATTCAATCTTTGTACTACTTCTACAAGGCAATATGATGTTTTTTATAAATTCAATAGGCTACATGAAGCAAGCAATGCACCTTCATCCCTATATTCGGAATGCATTTTCTTTAGGTAGGCTGATTAAGATTATATAATATGGTGGAACAGAGTAAAATACAGTGACAACAATAGCATGAACCCAATGAAACATACAGTCAATCTCTAACTACACTAATCAGAAGGAGAAATTATATCCCTACCAAAAACCCTTGTTTGTCTGGAAAGGCAGAAAGACACCTTGTTTGATATTTCAAAGGTGAGGTAATTCTCTTGAATTCAGCCTGTAAATTCAAAATAATAGGATGAAAGAAAGCAACAGAAAGGCGTAGTAGATGCAGTTCAACATGGTTACAGTTGATGTTGCATAAAATCAACTCACATTCAAAATACAGCAGCAAGAATAAGAAACAGAGATCACAACAAAACTCACTAGGAAGATACCTGAGGGTTCTGCAGGTTAAAAACGACTAGATTTCTATCTGCTGTACCAACAACCATCAGTGGGTGTTGTACTGTCAGAGCATAGCAACGATCAGGAAGCTGCTGCGTATGGACTGGATTTGGTTGCCTTGTATCCCAATACCTTTCTTCGGAAAAAATGGGAAATTAATAATGTGCCCAGAAGAAAGTGCCAGTAACAATATCATGCAAGGATGAATAGAAATAGACCTAGAATAAGACCGAACTTAGTACTTTCACTTAATATTATCAATTTGCCTAGCTTGAAACAATTTGATTTCCGTTGCAGGCAAGCCGCGAAGATAAGAAGTGGATATATGATCAACAAAGGGAGTACAACTTTATATTTTTTGGATTAGCATTCCTCAAGCATATATAAAACCGTAATAGTGATATTCTTAACATTTATAAGTGACTCCAACTGGAGTAGGCAGGCTTTTACAAAAGTAGGCTGGACAAGGTGGTTGTTTTTACAACAGTTAATCAAAAGGGTTAAGGCATACTAAAGCTATTAAAAAGACACAGGTTGCACTTCATAGAAGTGAGGCCACATTTTCACATTTGAAGTATATGATTCTTTTTCCCTGGTCAGGTTGAAGTATATATCTTATAGACTTATATAGTATTTGATTATTGATCAGCCTATTTTCATTATCCATCCATTCCCATTAATATTTTAGCTACATTTTCCATGGCCTGAAGGGTTCATCAAAATCTAGCAGCTTTAATAATGTGACAAACAATGTGCAGATAATAAGCAAAGGCAGAAACAATTACCGGACCGTCTTATCCCAGCTTGCTGTAGCCAAAACACTCATCTCCGGGATCCAAGCCATATCCTTTATGGGTGCATCATGCATAGCAATAGCCACCGGTTGATTACCACCTAACTGCCACATCTTGGCCTGTTTGTCACAACCTCCACTGAAAACTGCTGTCCCGTCATCTTTCCAAGCGGAACAAAGAACCTTTTCAGCAGAATGTATTGTTAGAAGACGACAGGGATCATCTTTCAATTTCACATAAGAATGTATGTCAACTGTACCGGTTGATCATGAGATATTGCAGCCTTTGGAACACTGCTTACAGTAGTTCCATTTCTCATTACTTCCCAGCATCGTACCTACATATGCATACAAGTGCCAAAATTAAGATTTCAAAAATAATAAATACAAAATCAATAATACAAATACTCTGTAAAGTTATCACTGAAAAAGTATAAACAGATTAAAAGCGACCAAAAGATAAAACGGCTAATCAAAAAAGGAAAGAAAACAGGGGGAAAAACAGGTCTATTATTTTTATTTGCAACTGCGAATGGTAAAATGGTATGATGATATCCTTCATTTTTGTAGGGTAAAACAATAATAGATAAAAGATACCACACATGCCAGCACTACCGCCTGCTTATTTGTACCTGGTTATCCCACGACGTAGCAACAAGGAAATTAGCCTTTGGACTAAAATGAAGGCTTGAAACTGAATCAGATGGAGGTTGCGCAATCTGAAGAGGAAAAAAACGCTTCCACTTAAGCATCCATCAAGAAGGTCCAGTTCATTTTCAGATAAGAATATAATCATTGAAAACTAAATTAAACAACTATACAAGGCGTCCAATTGAGAATAACATATCCTCTAGAGAGCAGGAATATATCATCAAGGTTTAACAGTTCAGTTGGATTTGTAAAAAGATAATACCTCTCAATGCATATATTGGAAGACTTTACAAACATGCCAACCATACACAAACACATTGAATCTCTTTATCATAAAATCAGTACTATGGAAATGGAGAGAATATTTCTCCTTACTCACTCAAAGCAATACATTTGAATTCACACAATAATAGAACAATTATCTACGACAGTCAGCACCACATATACACTCATAATTTTGAACATAGACATTACGAACGGTGTCAATTACAGATAGAGCTTAGACGTAAACAGACTACAACAAATCAACAACTTCTCATCAATTCCAAATGTATCATCGAAGAATACCTCAGAAGACTTGTTAGGATTTGTATTTGCCGCTGAAATTGTTGTACCAAATGTAGCCATAGCCTGACGTAAACTGAAAATCAAGAAGTTCAAAATTAGGGCAATTGTGCACTAGAATCGCTTCCAGAAGTTTCATTTTCACTCGCGTACTCGGGAATTACTAAAAATAATCGCAAGAACATGTTGAAATCGAAAGCAGAGAAAACTCAACAAGGCTTACGTGAAAGGGAGAGAAGAAGCTACTGTTCGCAGAGGGAAACAGTGAGGGAGCTGAGGAGGGAAGAAGAGATCGAGCTTTGAGACACACTACGGTCAAATATAAATATATTTTGTTAAAACCTCTTGAGTAGACCTATTCATATCCGGATCGGTGTCGAGTTCGGCCGGACTTTATAAAATATTCGGCCCGTTTAGCCGGGCATAGATCGGGCTCGGCTTCGCTGTCGAGCCTGATATGGGTGTCGTATCTGACTGGACTCGCGGATATTTTTTTTTTTTAATAAATATTTTTAAATTAATTTTTTCTAAAATAAATTATATTTAAGATATTTATGTCAAATATATTAAATTTATTAGGCAAAAATGCTCTAAATAACACGACATTTACTACTGTTGCGGAAGGTGACACAAACTTTTAAATTGCGGAAAAAAACACGAACTATAGGGGGCGTTGCACTTTTTAGCACCAATAATTAATCCATTAAAAGATGTTAGACATTTTATAATTTGATATAGTTTGGTAAGATATAAATTTAAAAAAGGAAACCAAATAATGAAAAAAATTAAAAAAAAAGAAAAAAATAATATATTTTTTATTTTGATAGGATAAAATTTTTAAAAAGGAAAACAAATTATAAAAATTTATATGAAATATAAGTATAAAACATAAGCAAATATTATGACCCGTAAAAAAAGCTTAAAAAATATTTTTTCATTTTATAATTTGTAGCTTATATAATTAAATAAATTATTGTAAAGAAGTATACATTTTCATTATATGTTTTCCTATTTTAAATTCTTATCCTACTGACTTATAAAATTTATAATATTTTTTTACTTGTTATACTTTTTTTTTCTTATGTAAAACATAAATGTCAAATATAACGCTAATTTTTTTTTACACATTTTCACTATTTTTTTAAATTTATATCTTAGCAAACTATAACAAATTATAAAATGTCCAACATTTTTGTAATGGATTAATTACTGGTGCTAAAAAGTGCAACGCCTCCCTATAGTTCGTGTTTTTTTCCGCAATTTTAAAAGTTTGTGTCACCTTCCGCAACAGTAGGAAAGGTCGTGTTATTTAGAGCATTTTTGCCAATTTATTATAGTTATAATATAGTTTTTCTATTTTTTTGTCCCGATTGACGGGCCGGGCTTTTTGGCCCGATTAGGCTTGTTCCCATGTTCATACTCGCCCGTTTTTTCGGGTCAGGCGTGTTGTCCGGATTTGAACAGGCCTACTCTTGAGATATTAATTATGAATATTTTGGTTATTCTAAATTTAAAAATAAAATAAAATGTAGCATATGTCTTGTTTATTTCTTTTGTATCCCTACTACAGTCCACATTGAGTAGTTTTCCATGATCATGGTCATGGTTTGGATGTGTATGGCCCGTTTTCGATGTTGGGAAAATATTTTGACCGCGTACTCACTATTTTGACCGTGTTTGAGAAGTTTTCGGAAGCCTACAAAATTCCAACTCGGAGAACACGAAAAACGTCACTATCTGGAGGTTTTCGTGTTTCATAGTTAATAAGTCACAAGTGAAAATCTTTTAAAAATTTACTTTATTTTTTTAAAAATAAGAATGAATAACCCATCGTTAGGGTCTCTTAGTCGCGCTCCCCCGCGGTAAGGTTATGCAATAGTTCATAAGTTTCAACTCCATCCTAGTGGTAAGGTTTTAATAGTTCGTAAGTTTAAGGTTTGAATGTTGAGCTTTCCTTTCTATTAGCCATGAACCAATGAACCCGCCGTCATGGTCTCTTAGTAGCACTATCAACCAACCAACCAGAATCCTTTTCATAGGATTCGTCGGTGTTGAGTTTGGTCAAGTAGATTGGTGGGCATTGTCAAACATTGAAGCCAACAACGTTATCATGTTGTATTCTCTTCCTTGTCTTGCTCCTCTATCTATCTCACACACACAAAATTGCATAAATGTAGTATATTGCTATCGTTTTGTCGAACTCACTCACTCATTCCCCTTACAACCTCATCGGGATTATTGATGACTCTCATGTTGCGTCAGTGTCATAACCACCACGTACAACCCATAAGTGAACTCAATTGCCCGATTAAAATCGGTACGGTCTTGATTTCACCTTGAATCTAGTGATGTAGACCCCCTTGCATGAATCTAGTGAGCGTTGTAGTTTATATCATCTCCTTTCAGACATCAACAACACGGTGATAATCACACAATAGAAGTAGTGTAGTTTCATTGGAGTCGCCACATTTCGAGCACATTGGGCTTTGGCACGTATGCCTTATGCATTACTATTAATACAATTGGGGGCGTCTAACCACATGAAATGTTTGGCCTTTTTAGTTGCTTTGACCTTTCAAACCCTCTTATATAAGGGATTATGGTTTCCGTTACTGTTTCCGACAATTAGATTCCGCACATAGTTAATTATGAACCTACACAACGGGAGTAGCATTCCAATATAGATTTGTCCACCTCTTCGTTGACAACCTCCAATACAACATTTATTGTAAAAATATCAACACATATAAAGTGGGAAAATTCCTCCCACGTCCAATTCTAGTTCTCTCATCATTAACTTACCATACTAACATATTTGTATTCACAATAATCCCAACTACAAGCTCCTCTAATGTATAATCACTTTCCCATTGGCTTGTCTAGAATAAGGTTTTCTTCCATCACAATGAATGTTGTCAAACCTTTTTCCATAGTCTTCCTAGCTTTAGTGATGTCTTTTAAAGGCTAGAAACACGCTGCTTGACTTGGAGAATGAAACATATTACGGTCACATCTCCTACTATAATATTCACTATTCATTAACTTTAATTCTCAATGCGACACGTAGATGAAGTGGACGTGGGCGTGACACGTAAGCATTATTACATTTGCTTTAATATAGTACTAGTTTAATTCCCGTACCTTGTACGAATTGATCTAATATAAACAATTGATTTTAGTTTTCAAAAAGTTTTGGAATTAAAGTTTCTGTATTTTATTTTATAAATACTCGGACATGTATATAATGCATACGTAATATTAATTGAGATAAAAGTTGTAGTTACAAAGGAATTAAAATCTAATTTTCTAAAAATTGTTTTTAAAAAAGGAATGAGATCACAATAGAAGTAAAATATAATTCGAATAGAAGTTGTGATCAAATTGGAAGTAAGATATTTCTTAAATAAAAGTTGTCTAATTATAAAAATTGCACTTGTATCTAATTTAAATAGAAGCTATATTTATTTTAATGTAATGAAAATAAAATATAATCTAAATATTTATATAAAAAGATAATGGCTTTAATTCTCAGCGCAACATGATTTAGGACCACGGTGAGCGTTAATGAGTGAGATACATTGAATAATAACCGGGAAATGGGCGTGGTCGCATAACGTAAGTGTTATTACCTCTACTTTAGTGTAGTCAATTATATGGGTATAATTTCAACTCTTTGACAATACCAGAAAACTATTGTTTTCAACTCTTTGACAACATGAAAAAAACCAAAAGCAATTTTCAAGAAGAAGTCCCTTATATAAGAGGGTTTGAAAGGTCAAAGCAACTAAAAAGAGAATTTTATAATATAAAAAAATCAACAAAAACAATTTTCAAGAAGAAGTCCCACAATTTATCTAATAGTCTAAAACTTAGGGACATGCATTAGATAAATATTTAAACATTATGCAAAAATTTAAAACGACATTTAGGTACAAAGTAAATTTTGTAAAATTAGGGATGTACATTAGACAAATATTTAAATATTCAATTTACGCGCCATTTTTATTATACGCGTTGTTTTTAGAAAAAGAGTCATCAACCATGAAAATATTATACACACCATTTTATCCACAAATTTTGCGGGATAAATTGTAATAAGAATATTCCAAAAAGGGCTATTACATGGGATCAACACGTTTCTAACTTCGTTTTTTTTTTGGATAAAAGTATAAATTTGTTAAAACATTATTTCATAACAAAATTTAAAATTTTAAGTAAGTTAATTCATTTTTATTATACATGTCGTTTTCAGAAAAAGACTAGTCAACCAAGAAAATATTTTAGGGCCCATTTTATACACAAAATTCGTAATATTCCTAAAAGCATAAAAGCATAAATTTGTTAAAACATTATTTCATAATAAAATCAATCGTATAAATTTTTAATATCTTTTCTAGTAACCTTGCTCCTATGAATTCTAAGTTAAACCAAACGAAGCCAAGCATAACCTTAGCAGCATAAATTTACCTTAAGAAGATTAGCACAAATAAGTGTTCAGTAGTACACATCAAAACTTGCAAAAAATGTTATCTTGTTCATGTACTACATTTGCCTTGATTCCCAACAGAGTTTTCTCTGTTTGCATCCCAGTCACCTAGGGTATCATGCTTTTGGAACATAACCCTACATTGCAATTCACACATAATTGCAGCCAAAGGTGCACAGATGGCTTCCAAATGGCGATACGACGTCCACTAGGCCTCCATAGCCAGCAACTGCAACAACCTGATCAACAATAAAGAGACGGATAAGCCTCAAAACGAGCGATTCTTTGTCATTGGAAACTTCCATCCAATGGAAGTCCGTTTTAGTTTGAAATTGAAGTCCTTTCCAATGTTGTTCATGTTATTGCTATTGAATCATATATTGGCCAGGGAAGACAAACATACACTAGAAGGATGCACAGAGACGGAAAATGCTGATTGTGGAGCGCATTGTATTTGAGAGAGAACCATGCCATTCATGTCATAGCGATTAAGTTTAGGTTCAGCTCCAACTGCTAAAATCTGCATCAAAGATTAAAAAAAGAGGAATTAGAACCAAATACTTATCTATATACACAATATCAAGCAATTCAAATTTTGTCTAAGCCACCAACATAGCTGAATGTTTTCAAGAAAGTATTATATTGTTCAATGACTTCAATCAGCAATTCAAACACTAATATAACGCAAGAAATGCAACAACTTTTCTATACATCAGGCATGTGTTGAAAAAGAAATTCCACTTCATGTAGCACACAAGCATTATTCAGCTGTATAGCCTTGGACATTCCATGAAAGCCTACAAAACTTGTTTTTCAACATTCATTACAGCAAAAGTTTGTGTTCCTGATATGGATTGTCAAAGCAGTATAGGTAGGTGAGTTGACCAATCAACATTCATTATAGCGAAAAAAATCTCTATCAGAAGTCAAACTATCCGCTTAACATTGTGGAACTAACTGTAATGGATCTAGTTTAATAAAACTTCTCTTCGAAAAAAAACTCTCTAAATCCTCAAGATTTTTTATAAGAAGCTAGAACACAGTAAATAAACCACGTCTCACTTCATTGTCATGGAACAGCACATCTTGGATGGACATGCAAGTGGGAATGCTCAAGATTTGCTCTTGCACCATAAGATTCCAAATGTATAAACTTTGACCACTGCCAAAAGCCTGTGAAAGGAAATTATATCATAAACAAGAAAACTAAAATAAATCAGAGTATGCTAATGATGCGCAATCATTGCTATTTGCTCAAACAGGTTTCTTGCTTTATATGACAGCAACCAGAAAGCAAATCGTAATTGACAACTAACGAACGAGCAACAAAATTGACAAACATTCTCATTTTCATCCCCGACTTTCATAACTGACTTATACACTACACAAATACAATCATCCATCCACTAAACCAAGAAGCCTCCATCATACTCATCACCTATTTATGAACACCGACAGCACCAAGTATATAATTTGAAATCATATGATCCTGGTGGTATCATGTATCCAATAGTCTAACTATGGTGCAATGAAAGATAAAGTAGCTAGATCTTAATTTATTAACACAAAGTAAAAGAATGAACATATGTAACAATGAAATAATGTCTATGAATTTTACCAGCCAATTCTCACTTGAATCAAGGGCAAGGCTAGTAATGCATGAAGTTTCCTTCCTCCGTTGCTCTCTCTTAGGAGAAATCACTTGGACACACTTTCCACTCCTGGTATCTAGATTTATAACCACCAACATATAAGACTGTCGATGAAGGCTAAAGTTCTATCAAGAATCCTAAGCAAGTAACCTATCATTAATATAACAAATGGTAAGTAGTACATGCCAACAAATCGTGCCTTCATCTTATCCAAATAAGTGAAGCATCATACTTATCTTACCCCATATTCTCGCTGTACCATCCTCCGAACAAGTTATAATCTACAATGGAAAAGGAAAGGAGAGAAAAAACAATTGGTATGAATTCAAATAGTTCTCATCAATGCAACAGAAACCTCAAGATTTGGATGAAAAAGCTATATAAAAATCGTATATAACAGAAATATCTAGATATACATCAAGTACCGTCATATCTATGCATACTATTTATTGCATTTAACTCCAAAAATAAACTACAAGTCACCATACATGATCAATCATAAACTAATGCCTCACACACAAAATGGATGCTAGCAGATGGAAGGATCTTACTAGAACATGCATAAATGATTGGTTTTCTCCATGAAGCAATGAGACTTTCCCATACATGAACAGACTCAAATGGTGATATTGCAAAACTTTACCATGGATAGGAAAACAATCAAGTCAAAGGAAACATGTGCATATTCAAGTCAAATTATTTCCTCAAATCAAATACATAAACATCCAGTTCCTCCCAACCATAAGAATATTCAAGTCAATTTATTTCCTCCTATTTAATTTTGTTTGTCAAATATAAAGATCACAGCTGAAAATCAGAAGGATATAATTACAATAACTTCACCATTATTAAATATTAAGTATTATGAAGAAGCTCAAATACAGCTTATATAGGTTTCAAAATGTGAAAACGAAATATGTGCATCACAATTTGGAAAAAATAACGGGAAATGTAAAATTTCAAGCGAAAACTGGTATTTTTAAGGGAAGGTTATAGGAAATTAGCAATGGGTTTGGGGGGCTTTGTGATGGCATTAAAAACCTAGATTTCCTTATCCCAATCTATGCTGAAATATGCACATGAAACCCTTTCTTCGTGTGCAGAAAATCAACACAACTAAACTCCACCAAATAGACCATATATTAGGCATAGCATGTCTGAAAACATAAAGTTAACAGTCTTGACTACACTGAGAATATCAAAGAAGAATCTTAAGAACTTGACCTGATTGCAGGACTTCCGAGTAACAACAGAGTGCACATAGTCTTTGTGTCCTTTGAAAACAGTCTTGATTTTACTTGTTTCCTTTGAAATTACAAAATAGAAACAGCTATAATCAAATGTGACCGTCTAATTACAGGCTTAAAATGGAATAGCTCAAAATAACATAAATAAATACAAGTGATTCTTCACTTTTTTGCATTTGCAAGGTATAAGAGCAAATGACGGTCAAATTGGAAACAACAATCATATTAGAAGGTCAGAGTTGCATAAAAAACAAACATGAAATACGTACCAAATCCCAGCAATATGCACATGAGTCACCAGTAGCCGCATAAACTGAACCTACCTGATTTACATACAAACAACATAAGTTCATTCTATATTGCTCTTCACCTTTCATTCAACATGAGAAACAATCTTTAATCTTAAGGAAAAGCAACCTTCCCAGTGTATTTGTTGATAAATCTATGACTACAACATGTGCCTATGAGATATAGCATGACTATGTATGTCCATAAAACTATTCTAAACATAAAATGATAAGCTTCTTCTTTCTTTTCCTTTGGGAATGGAAACTTCATGATTTCAAGAAATCAGTGATCACTTCTTGGTTTGTTTGAGTTGTTTAGTTTAACTCACCATTCTATGATAATATATTTTGCTGGACCCTGGAAACTTGTTCTGTACACCAGTTACAAACTAAACAGGGGCTCTGTTAGCTTAGTTCCATACTTCCCAATGACTGATGACGGTGCAGCAGATCAAGCGTTTCATTAAGATTATTATTTATCAGCCTACAAACTACATTTACATTAAAAACACAGGAATCAATTTTTCGATAAACACCACATCATATGCAGACATACCAAGGACTTCATGATTCACACAGAAGAAACATCGACATTGAGTGTCCCATAGTAGTGTTCATGATAGAACACTATATTAAATTCATTACCAGTGAAAAAAGGCATTCAGAACTATATTGTAGTAATAAAGAGTAGCTGAAGGAAAGAAAATGCACACCAACCTGGTCGTCAACAGCAATCGCATTATTTTCTGGGATAGGTGACAGAGCCCCCCAAGGACCCCTGACCAAAAAATAAGCTAGCTCATTATACACTGGACACATAGGTTTTTACGTGCCATTCTTGTACCATGAAGGTGGTATCACATTCTTCAAATTGTGCAGCAAAGTAATGAATAAAGCCAGGATTCTAGACTATTTTTTTGTCAAAAAGGATCACATAATCTAGCAGTTAATTACAGAAGATAATGCCCCTAAGCAGTTCCATTGGAGGTAGATGCATCCAGAACTCATTCATCAGTGATGACATAAGGTATTTGGGTGGATAGTATTACAATTAGCAGAAAGAAAAGAGGCTTGAGCTCATTAAAAATGGGTTCATCTTTCAATTATAATAGAGAAGTTGTATACCAGTAATCTAAATAAATAGAACTGGAAGCTGCAAAAAAAGGGTGGAAATGCAGTGACTTACTTATGTTGAGGATTCATCAACGCAAGTACTGGCTCCAAATTTGGCCCTGCAAGTTACACATTAAAACTTCTATCATAGGAAAGTTACGCTTACATGGGGAAACATCACCTTAAATAAATAGGAAGAACCTTTATTAACAACAAGTTACACATCCTGACCCAAAATCATTTTTGTAAACTAATATCCTAAGGACTCGCAGCTTATTAGCAAAGAATACAAATGAAGCGACTCAACTTTTGGTATTGGAACGGAACACTTAGCCATTCTGTGCTAGAAGGTGGCACCCGGACACCATTAAATTTAATGAAAGAATATAAACATATGATTGATCTACTCATTTATGAAAAGGGCGAATAAGCTACTATTTTGGCAAGGTGACTCCAGGACAGCATTATGCTAGAACGTCAAACTGAAGCATAAGAATTGTACAAATTTTCATGTATGTTAATGTTTTATGAAATAAGGAAACATGATGATTCCACAAAGCATAAGCATTGTATAACAACATATTTTATAGTCAATCATACAATTTTACCTTGAGACTGCATAGAGTCCTCTGAAATTGTCATTTCATTCCATTTCCACCCCAGGATCTTGCCATCATCACCACAACTGCATGGTACAATTCAAAACATCACATTCCTACCCAATTGAGCACCAAAATTATGAAATGCCTTCCTATGAATCAAGCTGATCATAGCTCATATGTCAATCTTACAGCATCATCAATGTATCAAAGAAAAGTAAACAGAAATAAACCTTAATAGCAAAGAATTTTCAGCACTATCATAAAATTTGACATCATAAGCAGGGCCGTCATGGGCACGAAGAAATCGAAGCGGCTCAGCTTCCTGCAACCTAACCAATCGAATTTGAAATTTCACAAAACGCAAATAAACAAATAAAAGGAATTCCAAATCAAAGGTACAGAAATTCGAATACAAACTGTTGAGTTGTGGAGTGGTGCGAAGTGAGACAGGAGGCGACGGAGTAGGAAGCAATGGAGCGGCCGTCATGGGCACGAAGAAATCGAAGCGGCTCAGCTTCCTGCAACCTAACCAATCGAATTTGAAATTTCACAAAACGCAAATAAACAAATGAAAGGAATTCCAAATCAAAGGTACAGAAATTTGAATACAAACTGTTGAGTTGTGGAGTGGTGCGAAGTGAGACAGGATGCGATGGAGTAGGAAGCAATGGAGCCATCGCTGGAGGCAGCAACAATAATGTCGGGGTTAGGGTTAGGGTTCGGATTTGGAGCAAAGATGGCTCTGAAGACGGTTCGACATTGGCTCTCCCTATCTTGGAGAATGCTTTGTCTGTAAACTTCTTCGTCCCAGTTTGTCAAATCAATTCCCATACTTTCTTCTCCCTCCCCTTCCCCAGTCTCTCTCTCTTAACACACGCTTCAGCCGCTCGTTCAAATAAGGTCATTTATACAGCACCACCCTTATTTTTGTATAAAACCATTTTTAAAATATAAAATTACACAAACTTGATTATGAAAATATTTCTTTTAAGAACCACTCAAAAAAATTAAATTATAATTTCATTCTTATAAATATCAATAATTATAGGGTGTTTTTTTTAAAAATCTATTTTAAAAACTAATTTTTGTATTTTATTATGGTATATATATATATATTCTTCACGACATTAGTCGGCATAATGATTTTTTTCGGTTTTTCGATTCATTATACAGGGTGTTGTCTATATCAAGATTTATTTTTACTGTTTTTGCTTCGACTATAGATTCTTTTTACAGTTTTTGCTTCGACTATAGTTTTTTCCTTTGATGCATAAAATAGCGATGGGTACATTTGGGTAATTTACCCTTGGAAAACCCTCAAGTCTCATATGGTACATGGATTCCCACTGAATTCTTGTAGCTTGCTCACAAATTTTCACAGATTGATGGAAATATGTAAAATAAAATACAAATTAATTTAATCTTTCTCTACATACATATGCTCAATAGCACTGAATTCTATTAATTCGGTTCTGTGCTTTCATGACTACAGTTTGAATGCATTATCTACTGTCCTCTTTCTTCTACCGTACTTGAAACTTTCATTGGCCACATTGAAGAGTTTAGATGCCTTCTGCAAACTCCCCTCTCAGCTTTTTCAAGATCCTGTTGTTTCCTGTGATGAATTTAGATAATCCAAGGCTTAATTGATCAAGATTCAAGAATTTGGCTACAGCTAGGTGAAAGATGTAGGCCCGTTTGTTTTAAACTCCAAAAACGGAAACGGAATAGAAACAGATCTTGTCCATATGTATATCCTTATTCATGATTTTTTTTGGAATCATTCCTTGTGATTTGATCTAACTAGAGGATAATTTGATTAATTTTGATACCCTATAGGGAAACAAAATAGGAGCAACAAATACATTTTGTATTAGACCACAAGGAATGATTCCAAAAAAATTCATGAACAAGGTGCATATATGGACTAGATCATTTCCATTCCGTTTCCGTTTTCGGAGTTTAAAACAAACGGACCCGTAGTCTACAACACAAATATACCTGGTTAACATGTTTCGTCGAGAACGACTACTGTATAACTGTACCACAGTACCAGGTCGCTCAACCTTCTTGGTTCAGGTTTCATTTTAAGATCAATGAGTTCCATATATTAGATATTGTCAATATCATCACCGTCGTCGTAGACTTCCAGGTAAGCTTCTTCACTGTCATCCTGATAGAGACTTTCGGGTAAGCTTCTTCAGTACAGAGTTGAATAAAGCACACTTGGAAACCACAAGAAATTACCTCTTCCAATTCATCGTCGTCATCATCAGAACCACCATCTAATCTTGCATACAAGGTTTTGTCGTCAATTTCCTCAATATTTTTCATATCATCCTGTAGAAACAATATATCAGAACAATGTATAAGACACAATGTTACTGCAGCAGCAGCAGCCAAACATATTTATAAAAAACCAGAAACTTTTACCAATTCAGATTTGATCAATTCAATCTTTTCTACTAAATCTGATACGTGATGCATTAGCGCCTACAGAAGAAACAAGAGTAGATGAGACAAAACGCGTTCAATCATTTATGATAAGGAAACATTGAATGCTTACCTCACGCCGTTGAAGTTCAATTGATCTAGCTAATGCCTCTCTTCGGGAGAGTAAATTCCTTGGTCTATAGTGAAGGGGCTTCTGATAGTTCTTACCACGGTATATGATGATTGCATAACCTTTTGTAGTTTTATCAACTGATACAAACACTCCACCACTCTCAGCTTCCAAGGATATTGCAATGTGCTTCACCTGTGCAAAACTTTTTCCTCTCACAATTATCTTCACTAGTTCTCGGAATTTCCAATGTAAATGCATATTTTCAATAGAACCATCAAAAACTCCTCGCCTCCCTATGCCAAAAAACATATGCCAATTGACCAAATTAATTCGTCAAATGCCAGGCACGTCATAGACCAAATGCTAAAGTTCCAATGCTTACTTACCTAGAAGCAAAAACGGCTTCATACTAAGCCCCATTTTACGAAATAAAAATCTCTCTTCATCTGTTAACATTTCCTGGTCAGAAGAGAGTTCTGCTGGTCGTAGGCATGCCTGAACCTTTGCCAGAGCCCTTTCAGCCATTCGAAGCTTCCTTTTTGCCTAAAAGGAGTCGAAGATTGTCAGATATATCAATCTCTGAATGCCATAAGCCCATAAAAGCTAATTATAGTGCTTTTATTCCAAGTTAGAGGATTTAGACTTACAATATTTAGTTTATTCTCAAGGTATTTAACCAGAGATGCATGTCTAGCAATAGCTGAATCCTTCAACATTTTCACCAAGTCTTCACTGTCTGTCTGCTTCCCCCAACGGGAGGTTGCAGCAACCGTTTCAGCAAGTGTACCAGCAACAAGTGGACGTTTGGAAGTTTTTGCATTTGAAGCAATCAATAGTGAGGCATCCCTTTGTGCTTCCTCTTCCTGAACGTGAAGTCCAGTAAGCTTCTCCCTTTCCTTTAAGGATTCTGTGACAGCAGGTGGTAAAAAGTCGTTGCCTCTGTAAAAGACTATATACTCCTTATTTCGTGAAAGGAGTGTCCCTCCAGTCAGTTTCTGCATCAGCAACAAAAAAAAGGATGAGTACAGACTATTAAATTTTTTCTAATTCAAACCTAACTTCTTGATGAATAAACTAAGGATTACTAAATTGCAAAAGTTGAAGAAGAACCTCCTATGTCCTACCGCAGACTCCATAAGAATTACTATGGTTCTGCTCCCGACTCTAGGAACCGAGCAATTAGCATCAAGTGGGAAAGTCGTGTTCCAGAAAACAAATATGTTACCTTCAAGTCTTCAGCCATCTTGTCATTGCATGTTTCGAAGACACCCCGTTTGATAGCTATCTTGGCAATTGCACTCTTTTCCCACAACTTCACCATTGCTGCTGCAAGACCTTCCAATTCTCTGTTCCTTCCTAATAGGAAAGGTCAATGATTCGATATTGGTTATTAACAATCTTAAGACATAAATAGCCCTTGGATGGATGCATACAACATGTTATATAAATCAAGTCTTATGAATCATAATGCAGTATAAGTGTTTTTTGGTTGCTGTATGTCTTATTAAGAAGACTTTGGGACTCGAAATTTGTAATGCATTTTCATATTCCCTCCCAATTAGGACAAACTAATTTAGTAAAATGGATGACACACCAAAACATTATTTATGAATAGTAATGTATTGTTCATACTTAATACTACACATTTTACACCAAATACAAGGTGCTGTTATTTAAAAGTACAAGACTACAAAGGCGAGTTCTTTTTTTTTTTTTTTTTTGCTTTTGTACTTCAAGAAAATGAGCCAAGAAACAGCAGCACAGTACTGATTACTAACGATCTAACATGCATCTATAAAAGCTGAGTTCTTAGGATATTGTAACGTACCCAGAGCAAAATGTGGCCGCATCCTTCTTGCTTGATGTCGGAAAAATGTCATCTCTTTATTTCTTACAGCAAGTCTCATTCCATAGGGAAGTAGTCTGAATGGAGGTCTATAGCCTGGGATCACACCTGGAAGCAAGTCTGCATCAACAGGCTTAGGATCGATCCCTGTCCAATCTTCAAATGGCGGACCCAAATTATCTAAAATATCTTGGAGCTCACTCACATTCATCAACTCTTCTTCAGAAAGACTGCTTGGACGCTTCAGAGAATCAGGAAATGCTGATTTTTCTAAATGGTCAGGCTTTTGTAAATCATTGCTCTTTTGTTTGTTATATGATTGTACACAATCAAATTTGTAGTTCATTCCTCTGTACAATACAACTGAACTACCAGATCTCCATATCACTAGCCCTCCTGTTTTCCTCTGGAGTCATATTGACAGTAAAATGCATTAGCTGCAGTTATGATGAACATGTAATATAATAAGATATTGCAGTATGTCTGAAAAGGTCTGAAAAGGTCTGAATTTATCCATCCAAACATAGTCCAAAGGTGAACCCCAAGTTCCAAATCCATTTCTTTGCATCAACCATTCAGTTGCAATCAGATAAAACATTGTAAACAGCCACAGTGGTGTAAACACCGTGGCATGCTAAAGAAACATGAAGCAAAGCACATTAATACATGAGAAACAAAGCCTTGCTAAAATTCATACGAGAAAGAAATTCTGAATAAGCACAGAAGTAACTTATATAAGTATATGATGGAACATCAGATAGGCACGTCCATAATAAATGAAGGGGTCATCATGAAACCAAAATTTCTATTGTTAACAAAATTTCTCAACATCACATACTAAATCTGTCACACAATTTTGCTAGATAATTATTCACTCTATAAGGAACATTTTCAAAGCAAAAACACCCATCACTGACCTCCAAAGTTTCATGGGTTCGTTGCATATTAACCGCCTGAGATCCCTCAAACTTTAGCTTTACAATTTCATCTATCTTCCATTTCTCATGAATTTCATCTACCAACGATTGCGTGATACCAGCTTCCCCAACTTTTGTCCTCTCAAGCATTCTCAACGCCACATTCCTAAGCCTCTTTAATTCATGTTCTGGCATGGTTCTCTCTGCCAACTCAGCATTCCCCTTCTTCAGCCTCCCTCCTAATTCCCTTTCCCATGGCAATCTACTAGTACAGCTTCCTTCACCAGAAGTTTCACCTTTGGCAATATCACCATCAACAACATGCAATTTTATACCATCATTATTCTTTACAGAACTACCAGAAAATGGTGACCAAGTCGAACTCATCACGCTTGTATCCACTTTTTTCATTGATATATATGAAGTTTCACCTTTGCCATCATCACTGCCAAAATCATGCATCTTTCCACCAGTAAACTTCTCAGAACTACCAGAAACTGGTGAGAAAGTCGAATTCATCTTGTTTTTATCCGCCTCCCCATCAGAACCTAACTTCCTATCCAACTTCATCACTTTCTCAATCTTGTCTAACTTACGATCATAATCCAATTGGGTCTTTGTAGGTTTGCGCTCCCATGGAGCTACAGCTATAGTATTACTAATACCATAATCACCATCACCCTCGATAGAATCCCCTGTTGAACTTACCACATCACAATTCAACTCATTGCCAGAAGAAACCTCCTTAATCGTCTCTTCTACTACATCTGCTTTCTCCCATGGAAGATTGGTTGAAATAATCGGCTTACGAGACCATTTTTGAGAAATTTGATCATAGAAGCTAGGTCTAGGCTTCCGTAACTTCTTCTTCCCTTGAACTTCGGGGTTAACTTTGATTGTTCGGTCGGCGTCTGTTTGGGTTGTGGCGCGACAAGATGAGCTTTTGGGCGCGAATTTTAGGGCTTTAAATTTGAAGCGTAAAGGAACATTGAGAGGGAGGTGATGGAGAGAAAGAGAATGTGGGAGGAAGGAGTGTGGAGCTGAACACAGTGACGACAATGAAGACGCCATGGATACAGTCTATTGATTCCAATGGAGAGACACTGAAAGAAGGATAGAGGACCATGGATTGAAGGCGCGAATTCAACAGAGGAGGCCGTTCAGCGATGTTGCTCCCAAAAACTCGGCTGCCATGGCCAAAACTGAGAAGGGTGTTACGGGAAAACTAACATTTGAGCAGACTGCAAATGGGAAGTCGGCGTAGACTGGAAATGGGAAGTTGCCTTATCTACAGTGCTAACCTTTTTATGTTCTCTGTATTGGGCGTAAAGTTTTTGGCCCCAAACCAATATCCTCCTTCTACGCCTTCCCGTGATGTCAGCGGCTTTCCCATTTCCAACCTCTGTCCGAGTCTGTCGTGGATAGCTTATGCCGCTTTACCTGTTTGGCGTTAGGGGCATTCTTCACGCCATGCCCATCCTTGTTTCGAAGGCGTGATCTTTACCCTGCCATCTGATGTAGTTCAGGATCGCAAACCGACTCACATCTCAGCTTTAATGCATTTGCCCCTATATTGTATCTCCATTCATTCATCTATGCCCCGGCTTTGCTCTATTTCGCTTTCAAATAGTCCACGGGAATCTTCGCCTGGCACGCCCTCCATTCAAATTGGACCTATGTTTCATTGTTTGATCCTACCAGTGTAAGCCCTACTATCTTCGACAGGTTCTTACTTTAAGTTTCTGTTCTTCCATTGCCGCTGGTTGTTTATCTGGTTTGTTATCTGCGTTTTTTTATTTCACACTTAGGGCCCGTTTGGAAGCACCGGGAATCATTCCCGGTAACGGAATGATTCCGAATCAATCAAAAACTACGTTTGGTTGGAAGTTTTTAACACATAAAAGTAATCTCATCCATTCCATTTCCTTTCCCTACCCTTATTCGATTCCATTCCGTTTCCATTCCACCGCTCCAACCAAACGGACACTTAATCTAAAAGCTCAGAATTAATTACTTGTTTTAGTGATATGTAGCTCAGATATAAAGCTGATGGTGTTTTATAAGATTGGATATCTATGCCTTCAAAAGGATGGAGTTTGCATTCTAGGTATAATGGAGTTGGCATTCTAGGTATTCGATTAGATGTGTGAGAGAAACTAGTACTAGCAGACGTGCTGGCAACAATATGAAAGAGAATTTCTGCTCACTTGGGATGCAATTAAATAAATGACTACACAATTACTGTATGTTCTTTGTTCTGTGCTTCAAGCAGTATGGTGTTGGAGAAGGCCAGCAAAGACTATAATATAGACCTCTTTTCTTTAGGTGTTGCTCTTTAAATTCATCTTGATAGTGCTTTGAACCTTTCATAGTATCCAACCCTTTTTTTTACCTTACAACTGCTGAATGTTGATTTATGCCTGCTGTTTTTTTCCTGTTGTAAGCGAAACTAAATGACAGAGATATGAAATGAAGCCCGATAGATAGTAGACAATAATAGAGCCTCAAATCAAGCTACATGAAACGTTAAAAGGAACAATTATTCATATTGCTTACCATGTAAGAAACCAAAAACACAACTTCTTACTGTTTTAAAAAACTTCAGGAAACATACAGCTTAAGCTTGTTTCTCTTAAAATTCAAAAACAGTAAACAACACCAGCTATGTGTATAACCTATGTTTTCCACATGCAGGATGAAACCAGGGTCGAAATATATGAATGAGTTGTCACCTACAACGCGATTGTACAACACGGTCTACATTTACCACAGTTGGATTTAATTGATGTGCTTGCTCGTACAACCATACCGGTGTTTTCATTTGGAATTGGAAAGCAGGTTTCTTCTATTTTGACCTGTTTCTGAATTGATTAGTAGAAATCTAGATTTTTTTTCCTTCAGTTATCTAGGGTAATGTTGATACCTTCAACAATCTGATACGATTCTTCTTATCACGCTACTTCGCACGCGGACTACCCCTAGTATGATAAAATAGGTTATAACAAATTACGTGAGCATCCTTTTATATTTTTCCAATTACGCATGATGTACCAATATTTCTCATTTTGCGAGCGGTACCCTTAAATCTTGTACGTAGGCCGTAAACCGAGCCAATATCATATGGAATCATCAAACGTTTTATACACAAATCAAATCAAATCACGTTGTAGAGGACAATACTCATTAGCACACCAAATTCTGTATGGAAACATTAAAGGAGAAGAATAAAAATTTACAAACAATGCTGCTGGTTGCAGACTTCAGAACACAGACTCAATTCCATTTTTCTCAGCTCATCACATCGGCCCACGGATTGCTGCAGCGTAGAGAAATTGTGTAAATGAGAGGATTATGCTGAATGCTTCCATTGTTCTCTGCAAATCAATCATATCTGATGTCAAATTGTGCTCAATCTACAGTTCTACACATTTCAGATGCATTTGAGGATTCTCAGATCTTACCAGGCTTGCATTCCTATGCATAAGCTCGATTTCCTTGCAACCAAATCTACACAAAGAGGTATATATTTCAATCAGTGAGATGAATTTTCTTTTGGGTTGCATAATTGAATGGCTTACCCCATAGCAAGGACGGTCAAGCACCAAGCAATGGCTGCAACAGAGAATGAAGCCGGCAGGCTTTCAGAGCTCCATGATTGGATATGGCTTAGCCCGACAATTGAAGAAGCAATACCAACGACTCCAGCTATAAGAGCAAAGACGACAAAGAACCCTGTGGCCGCGTTCCCCATGGGGAAGAAGATTGGAGAGAAATGTGCTGGAAGGTTCAAATCAGGACCTGCAATAATAGTAAAAAAGAAATGATCAAAACCGAAAACAATCATTTGAAACTCAGGTGGTTGTGTATGATCTTACCTATGATGAAGCCGTGGTTGATTGCTCTGTTTACTGCCCATCCTCCAATCCCAAGGATTATAGCATACATGCAGAAGTTGAGGACCAGAAGCAAAGCGGCCGCCGGTTTCATCGACTGGTTAGGCATCTCTTGGCAAAGGTTATATTTACAGTCTTCAGATTTGGTGCAGAAAGCTGGAATTCGGGTTCAGTATTTATACAGTGAAGAGTTGGGATTCTTATCTTGTAAGCCTTTGGGCTTGTAAAGTTGTAAAGAGGATGTCTTGAACTGCAGGCAAAGCAGAAGATCATATTCTCTCCTCTTTGGATGATTGTATGATTGTATCTTCACTTTCCATGCAGGAAACTTTGATGGAGCTGTAGTAAGAGTAACAAAGACAATCATTCGTTGTAATATAGTTTAAAATTCCTTCATCTCATAAAAAAAAGATTCTGCTGCTATTTCTTGGTCTCAGGACAGCCAATCACTAAAGTAAAGATGTAATAATGTAATATAGTTCAAAATTCATTGCAGTGTACAAGAAACATCATTGCTCTATGTACCTATTTATGCAGGGATTTGCCTTCAGTATGAACTGTACGATTTGATTAAATTCATGATCTTGTCGGCCTGATATGAAGCAACTAATGACTACTATTTAGCTGTTAATCATGGATTCAGTATCAAAGGATTCCTTTAACAAACAGACGAAACAGTTATAAATTGGAATCCTTTTAGATTTGATGTAGCAGCTGTTAATTATGGGTTCAGTATCAGATACATTAGACCTTTGGCCTCTTGAATTTGCAGTGTCAGGGTATTTTGCTTGCCGTGTTCAGTGTATTCTGCTCCTTTGAGCCTTGTTCTTGTATTTTACTGTTTTAGCATCTGGGTCTTTTGCTACGGGATGAGCAGAAACTGGGCAAGTGTTATGTGATCAGAAATTGGGTCTTTTAGCATCTGGGTCTGGTCCATTTTCAGAGTGGGGTGAAGCTTGAACTGCGATGGGGTAAAAGATAGAAAGGAGAAGAAGGCCCGATGAGGTTGTTATTGGGCCTGGGCCTTTTTGCCATTTCCCGGTTCACAACTCTTTTACAGGGGTCACTCTCTTCTTCCCTCTCACTATCTCACCTGGAGAGCACACCGCAATGGCTCCTCCTCGGATTTTGCTCTGCGGCGACGTCCATGGTCGTCTGTCCCAGCTATTCAAGCGTGTTTCATCTGTATTGTCCTCTTTCTCATTCATTTTTCGAGTTTTTTCCCTAAAACTTCTGGTCTAGGTTTTGTGGCAATGGCTACTGATTTTTAATTTTCAGGTAAATAAATCGGCCGGTCCATTCGATGCCTTGATTTGCGTAGGCCAGTTCTTCCCGGATTCAGTTGACCAGCTCGAGGAATTCACTAGCTATATTGAAGGGAGGTTGGAAATTCCGATTTCTACTTACTTCATTGGTGACTATGGCGCTGGTGCTCATAAGGTTCTGTCTGTAGCTGCTAAAGATTCCCGCAACCAAGGTTTTAAGATGGATGGCTTGCGTGTTTGTGATCGTCTATACTGGTTGAAAGGCAGTGGGAAATTCCAACTACACGGTATTTGTTTGTAATGAACTAGTTCTAACGTAGCGATCATCATTGGCCATTACATATAGCCATATAGATTTTGATATCAATACTTTAATTTTTAATAGATTTTGATATCCTTACGGAAAGACCGTATCAATCTCATACTCATATCGCTGATATCGATAGCGATACCAATATACTAATATCATATATGGGAAAATAACAGGCACATAATATGATCTGCTATTCTAGCTAGGCAATAAGAAATCATACATAGATTGATGGAATATGCTTGGCCTATGCTTCTTTATGGTTATTTGATCATCTATCTTGTTAATCAGGGCTACAAGTGGCCTATTTATCTGGTAGGCAGTCATCAAGTGGCCAACCATATGGAAAATATAGTCAAGATGATGTTGATGCATTGCGGGCAATAGCAGAGGAATCTGGAATAGTTGATTTGTTCCTATCATATCCTTATTTATTTTAGGATTCCTTGCATTAGATGACTAAGATTTTCTTTTCATTGTAGTTGTGCTCTCTATTTTGGATTCCTTAATCAGCTAAACTAATGAATGGCCAAGTGGAGTTACAAACAAGGCTGCTGCCTCAGATATTCCTCCAGGAATATCTGATTCAGTAGGAAACGATACTACTGTTGCAGAGCTCGTGGCCGAGATCAAGCCTCGGTCAGTTCCTTTACATAAATCCTTCATATTGCTTTGTGAGTGGAATGACATGAATGGGGAATTATGTGTTTAGAGCAAAGTATGATGTCTTCTTTCTCCACGAGGAAATGAGATAGTAGTAGGCCTTTGTTTTAATAAAGAGATCAATGAAAGCTTCTGTTATTTTTTTGGTTTGCTATGTTCTATAGGTTCTTATTAGGTATTGTCAGTTGCTATCCTAATACCATATTTATTCTAGAACAGATATCACATTGCAGGTTCCATGGGTGTTTTCTATGCTCGTGAGCCATACTCTAACATCAATGCTGTACATGTGACACGTTTCATTGGTCTTGCTTCTGTAGGAAATAAAAATAAACAGGTTTGACACTTTGGTTGCTATCTTTAATTTATTTTTTAAGATTTCAGCTTGTTTATGCACTGTGCCTGCCAGTGTTTCAAAATACGTGAAACGGAGACGGGACGGAGATTGGTCCTATTTGGTATTAGATTCAGTCACACTATAGTTGCTTTCTTCCAGTGGCTTCAAGCCACTGGCTTGCAGATCTGGATTTTCTTGGCATTCTTAGGATACATTAGACACGCTAGAGTGAGGGAACGATCTGTATGGTAAAGACATATCGTAAAGGACGTAATAATAGATAGATGCATTGGGAAAATATTTTAGGTTCGTCAAATTTGAACATCTTAACATTTTTTTAATGTATAATGTGAAGCTTGGAGCAGCTGCATTTATTTAAGGAGTTAATAGGAAAGTTTGAGGGTGTGAAAAGCGTCTTTTCAGAGGTGAACTATTTACCTCTCACAAAATCTGCAATTTGTATGATGTATCAAATGAACATATGTCTATGTCTTAGAAGTTAGAACAAATCCTTTAACAAATAAATATTACTTTGACAATTGGACAGATCTTGAAGCTTGCCCTGTTAAGAATATTTCTTGCAGGAAGCCCACAAGTTTATGGATGCTTTATATTATCTCTTTCTTCAGAAGAATATAAACTTACATTACTTAGGCAAGAAACATGTAGAATTTTGCACATTTTTATTTGGGAACCCTCAGTAAATTCAACCTTACCTTAATGAGCTCACACCATCTCCTATGACCGCTACTGTCAGATTAATCTACAGCTTCAGATGATAATATTTTGATGCATCTTCTCTTGGATGGTAGATTTCACATGAAGGGTGACAGTATATGGATGAGAGGGCATTAATAATAGAATTTATCATACAGCATCCAGTGGCTAATGATTTCTGTTTTAGATTTCTAGTAAATGTATGTACCAATATTTATCTGTTATCAATACTTTCATCTCAGAAATTCATGCATGCAATCTCTCCAACTCCCTCCTCTACTATGACAACTGCGGAGATCTGTAACAAGCCCCCAAATACTACATTATTACCATTTGATGTAGATGAGAAGAATACAGATGCTACAGAAATGACAAAGAGACCTTTGGAAGATGGTCTTGAAGCACAGCATTGGCGATATGATGTTAAAAAACGAAGGGTAGGGGAAGGAGATGGGAGTAAACTCTGTTTCAAGTACCTGTCTTCTGGGTCGTGTCCACGAGGAGAGAACTGCCACTTTAAACATGATGCAGATGCCAGGGAACAATGCTTAAGAGGTGTGTGCTTTGATTTCCTTAATAAAGGGAAGTGTGAGAGAGGCCCGGATTGTCAATTTAAGCACAGCCTAGTAGAAGAAGGAGACAATGCCCCATCGAACAGGAGGCGCAGACCTGATGGTGCCAGTGGTACCAGGTTAGTAGTTGTATGCTCTGTTTTCATTTGCATACATTATGTGTTTGTTTCTTATCTTTCTAAATAGCTCTTATTTAGGAAACTAAGAGTGATAAAAATAAAAATTATAGGTCGAAAGAATGCTGGTTTTGTTTGTCAAGTCCCAACGTGGAATCTCATCTCATCATTAGTATCGGAGAATACTTCTATTGTGCATTGCCCAAAGGTGGTCTTGTGGGTGATCATGTGCTTATAGTTCCTGTTGAACATATGCCATGTACCCTGTCCATTCCTCAAGAATGTGAAGAAGAACTTTACAAATTTCAGGGGAGTCTTGAAGCATATAGTCAAAAACAAGGAAAGGAAATGATCTTCTTTGAATATGTTTCAAAACGAGGAAGTCATGCAAACCTTCAGGTAAAACTGCTTCTCCTAATATTTTAGTCAATGAAACAATAATGCAGTCTTGAATTTCTTGTTGAATGAATGAAATTGACTACTAACATAAGTTAGTCACAGTTAGCATTCCTCCACCTTTTCTCATTTCTTTTTCCAGTAGGCTATGTCTGCAATTTTCATCATGCTACATGTTAATCCTCTGTTTCATCAACCATGGATCTTAAGTTACACAAACAAGTTGGAGAGGGTCGATGAGGGAGGACCGGATGATAAAATTTGGCGTGACTGCAGTTCTAGGGAGGAGATGAAAGTGAAATAGAATGAGAGGTGGAGATCAAAATGTTTCTATCAGAAGTTGCCAAAAATTGAATTTGATAAGTCAAAGCATGGCTTTTGTTGGTTTATACTATACAGTTGCTTTTTATACCTTTAATCTATGCATTTCAATTTATAGTCCACCTTCTGTTATACTTATCTTTTAGGAAGAGTGGAAATGTGCAGCACCCTTTCTTCCATATCTTTCTATTTGATGCTTAATTAATAGCCATTTACTGCAGGCTGTCCCTCTTCCATCGGGTAAATCATCAATTGTGAAGAATATCTTCAATTTAGCAGCAAAGAAGCTAAACTTGGAATTCAAAACAATCAAAAGTAAGTTAATTTTGGGGATTAAGGTTTTTAGGGATACTATCATCAACTGGACATGTATTGTCATTTTGTATCCGACTATCTGTCTGTTAAAGTGTTACATCAGAAGGCTCTTCAATACATAAAGCTGTTGTGATCTTACACTTCTCTTGAAATTATGGATTCTCTCTCCACTTCTTTCTCTTTCTCTCTTGTTCTGATCCTTAATTGAAGACACTATGATCATGCCACTGAACTAAACAAAAATTTCTTGGTTATATTTACCATATACTTTCAAAGATATTCTGCAGCTTAACATAGTTGTGTTTTGCCCTCTTGACTGTCAGGTGACAATAGATTAGAAACAAGGAAACTGTTGAAGTCACGGGTTGATAATGGATGCGGCATTTTCTACGTTGAACTCCCCGATGGCACGATACTATTACATTCTATAGACGAAAATACAGATTTCCCTGCCCAGTTTGGACGTGAGGTAATAAACTAATAATCCAGTCTGTCCTACATACCCTGAGTTGGATTTTTTTTTCTTGTTCATATAAACAAAGAACAGCCAGATTTTCAAATAAACAATGCTACGTGGTACTGTAATTACAACTAGACCGGTTCATATCCGGGCTCAGGCCGACTTTATAGAATATTGAGCCCGTTTATCCGGACAGGGCCTGAGATGGTTGTTGTACCCACCGATCGGGTGGGCCGGGCATGTGGGTACCCGTTTTTTTTAAATAAAATATTTATAAAAAAATATATTTTTTTAAATACCTGATGTAAAATATATTAAATATATTTATAATATATACCATATAATATATTTTTTATTTTTAAATATTTTCGGCCCGACCTAGCCTCTTCCCTTTGTTCATACCCGCCCGTTTTTCCGAGCGGGCTGCCCGGATATAAACAGGTCTAATTACAACTAATATGGTGCGCTTTGTAATACTGTCATGTGTCTTAGGTCCTTGCTGGCTTACTGAAAATCCCTGAGAAAGCTGATTGGAGAAATTGTAAGCTCAGCAACGATGAAGAGTTGGAAATGGTGGAAGCTTTTAAAAGCAGATTCAAGGACTTCGATCCCAATCAATGAATTGGACATACACAGTGTAAGTGCTGAACTTGCTCTTAACTTGTTGTGAGGCTAACATGAATATGCTGTCAAGAATCTAACTTTAGCAGTCAATGCATCTTGAGTTGTTGCCGTTGCCGTTACGTATGAGTAATGTTAACTTGTGATACATTAATGTGAAGGATATGATTTGCATTTATATGATTTTGATAGATTGATCTAGTTAAGAGGGTTTTATAACCGGTATTAAATTAGTCAATTGTTTTGTTTTTGCTTATCCTTGATCATGCAATAATTTCAGGGGTCCTGATATTTTCCTTGGATCGGATATTCAAGATATCTAGTCCGGATACGTTGGACATTTAGCCCGGGTATCCGGATGATCCAAGTATTTGTTATTTGGATTAGTCATATATTTGACGTGAATGTCTGGATATCCGATCTGATTATTTTACAAAACCTTGATGTATAATCCTTGAAGCGGATATCAATCATCAAATGGATATGATATTTTTTTATCACTCCTATTGAGCAGTATCAATAGCGTGTTCGGGTTACAAAAGTCGGTTGAATGCAAAAACCGGGTCCCGATGGTCAAGTCGTATTCAATCCGATTATATTTGGTTAATTATTTTATCCGGATCGGATATTTAAGATATCTAGTCCGGATACGGAGGACATTGAGTCCGGATATCCAGCTGATCCGATTATTCAAAAAACCTTGATCTATATTCAATCTGGTTATCCGAGAAAAACTCCAATCCGGTTATCTGAGAAATGGATCATTGGGTCATTGGATTTGGTCAAGTCAATCGGATATTTTTGCTCACCCTATTGAGTCACATCGATTGTTAGGGGTTACAAAGTTGGTTGAATGCAAAAACTATTATTCCAAACGTAACATTTTGATACGAAACGTTACCACAAACTTGACGAGATACGAACTAAGCATAACCCATCAAAATGATGTAGTTGAACCCGACAAGTTAGCAAAATTGATGGATGATAGTAAGTTGTGTGTAGGTTCCAATGGGATTGTCTTCTTTTGCCAGAAATCCAACCCATTACCCATGTGGATTATCCAGATTTCCGACAACCATTGCATGTGTACAAATTGCAAATTCCTGATTTTGATGGGGACATTTTGGTCTTTATGACAAAAAATGGAAAATCCTTGACAGTGACCCTTTATTTTAGACTTTTTCAAATTATGGCCAAAAGGTTTTAAGTTTTCGGATTATGCCCCACAATTTTATAATTTTTTGAAATATATAACTTTCGTTATGAATAACTTCTTCTTTTATTCTTTAAAATATTAAATTATGATATAATATAAACTTATAGAATGGATTATGTAATATTTATTTAATATGTCATTATAGACTTATAATATAAACTTATAGTATGGATTATACCATTATATACTTATAGGGTTACTTCGGGTCGGGTTACTTTAGGTCAGATTACTTCGGGTCGGGTTACTTCAGGCTATCGGGTTACTTTGGGCTATCGGGTCAATTCGGGTCGGGTTACTTCGGGTCGGTTTATTTTGGGCTATCGGGTCACTCGGATCGGACCATTTCGAGCTATCGGGTTGCTTCGGATCGGGTTATTCGGGTAATCGGGTCATCCGGGCCGGGTTACTTCGGGTCATTTATTACTTCGGGTTGAATCGGTTTCAAGCGGGTCAGTTATGGACATTCTTTTTTTCAAAATTTTTGGGGCCAATTCAGATTCGGGTTCATCGGATCGGGTCAACTTTTGACAGCTCTAAGCATAATCACGAATTTCCCAAAAAAAAACTAATATCTTTTTTCTTCAAAATGAGCCCTAAAACTTTGTTGGGTAATTGGGTATTCTTTGTAATGGTAAAGAGAATTTTCCATGGAACCCATGAGGACATTGTGGTTCAATTTGATTCTCTATGTATATCGAAGGGCAAAGCATCTTAATGCACAAATGAATAAATATTTGTATTTTGGAGAATCGCATATTAATCACATCATTTGGATTTGGTAACAAGATTATCATGATATTCTCTAGATTGGAAAATGACATTAAAAACACGAATCCTATGTCCTAGGAGACATTTTACAGCATGACATTGACATTATAGGACAAAAGAGATTGAGATAAATTATGTAGTAATTTCTTAGCTCTATTCGAAACAATTCTATTAGAATATAGTCGGGACAAAAGAAGATGTAAATTAAATCAATTCAACTTGAAATGGTTACCCGGTTCAAATTATAATTCAAACTCAACTTCATCTCAAAGTTTTAGATTGCTAGGTGGATAATTGATCGATTTTGTTTGAATACCTGAATATTCGAAAAAAAATTTTGGGCAAATTAGATAAATAAGCGTTTTTTGAGATTTCTCTCTATTAATTAGGCCCATGGTATGAATATGTTTAGTAAATGTATCCTAATCAAACCCCTTACCTTACAACCTCAATTTAATACACAAATCTAATGGAAATAGAAAAGAGTATTGGCCAAATTCTTTCTATTTTTTTTAGGAAACCTAATCCAGATACCCGGTTTACATAATTATTTGAAGATTTGTTTAACACATGAATTTATCCAAATTCGGTTGAGTTTGGCATAATGACTTTAGTTATATCCGGCTTATTCATTTGATCTGATCGTGACTTTTTCTGTCTGGATATTCGACTGATTTGTTTGATCTGAAAATATTTTTCTACTTGATGTCTTAACAACAGTGAATTCGGTTTCGATTTTAGTGTTTCACATTTTCAAGTGTGTGAATTAGATTAAGGTCTGACACATAAGTTTACTAAAATAAATACCTCTTAAAATCGATCAACTGATAATAGGATCAGTCCATCGACTTTATATACTATTGTTGATGTTCGACCCAAGAAAGAAAAAAATGTGTGAAGTGTTAACTAGTTCGGGTAGTTAACACTTATGGGGGTGTTGAGATGTTTGGAAAGTCCCACAACAATACGATATTGTGTGAACCTAACAATATAAGTCCTAGGACTACTCCCCTTATTGTCAATTAGTTTTAGGATGAAACCACAAACGGCTTGTGTGTAGGTTCATATACTAAAAAAATTTCGACTCTGCTCAATATATACACTAAGGTGGTATGAAATTCTGACCATTACTGTTATATTGCATGCAGTTTATTTGATGTATTACAGGTTCCTTCGATACTCTTGTTCATCCATACGATCATATTTGCTAATATATTCATATTTTGGTCTCCTCTTTACTAGTTTGCAAGTAGGGAAATAAACAACAAAACAAAGGTACATTGAAATGATCGATCACATGCTCACATGCATGTAGTGCAGGTGGGGTTTCGTATTTTTGTAGGTAGATTTTGCTGGATATGGGGTCCCTTTATTAGCCTTAAGAAAGTTAGGGGAGAATTACGTAATATAAAAGAAAGTTATACCCTATCACTCCCTTTACCTTTTTACCCTATTTTAGGGTTTAAAAAATTTAATATGAATTAATGATAATGAATCAGTTGATGGATTGATAAAATAATCGTTATCACCGATACTCAGTTGGTCTAGTGGGATGTGGTGCTAAATTCTTTAAGTAGTTAGTTTGGAGATTCGAAAAAATTGATATTGGGAGGGTATCCCCTAGCAATCCGGATGTTCGATCGGCAATGGCAGCATGTATGAAAAAACTGATATTGGGAGGGTATCCCCCAGCAATCCAGACGTTCGATCGGCTTTGCTGATCGAACCGGGTGACATACGTACCTCTTCAAAAAAAAATAATCGTTATCTATCCGTTTTTCTACCCATCTATCACCTACTAGTGATGGATGATACGGTTTATATATGGGCACTGAACAAGTCGTTGCGCATAGTTCAGTTCATCGGGAGAGTGAGACAAAAATCTTTTGACTAAAACGATGGATACGTAAGACCTTCGTTCATTGTCCGCTCATCACCCAACTTTTGTATTTTTGCCCGATTTTTAAATATGATTTAAATATAACTGATATTTCGGGATTGCTATTCGTACCACCTGAAACATGCTATTCATACCCCGACCACGCGTACGCAATGCGTAGCCGTAGCAAAAAACTCATTTCGTTCAAAAAATAAAGGAAAATGGTTACGACTACGCATGACGTACGCGTAGTAGTCCATAACATACATCTAGTTTGAAAATGAAGGAAAATTTACTACGCCTACGCATTTGCTTAGGTAAAAAAAAAACGCATGGCGTAAGCGTAGACGTAGTATGTATAGCAGCGTTAAGGTGGTACGAATAGCAGGACCCTGATATCTCCCTCTTAAAAGATTGCTTCATATTCAAGTTATCTTTTCACTATCTTCTTTTAACTTGTATCCCTTTTTCTTTTCTTTTTTTAGTTTTTCACCTTTTACTTTTTTTTTAAAGTTATTTAATATTTTATCAACAAAAATGGTACGTACTTCGTCTAATCTCATGCTTAAAACAACTTTTAGAATATGATAAAAACAAACTTTTAGGACCATAAGTAAAGATAATGAGAACAAGTTTTAATATATTTGTAATATGAATATAACTCTAAACAAAATAACCAATAAACATAATAAAGAAAAATATATATTCCATGCAAATATTGGTTATTTTACCAAATTATTAGATCATATGTCATAAGTATAATTCCTCACAATTTATATCAAAAAATCAATAAATTGTCAATATAAATAAAAATAAAATGATATAATAGACAAAACTCTTTAAATCAAAACTCTTGAAGCTTGGGTTGTGCATACGGTCCGGACCGGTGGACCGTAAATTAATAAAACCTTGGACCGTAGACCGGACCGGGATCGGACCGTAACGGTCCGGTTTCGGGTTGGACCGGTTTGTACCTAAAATGTGCAATTTTGAATATTTCGGACCAGACCGGTTTTACCTAAATGGTGCAACTTTGGTGAGGTTTTCAGGTTCAAAACTGATGTAATAAAAAGTTAGTTAGAAGGTTGTTAATGTGCTGAGTTTGTTAGAGTCACTCCTTAGGTTTACTGGAGACAAATATATAGAAGTGAATCTTCTTACATTGTAACACAACAGAAAGAGAATACAGTAAAAACACTGAAAAACAGAAACTCTCTCTTCTCCACTGATATTCTCTACTTGTCTCGTATCAAGTTCTTCTCCTCTACAACCTCAATCTCATGAATCTCAATCTCAATCACATCATTATGGTATCAGAGCTATCTACGGTTCATTAATTCATCGATTGTGTTCGTTGTCTTCATCAGATCTAGGTCTGATTCTGGTTTGCACAATCGAATTGTTGAAGCGTAAGGAGGTCGTCAATTCCGCAATCGATCTTCAATGGCGTCAACTTCAGAGTCTCCTGCGAGGTCAAATTCTGCTGGTTCTGATCGGAGAAGAGATCCGATCACCATCACCGATCTAATAAATCCATTGTTCATCCATCCTTCCGACAACTCAGGTATGGTTATCTCTACAATTCAATTGATAGGAGAAAACCATAGGCGTTGGAAAAAGTCGATTATGAAAGCGCTTTCTGTTAAGAATAAGGCGTGGACAATCGATGGATCTATTGAGAGAAATCTGGAAAATGCTATGCAATGGGATCGATGCAATGATATGGTCTGTTCATGGATTCTTAATACAGTTTCTAAAGATATCTACTGTACTATTGATGAATATGACACGGCTAGAGAGATGTGGCTAGATCTTGAAGAAAGCTATGGCCAGAAAAATGCTCCATTGATTTTCCAGATTAAAAAGGAAATTCAAGAATGCAATCAAGATAATCAAATGTCTTTGACTGAGTTTTTCACCAAACTGAAAGGTCTATGGCAGAAACTGTCAGTTGTCTCAACTCCTATAAAATGTGTATGTGGAAAGTGTATTTGCAATCTTCAGAAGCAGAGGGATGATGCAGATCAGGAAGATAAGCTCATGAAGTTTCTAATGGGACTGAATTCTAAGTATGACAATGCTCGGAGACAACTACTGATGAGCACACCTCTTCCGACTGTGAGTTTAGCACATTCTCTATTATTGCAAGAAGAGACTGGTAACAGGATGTCTGGACAGATGCAAAGGAGTGAGCCACTTTCCACAGCTATGATGGCTAGGCCTGAGGAAGATAAATATCAGAGAGAGAACTCTTCTGCTGCTATGCATGTCAGGAATGAAGAGGAGAGGTATAAGAAAGAAAAGTGCAGCCACTGCTCAGGGAATCACAGTGCTGAGAGATGCTGGGAACTGATTGGCTATCCTGGATGGCACTACAAGAGCAAGACAAAGCCACAACAGCCAAAAACAAAGTCATCAGACCAGCAGAGGAAAGATAGAAACTATATGCCTCAAAATCAGAACAGTCCAAGAGCTAATGTTGCTGCTGTTACTTCTGCTACAAAAGAGTTTCTTGCTGAAAATGAGCAGGTTCATGGTGAAGCTCATAACATGACTAATCTCTCGTCTGAGCATCAAAAGTTGATTGGAAGTTTTATTTCCTATCTGAATCAGTCCAACAATGCCTCATATGCATCTCATCTAGCAGGTAATATTTGTCTTAATGTGTCCCATACATCTAGATTTTGGATTATGGATAGTGGAGCTACAGATCACATGACTCATAATTTCTCCCTCTTGTCCAATCCTATCCCTATCAAATCAAATGCTACTATCAATTTACCTGATGGTAGCACTCAACTTATAACTCATATTGGGTCTGTGATCTTACCACATATTACCTTAACCAATGTCTTGTATATTCCAACTTTTAAACACAATTTGCTTTCTCTTACCAAACTTGTCAGAGAACAAAATTGCCAAATCCATATGCTCTTTGATTATTGCCTTGTCCAGGACCAAGCAAGGATGAGGATAGTGGCATTTGGTAAATTCAGAGATGGCTTATTCTACATGGATCCAGAAACTAAGGAGGAGGTGCCTAGTGATCTCAGGATATCATGTAATGCTCAGAATTTTTCAAAACATTCTATACCTATTTTTCTGCCTAAAAACACTTCTGATATTTCTAATGCTACTGCTTTATGGCATTTAAGGTTGGGGCATGCTCCTTTTGTAAAACTCAAACATATTGTTGCCATAAAAGATCATATTCAATCTGTGTTTGATCATGCTTGTTCTGTTTGTCCTTTGGCAAAACAAACCAGATCTGTTTTTCCTGTTAGCAAATCTGTTGCAACAAATATTTTTGAACTCATACATTGTGATGTTTGGGGCCCATATGATGTCTCTACTTATGATAATTTCAAATACTTTCTTACCATTGTTGATGATAAGAGTCGAAGTGTATGGGCTTTCTTGATGAAGAATAAGAGTGAGGTGCCTTTTCATCTTCAAAATTTCATTAATCTGGTGCAAAATCAGTTTGGAGTGAAGGTCAAAACTGTTAGGAGTGATCAGGGTACTGAATTTATCAATGCTGAATTATCTGGCTTCTTTCATTCTCTTGGGATTGTTCATCAAACATCTTGTGTGTATACTCCTCAACAAAATGGTAGAGTTGAAAGGAGACATAGATATATTCTTGAGATTGCTAGATCTTTGTTGATTCAGTCAGGTATGCCAGTTCACTTCTGGGGAGATTGTATTCTCACTGCTACCTTCCTCATTAATAGACTTCCAAACCCTTTACTTGATAATAAAACTCCATATGATATTCTATATCATAAATCCCCATCTTATGATATGTTAAGAGTCTTTGGAAGTCTTTGTTTTGCCTCTACTCACTCTACTGTTGCTTTAAAGAAATTTCATGCCAGATCTGACCCGTGTGTCTTTATTGGATATCCATTTGGTAAGAAAGGTTATAAACTTTATAACCTAAAGACTCATAAGTGTATGGTCAGTCGTGATGTTTTGTTCTATGAAAACATCTTCCCTTATAAACTGTTTTCAGATCAATATGCCATGACACCTAAATCCAAATCTTTTACTGATTTTATTGATCAAAATTTTCCTTTGGATTATGTGTCTTTTGATCATTCTGATATTATAACCCCTTCTAATTCAAACTCACCTCCTGAATCTCTTTCTTTGGCTGATTATGAACCTTCACCTGTTTCTCCTGTTTTTGATGAAAGTGAAGTTGTTTTTTCTTCTTCTTCTGAGCCTCTGGCATTGAGAAAATCCACCAGAGAGCACAAGCCCTCTTCCTGGCTGAAGGATTATGTATGCCTGGCATCTTTGGATTCACCTCTTGTTGTTACCTCATCCAATGGTAAATCTCCTTATCCCTCTTCCACATCTTGTAAACCCTCTTCTGCTTGTTCTTCCTCATACAAAGCCTTTGTTAGCAATGTAGCACACTATTCAGAACCAAGGTCTGTTGTTGAGGCCATTGACAATCCTGCCTGGTGTGATGCTATGTTGGTTGAGTTAGCTGCTTTAGAGAGGAATAAAACATGGTCTATTTTGCCTCTTCCTGAAGGAAAATCCTTAGTCACTTGCAAGTGGTTGTTCAAGTTGAAGTTCAAATCTGATGGCTCCTTAGACAGACACAAAGCAAGGCTTGTTGCTCGAGGGTTCACTCAAGTGGTGGGGGTTGACTATTCTGAAACCTTTGCACCTGTGGCTAGGATGATAACTGTTCGAACCTTGTTAGCTGTGGCTGCAGCTAAGAACTGGCCTGTGATGCAAATGGATGTTACTAATGCATTCTTGCATGGAGATTTGGAGGAAGAAGTATTCATGACATTACCACCTGCCTACTCTTTTCTAAAGAAGTTGCAAGCTAGTAAATCTGGTGCGTCTCACAATTGGTCTCAAGGGGAGATATTTGCGGATACCAATTGCTCACCATTAGTCTGCAAACTTGATAAATCTTTATATGGACTCAAACAGGCTCCAAGGCAATGGTTTGTCAAGTTTTCTCAAGCAGTTATGAATGCAGGGTTTGTGCAATCTAAAGCTGATTATTCTCTATTCACTAGACAGAATGGTTCAGCTTTTACTGCCTTGTTGGTCTATGTGGATGACATGGTTATTACTGGCAATGATGACATGGAAATTCAGAGACTAAAACAGCACTTGAAAACTCAGTTTCAGGTCAAAGATCTTGGAGAAATGAGGTATTTTCTAGGGATTGAAGTAGACAGAACTGATCAGGGAATCTGTCTCAATCAAAGGAAATATGCTCAAGAAATGATTGAAGAAGCTGGGATGAGTCAGTCTAAGCCATTACAAACTCCCTTAGATTGTCATGAGAAGTTGTCAAAAGAAGGGGAGCCAATGACAAATCCTCATCAATATAGAAGGTTAATTGGTAAGCTGATTTACCTCACTGTGACAAGGCCTGATATAACCTACTCAGTTCAGGTGTTGAGTCAGTTTATGCAAGCTCCTTGTGTCGAGCATTGGAAGGCAGCTAAACACCTAATCAGATACATCAAGAGCTCTCCAGGCCAAGGATTACTCTTGTCTACTAAGAGTGATTTGAAGTTACATGCTTATTGTGATGCTGACTGGCAGTCATGTCCCATGACAAGGAGATCAATTACTGGATTTTGCATCTTCTTAGGCAACTCATTGGTTTCTTGGAGAACCAAGAAACAGTCCTTTGTGGCTATGTCTACAGCAGAATCTGAGTATCGGGCAATGGCTTCTACTTGTTGTGAGATCACATGGTTAGTGAGATTGTTGACAGATTTGCAGTTGGAAGTCAAGGAGCCTGTGGAGTTGTTTTGTGATAATCAAGCAGCATTACACATAGCAAAAAATCCTGTCTTTCATGAAAGGACAAAGCATATAGAAGCAGATTGTCATCTTGTAAGAGATAAGGTGTTAAGTCATGAGTTGGAGGCAAAGTACATCAACACTAAAGAACAACCAGCAGATCTGTTCACTAAGGTGCTTAGTCTGGAGCAGATTCAAAAGTTCCTACTCAAGCTAGGAGTAATAAACCAGTTTATCACTGCATAGCTTGAAGGGGAGTGATGTAATAAAAAGTTAGTTAGAAGGTTGTTAATGTGCTGAGTTTGTTAGAGTCACTCCTTAGGTTTACTGGAGACAAATATATAGAAGTGAATCTTCTTACATTGTAACACAACAGAAAGAGAATACAGTAAAAACACTGAAAAACAGAAACTCTCTCTTCTCCACTGATATTCTCTACTTGTCTCGTATCAAGTTCTTCTCCTCTACAACCTCAATCTCATGAATCTCAATCTCAATCACATCATTAAAAACCGGACCGGAATGGATTGGATCGGACCAAAAATCCATAGTTTACGGTCCAACCCGAGTTACAGTTTTATACGGTCCAAAACCCGGACCGGACCAGACCGTAACCCGGATTTTCAAAAAACCCTGGACCGTAGACCGGACCAAATTTTGCACAACCCTACTTGAGGCTCAATAGTGAAGTAGACGGGAAAAAATAGTATAAATTCGAAATTGATTCTTAATTTCACGAGAATTCTATCAAACGAACGCATATCGGTAGATCGAAGATCAATAGTGAAGTAGACGCAAGTCTTAGCCTTCATTTTTGGTAAAATAACATGCTTGTAAAACGAGTCCTATACGACTTTGGCTTTATAAGAATGTGACAATACTAAAAAAGAAATTTGCAAAAGCAATATTTAAGTAGTGTATGTTAAGGCAATAGATACGACTTGTACATCATTGGATCTATTTGCCTTTTTCAGCCTTATAACTAAAACAAATATGATATGGTCACTTTTCTACATAATAATATAACGTACCCATCAATCTTTTTGGTGGATTGTCCCAAAATATAGCAACTTATACCAATGAAAAATAATACTCCATCCGATAAAAAATAAGTGTCGTTTTAGCAATATAAATTTTATCAAATTATCTGCCGTTTTAAGTTTTTTAGCCAATAAATGAACAATAATTATAAGAAATGTTCTTGAAATTTTGTGTAAATAATTAATTTTAGTTCTAAAATATTTCTTATTAGTTCAAAAGAAGGATAAATATTAAATACGTGATAAGATTTAGAAAAACTTTACAAAATCTATGTTATTTAATATTTTTCTTAAAAATTGTGTCAAAGGCTAAAGTGACAATTATTTTTGATCGGATGGAGTATTAGTATAAAAAAGTCAAAATTAAAACATCAAAAGATTGGTCAAGGATATGAAATGTTCATACATATATTTTTTGAGTTTAAAAGTCGATATAATTAATGACTTATGAGTTATAATGTATATATAGTTTTAAGTTATTGAGTCGAAATATAAAGTCTTGTTTATAATAAATATTTTTATGGGAAGCTAGATTCGGGTTATTTTTTATGTGATGATGTTGGATTGTGTTCGATAAATTAATTTAATTAAATCGTTTTTTTTTATGAATTTTGTAAAATATGGAAGTTTTATGAAAATAAGGCTATACTTGTATGTAATTTTTTTAATGAGGATAACAAAAAAAATCAAAATATTGAAATTTATTACATGAGGTTACATAGGTTAATTTTAGAAAAACATTTAATAATTTTACTTAATGATCTAATAAAATATGATAAACGTTTTTTAAATGGGTAATGTATGACAATGCTATATCTCATAGGTATTCTGATGTTATTTTTAGGAGGATCGGATTCGCTATTTAAAAGGATTGACGATACAGTTTGTTGTCCTTCTTCCTTCTAACTCTATGTAAATTTTATTATATTATATAATAGTAACTTTCTTAAAAAATAATACAAAGGGATATAAGTTCGTCTTTCATATATTTGCTTTTTTAAAAATTTGAAGTTTAATTTATTTGTTTAAGTAAAATTTGTAGCTATAAAAAAAATTACCTTCTTACTATAATTTTAAAAATTAGAATTTTATTTTAAAAAATTAATTTTTAAGACAAGACAAAATATCATATTGATTTTTCAGACCCAATTAAGGACATAATATTAGGGCCCGTTTAGTTTTAACTCCGGTATCGAAAACAGAATGGAAACGAATCTAGTCCATATGTACACCCTTATTCATGAAAGTTTTTGGAATCATTCCTTGTGGTTAGAAGAAATTGAAGTTGAATTTGATTACTTTTGATACCCTATAGGATAACAAAATGTGAGAAGACAAGTACAAACCACAATGAATGATTCCATAAAATTTCATGAATAATGATATACATATGGACTAAATTCGTTTCCATTCCGTTTTCGTTTCCGGAGTTGGAACCAAACGGGCCCTTAGTTTATAGGAACCACTAACATACACATATTTGCAAATAAGGACTAAATCAAACATATATACGAGTCTGGGTCCACAATTGTGTGCTCATTTTGGCCAAACAATTACATTTCCTCGTGGGGTCATTTATGCAAATATGCAAATTTAACCGCCCTGTAATGCAAATTTTATCCAATTGTCTAAGAATTATTAACCATTATTTATAAACAACTACAAAAACGACATAAAAATACTTAATTTATATCAATCTGAAACATAAAAATTTTGTGAATTTTTTCTATTACAAATTATGATTTATTATAACAATTAAATTTAATAAAAGCTAATAAAAAATATAGGGCCCGTTTGGTTTTATCACCGAAAACGAAAAGGAAAATAATCTATTCTATATGCATATCCTTTTGGAATCATTCCTTATGATTTGAACTAGTTGAAGTAGTATTTGATTAGTTTTGATACCCTATAGGGTAGCAAAATTGAGGAAAACACGTGCATTTTCCTGAAACGATTCCAAAAATTTTCATGAACAAGGCATGTATATGGACTACATTCATTTCCATTCCGTTTCCATTTCTGAAGTTACAACCAAACGGGGATAGTCTCTAGTGTGTTATATATTTATCGCTTAAGCTTGGATTTTGCTTAAAAAGTATTATTATTATTATTAAGTGCCCGTTTGGTTGAAGCGGTGGAATGAAAACGGAATGCAATCGGTTAAGGGTAAGGAAAAGAAATGAAAATAAAGGTATTACTTTCGTGTGTTAAAATGACTCTAACCAAACATAGTTTTTGATTGATTCGGAATCATTCCGTTACCGGGAATGATTCCTAGATCTTCCAAACGAGCCCTAAATGTGCTGATTATATTTTACATTTCCTCCTTTTTTTTTTTTTAATAAATTTTTTAATACTAATTAACTGTCAAACTCAAAGTAGACCTTAAAACTAATTTCTAACTAATACCCTTATCTAAACTGCGAAATAAGAGTCAAAATAGACCTCTAAAATCAATTAAAATTACTAATCTTTTCCTAAATTTTCAACTATATTCGGTTTATTCCCAATTTAATACTCAAAATTCTTCGCCTCCCCCACTCAACTGTAGCCTGTAGTAGCTTTGTGTACTTTTTACTTTCTCTCTCTTCCTCTATCCCTGTCTTGTGATCCACCAGTTACCCAGTACCCTCCATTGCAGATTAACCATGAATCTGCTCATTTCTTAACTCTTCCATAGCCGACATAGTTGAATGTGGGTTTTCATTGAAACCCATATACAGCAAGAGATATTTTGAAGCTCAATATACCTGAGAGATTGAAAATTTTGCTTCAAATTGATTTCTTTAGTGTTTAATCCCCTACCCACCACCAAACAAATCCAATTTTAGTTTGGTAGGGTTAGGGGTTTTCTTCTATTTGATTCTTCTTGCTGTTTCCATCACAACTCATGGTCGCGGGTCTTGTCTAATTTTGCTTCAAGTTACCGATCTCTTAAATTATTAATTTATTGTATATGGTTTTTTGTGGGTTTGGCACCTTCTTCTGTTGTTTCTCGCCATTTACTAGGGTTTGTTCATTTATGGGATTGAGATGATGCTCCAGCTTAAAGTTATTTGGCACTTGTTCATTCTTTGTGCCATTGGTTTTGCTTTGATAGTTCGAGGATCTACAGGTATTGTCCGATTTTCATGACCTATTTGGGTTTTTCTTTTGTCACAAATCTCATGTGGGTTTTGTGTTCAGCTTATGATTTGAGTATCATGTGTAATGCATGCTTTACATCTTGGTTTCTTATAATCCGCCATTGTTTATGTTCTGGTCATTGGCTAATTGATACTAGTAATGGGGATTTATATCAACTTAGAGTAAGTATGAATTGGGTTTTTTCTCTGAGACAATGTGGTTGATAGCTCAAAGTTATTTTTGAAGCTACTGTCACTTTCTCAAGCTATGTTCTTCACTTCTGCAATAACATTGTTTTCCAGGGTAATTTGAATGGTTAATATGATTTTGAAAAATTAGGAGCTTGACCACTTTTGATCTGTCATAACTATCTCTTCTCCCTTCCTTTTTGGTTCAATTTGATTTCTCAACTTTGCTAACTGAAAGTCTGTTGTCTTCATGGGTTGCCTGATCTGCATAAAGGGTTGAATTGATCTCATTAAAGGGTAGCAGAAGTGTTGATTTTATTTAGATTTAGCAAATAGAGTTTTCTTAGAAAAGAAAGTCACCTTTCAGATTTATCCATCATCTATGTTAATCATACATGAAAATTGTTGCTAAGTGATCATTTTACCATCTAAACTTCGAATATAAACTTTATGTTTCCATCCAGGGTTTAGTATATTTCCGTCTAAAGAGGCAGCCTCTGCGTTTTCACATGTGGAGGAACAAAACCTTGATTACATACCCAGTGTAGTAGTGCAGTAGTATATTTCTTAGCAAATAGGGTTTAGTATATTTCTTAAATGGTAATTTTCAATTGCAGTAGTGCAGTAGTGCTTCAGCATTTATTTTGGTTGATTTACAAAGAATTTAAGTTCATTTTCGGTTTTCATGTAGGATCAACATTTCTGCCTCCACTAACATCTCATCCATTTGAGTCGTCTCCACCAGGCCCGAAAAACATTCAGCCATCCCCATCCCACTTGCCTAGTACTGCCATTGTATCACCAACTCAGTCAGCAGTAGCACCTCAACCACCTTCTTCAGCTCCACCATCTCTTGGGGCGCCGTCACATGATTTAGCTCCACAACAACCAATACATGTTTATGCTACACCACCTGTTGCGATTCCGGACATTCCTACTTTACAGTCACCTGTTGTTCAACCTCATAATTTAACTCCCTCACTGCCTGTTTTTGCACCATATGCTTCAGCTTCCCCTCAAGCTAGTATCCCGAAACATGCTTATAGTCCAGCATCAACTGCTGTTCCATCACATGTTTCATCTCTACCACCAGTTGCTATTTCACCACACACTTCAGTTCCACGGCCACCTGTAACACCATCTCATGTTTCATCTTTACCGCCATTAGCTATTTCACCACATACTTCAGTCCCACGTCCACCTGTTACGCTATCTCACATTTCATCTTTACCACCATTAGCTGTTACACCACACACTTCAGTCCCACACACACCTGTTACGCCGTCTCATGTTTCATCTTTACCACCATTGGCTATTTCACCTCATACTTCAGTCCCACAGCCACCGGTTATGCCATCTCATGTTTTTGCTTCACCACCACTGGTTTCCCGACCTTCATTATCTACACCACCACCTTCTACGACTTTTCATGATTCAACCAGACCACCCCCTGCCATATCCCCATCTATTTCATCAAAGTCTCCTCGACCATCAGAATATGCTTTACCGCCATCGCATACTGTAGGTCGAACGCCTTCTGCATTGTCACCACAAGCTTCTTCAACTACACCAACACATGCTACGACAATACATCATCGCACTTCACCATCACCTGTTGCCTATCCTCGTTCAGCTTCATCACCCCCCTCTGTACCACTAAAAGCTACATTCCCATCCACGCCTGTTGCTCCATTAGGCAATTTGGCTCCACTACCCTCTATTCCCACGCTGCCTGCACGACCACCATCAGCTCCCATGACATTCCATACTTCAACTCCACTGCCTCCTGTTAGATCTGAAGGTTTGGCTCCATATTCACCTCCTATTGTGCCACTTTTACCTTTACCTGTTGTTTTGCCATCACACTTGCCAACTCCATCGCCTTCTGTCGCACCTCATGATCCTACACCATTATTAGCACCTCCTACGATTCCTGACTCATCTGCTCCGCCACCAGTAGCTGTGAATCCTCACCACTTTGGTTCTTCACCTACTATTTCACCTCATGCTACACCAAAATCTCGTGTTCCATCCCATTCTTCAGCTCCACCACCTCAGTTGATGCCATCTGATGTTACAGCTCCGCCGCATCCTTCCGCTACCCCACCCATTACCATCCCATCGCATGTTATGGCTCCGCCTCCCTTCGACAATCCACGTGTCTTGGCTTCACCTCCAACTTATACGCCAAAAGTTTCAGCTCCACCACCCAACCCCAATATACCAGAACATTCTTCAGCTCAATCACCTCTTTCTGCACCAACACATGCATCAAGTTCACCACCTACTGCTTTGTCACCTCCACCTGCATCACATGATTTGGGTCCCCCTCCTACTCACGCGCCATACATTTCAGCTCCACCACCTGGTGCCACTGTCTCTGATCATTCTTCAGCTCCACCTCCTACCCCACCAATAGATGCATCAAGTCCACCACCCCATGTGGTGCCACCTATTGTTTCACCACCATCACCACCTGATGCTGCACCATCGCATGATTTGGCTCCATCTCCTCCTGCTGAGTCACATTTTTCAGTTCCACCTCCCTCTTCTACCCCACCAATCAGTTCCCCTACATCAAAGAATGCTTCGTATCCACCAAGTGCGTCAGTGCCACCCCATGCATCAGCTCCATCAACTGCTGCTGAGTCTCCTCTTATCGCATCCTCTCCATCTGTTCACACGGTGCCATCTGGATCTTTACCACCACTTTCATCTCCAGTGGCCTCAAACTCGTCAGGTATAATATTATAATAGCTCATTTCTCTACTTTTGCTTGCTAGTTAGATGATGGGAATTAATAAGAATGGGTTACAGTGCAGGAAAAATAGAATTTGATGAATAATGACTACCAGTCTACCATAAGTGGATTTGAATTTGACCATCATTTAGCTAGACCAAGTTACATAATTTACCATTTTAGTAACATCTTGAACTTTTTATTTTTTTTTGTATTTATTGTGAAAGAATTAAAAATAATTCAGTATATGGATGCTAGAGAAATATCTAACACAATGCATATTCATATTCAAGTAGCAGTTGAAGGAAATTCTTGAATCAGAAAATTAGAGATTGTAAATTGTGAGCCTTTTCCTGTCCCTTCCCATGGATCTTTTGGTTATTAGACTGAATTTACAATGCAAATATTGTACCCTTATTAGGTAATTGATCAATGTTTGAAACTGCTTTTGTTGTGCATTACTTATTGTGTCATAATAATCCAGCACCCTTGGTGGTTCCTCCAGTCAGATCTCCATCCATCAATCCAGTTATACCCAGAGAACCTCCGTCTATTTCACCAGGTGAATGATTTTTTCTTACTATTTTTTTCAGAGTTTTTTTCCGTTAGGTGTTCCCTTCTCTTCTTCACATTTGTTTATTCTAGGTCCTAATAAAGTAATAAGCATTGAAATGTATCTTCCTGTTTACATCCATATTTGGACAGGTGAAAGATTTACATCCAATTATGTGCTTAGTACCCGCTTGTATCTGTCAGTATGCTATTAAATCTTAATGCAGCCTAAAAAGAACTCTTAAAATTTATTATAACATCCAGATGATGCAGTTACCTTATTGATCATCTAGTTAAGACGACTTCTGCACACAAAACAAGGCTATGGAAAGAATGTGAGCCCTCCTACATGATTTTGTAATATTTTTTTTACAGAGGCTCAACTGCCACATGTATCGAGCCCAGCTCCAAGCATTGACCAAAGAGGAGTTCCGGTTCCCGTGGCTCCTAGTGGACAAACACACCCATTGTCCCCAGCCGCCCAACACCCACTGTCCCCAGCCACCCAACACCCACAAGGTATTATAAAGAAGCCCGTTGATATCAGTAATATAACACCTCTGATGAAAACTTTTGTGTGCAAAGTTGAAATGTTAACTATATTCTATCTTACCAATACCATCCTTTCATGAGTATACTTTCCATCAAGTGAATTTAAATATAACATCTCATCCTTACGTACCAAAGGTACATAACAAAAGCCCGTTTTGGTGAACTGCTAATGCTAAAATTGAAGCTTGTGGTGATGTATAAGTTTAGACAAAATTTCAGTCTACATCTAAAGTGCTGTTTTGTACAACTCTTTATTTTTATGAATTAAATGAGAAAGGATCATATCAGTAATTCTATTGTTGTGAAAAACGAGGATTGTAAAGGGGCACAAATAAGTAAATAAATGTTCACAGATTGTACGCAAGAGTGCACATTTAATATAATGTAAAGTGAATAATTTGTTAAATGTGCACTTTTTCTATTGCAGAGTTGGGGCAAAAAGTACACTTTACAAAAAATGTGCATTTTCAGTTAAAAAATATGCACATTTGGCACATATTTATGCACTTTTTGATCCTCACTTTCCTAGCATTTTAAGTTCTACTAGCCATGTCATGTATCTAAACTACTTTTGTAGGCTTTGCACCATATATTGCTCCTTCCGTTCACAAGTCGAGAGGGCTGCCTAGTTTAGCTCCGGTTGCTTCTGTTACACCCCCTATATCTCCAACAGTCAAAGAAGCTCATAGCCCTTCATTTTCTCCTTTACCCTCAATTAGCAAAGGCCGTCATCAAACTTCATATAATGTACCATCACCAGCTCCAAACCAACAAGGTACAATATCATTCTTCTGAAGAAGGTGTTTGGTTAAACATTTTTTTAACTGTAGTTATAGCCTAACGTCCTTGTGACATAGGTCAACATGAAAGTCCTGCACCTGAGAGCACACCCAAATATCACCCGCCAACTATTCATAACCCAGGTATATCTGGTTTCCTGGACAAGGGATGTTCTGTTTGAGGGACAGCACTTTCGACATCAAACTCTCTCTTCCTTGCAGGAACTTCACCAGCCATGGCTCCTTCCCAGTCTCCTTCAACAGAAGATTACATCAGTCCTGCTTCTGTATCGGCCTTACCATTTCCATCTGGCCCCTCTATGAGTAAGACAAACTCTTCTTGTTCATCCTTAATTATTTGAATGAAGAAAGCAAAATCTCATCTATCTGTCACTTTTTTCCCACTTTTGCTAGCCCCTTTTCTGTCTCCTGAAATTTCTCCTTCTGGGTCATCAACAAAGAAACCGGAGCTCGCGCCACCTATACTGGCACTACCACCACCGCCTCCTAACGACAGTATGTACCTTATTGATTTTAGCTTTGATAGTGCTGATTCCAGTATTCTGTCTGTTGTATATCTTTTGGTATATCTGACATAAATTGATGGTCTTTCTAGATTGCCTGTCCTATACCTGCCTGGAACCATACACAAATACAATTCCAGGATCACCTTGTGGTTGTGTTCTTCCAATGAAAGTTGAGCTACGAATTGGTGTTGCTTTGTACAACTTTTTCCCTTTGGTTCCAGAAATGGCTCGGGAAATTGCAACGGGTATATTTATGAAGCAAAGTCAAGTACGCATCATGGGAGCAAATGCTGCAACTGAGCAACCCGACAAAACTCTACTCCTCATAGACTTGGTACCGCTTGGTGATAAGCTTGACAACATTACAGCATTTTTGATCTATGAGAGGTTCTGGAAGAAGCAAGTTGCTATAAGCAAATCACTGTTTGGTGACTATGATGTACTAAATGTGCAGTATCCAGGTAGCTAGCACTTCAAATTTCCGCTCACTTTCTCATTATATATCAACTTACATTTTTCTGAAATCCTGGGAAATTGTAGGTCTTCCTCCTTCTCCTCCCATGGCTCCTTCAGACATTGCTGATATGAATGGAGGGCCTTATCCGGGGGGTCAAGGTAGTAAAATACATCCTCTAGGAGTTGATGTATCAAAGCAAGGACGTAAACACAGACTTAGCAGCATCCTTATAGCTATCATAGTTTTCTCAGCTGTTGGGGCTGTGCTTCTGTGCCTTTTACTCGGGTGGATTTTGCTGTTCAGACATAGAAGACATTTTAATCAATCAGCAGATGCACCACATGTTTACCCGTCTTCTATTGCAAGGTCAACCGGTAAGGCACCCACAAGTCACAACAATGATCTCATGTTTTTATAATATAAACCTTTGCTGTACAAAAATGTTTGTTGTGTTCTCATCATCATTTCTCTTGTATAATTGTGGAGTATATTGGGTGACATTTGAGTGAAATAGTGACCTGACTAAATAATGTCATGCTAATATAATAATAGCCTAGCCACATTATTTATAATAGTTTAAAGTATAACAAAAGGAAAGAGACTGACCTTGATGCAATTATTGAAGAATATAGTTGAACTTACAAGTAATGAGAACCAAAACTGCTTTATGTTAATTAGTGATGCTATATATTTCTCATTGCATAGATTACATAAGAACTGTGTTTGCAGGGCCAACGGGACAATCGGCTGGAAGTCGCCCAAGTTTTTCATTGTCATTTGAATCAAGTGTTGCTGCATACACTGGATCGGCTAAGACTTTCAGTGCAGGTGAGATTGAGAAAGCCACTGATAACTTAAACCCTTCCAAAGTACTCGGGGAAGGTGGATTTGGACGTGTTTATAGTGGTGTTCTTGAAGATGGAACCGAGGTTGCAGTAAAGGTCCTCAAGAGAGATGATCAACAAGGTGGAAGGGAATTTTTGGCTGAAGTTGAGATGCTTAGCCGGCTTCACCATAGGAACTTAGTTAAGTTGATTGGTATCTGCGTGGAGGAGCATGTCCGATGCTTAGTTTACGAACTTGTACCCAACGGCAGTGTTGATTCTCATCTGCATGGTAATATTATTTACATATATGAAAGTAATGAAACTAATCCTAAAAAATAATTTGGTCATATTTTTAATATTTGGTGTGATATTCTGAAATTTCCAGGGACAGACAGACAGACTGCTCCTCTTGATTGGGCTACCCGGTTGAAAATTGCACTCGGTGCTGCTCGTGGTCTAGCTTATTTGCATGAAGATTCGAGCCCCCGTGTCATACATAGGGATTTCAAGGCCAGTAACATTTTGTTAGAATCTGACTTCACACCCAAAGTCTCAGACTTCGGCTTGGCTCGAACTGCAATGGATGAAGAGAATAAGCACATCTCGACACGCGTCATGGGAACTTTCGGGTATGAATTCTCTCTTTGTTCCTTGAACTAGTTCTTTTAGGATGCACTTTCAGCTAAAGCTTCCATTCCTTTGGGAAGCTGTTTCATGCCTTTGATCCAAACTGGAAACTAGTTCAGCTTTAGGGCCCGTTTGGTTTTAACTCCGGAATCGAAAACGGAATGAAAACGAATCTATTCCATATGTATACCCTTGTTCATGAAAGTTTTGGAATCATTCCTTGTGGTTTGAAGTAATTGGAGTAGAATTTGATTACTTTTCATACCTACAGGGAAACAAAATGGGGGAAGCAAGAGCATTTTGCATGAAACCGAATGATTTTATAAAATTTCATGAATAAGGATAGACATATAGACTAAATTCGTTTCCATTATGTTTCCGTTTCCGGAGTTGGAACCAAACGGGCCCTTAGCCTAAATTAAACTGGTAACTAAGGCTAGACTAAAGCTTCCATTTTTATCTTACTGTAAAAATGGGTTTATAATGGGCGGTTTTGTGCAAAATAACCGAAATCACGGGTCATTTTGTGTACTTTACAGTTTACCCTAAAAATTAAGGTAATACTATCAAAGTTGTGTCCTGAATTTGGTAAGCATATGTTAAATGCATATTCATATGGAACTTAAAAATGTGCAGGTATGTGGCTCCGGAGTATGCCATGACAGGACACCTTTTGGTAAAGAGCGACGTCTATAGTTACGGAGTAGTCCTTCTCGAGCTCCTAACTGGTCGGAAACCTGTAGATATGTCACAACCACCCGGCCAAGAAAACCTCGTTGCATGGACAAGGCCGTATCTAACGAGCAAAGAAGCTCTAAAATCAATCATTGACTCGGATCTAGGACCGGACATATCCTTTGACAGTGTAGCCAAGGTAGCAGCCATTGCATCCATGTGTGTCCAACCCGAGGTCTCACACCGACCCTTCATGGGCGAGGTTGTTCAGGCTCTAAAGCTCGTCTGCAACGAGTGTGACGACGCCAAAGACGAATTCGACTTGTCTAGCCAAGACGAAAACTTATCAAACGAGGCTCGGGATCATCCCTTACAAGCCAAGTATAGTGTTCATAGCTATGGTGAGGATGTCGAGAAAGGGCTGTCAGTATCGGATGTTTTTACTACCACGGATGTGGGATCGGGTTGCAAGGGGTCCGAGTCGTACAGGAGACATTCGTCGTCTGGGCCGATCGGAGGAGGGAGGAGCTGGAGGTTTTGGAAGAGAGCTAGAACGACGTCGTCTAGAGAGGATGTTGTTGGTGAGAATGGAATGTACAGGTTTTGGTCAGGTTCACATTGATATGTTTTGTAGGATTTGGGACTTTAAGAAGAGAGTTAAGTGCTTTGTATGCCATTGTACAGATGATTATTTATTGTATCATGGTTTTCTTTCATTGGTCCTTCTACAAATCTTCATTTTCCTTTAAACTAAGTCCAAATTTATAATAATAATAAGAAAATATGAGTTCCCACCAAAAAAAAAAAAAGAAAATATGAGTATTACTAAAAAACATGAAGGTTCATTTTGTTTGATTGTGAAAAGATTAGGCATGTATTCAAAAAACAAAAAAAAAACAATTGTGTCGTTAACCTATTTGAATATCTCGACGCCCAACTCCATTCCGAAGTTCTTCTCTTTGGTGTTCAAAAAAAATTTTATACTCTCATTCGTAAGGATGATTTAAGTTGGACTACTTTTAGCAGATAGGTCTAATTGTATTTTTATCATTTTTTTAACAAGCTAAAATTGATGTAAAAATTTTTAATACTATTTGGACTACTTCCTTCTTCCCCTTTTTCAATAAAAAAGTTTTGCTCCCTCTCATAATGTTTAAAACGAAAGAATCTTAATGTCAATGAGAAATTTGGTTCGATGGCGGAGTCTGAAGGCTTTAAATTAAACGAGTGGGGTTTGAAGAGCCCCATCTTTCGTTGGGTTTAGGTAAGGGAAATATCCCTGCTAGCTATTGCTGTTGTCTTTGCTGAATGGCCGTTATTCGGGGCTTTTTCCTTGTTGTTTTATAGATGGATGTTTAATTGAAAGAAAATTAAACTAAAATAATTTATGAATTTTTAAAAGATTTATCAAAAAAATATCTTAAAAAACTTCCCCTTTTGTATTCAACCACCATTGTTTTTATTAGTATTAGACAAAAATAGTTGAATTTTTTTTAAATTAATTTTTCGTAATTTTTCTCCATGTTAATACAAATAAATAAAATATACACTATAAAAAGAATATGTCTATATAGAAAATCACTTATACTTAAACATGCAATATAAACTAAAACAAAAATATAAATATTTTATATTTACAAATTAAAACACAATAGTTTATAATATCAATAACACATTTTATATTTATAACATACTATTTTATGTATAAAATACTTCATAATTTAATAAATGAAATTCACGTTTAAAGCTACATATTATGATTGCTCGAGTCCAAGAATACAAAAATAGAAATGTAAAAGCTAGTGTCAATAATTGGACACATGCAATATATATGCAGATTTATTTGATCTCAAATGATAACCACACAATCACTAGTGTACAAAAAATGTAATGTATGGATGGGAAAGAAAGTTAAAGTTTAAAGCTTTTTGGTTAATTTAAAGCACATGATTTTAAAGTATATATAGTAATAACTATCATAAATTATGGAGAAAATATTTGATTACTTATGAGTCAAGTTAGTTAATTTGTAAAAAAAAGCCAAATATTTCAAAAAATCATTAATAGTATATATTGAATAAAATGTATTAATTATATATATATATATATATATATATATATATAGAGAGAGAGAGATTTTAGTTCAAGTGAGGAGAGAGCTTGTAGATATAAATTAGGAGAGTTGTAAGCCATTTGATAAATTTAAATCAATGGCTCTCACACGCTCATCACTAATGGCATTTTTGTAAATTAACTTAAAATCTGGAAAAATACCCTTACGTTCAAAATAGTCATTGGTGTTCATACTTTTATACGTCATTGTTCATGTTTTTATACATTGGTGTTCATAGTATTTTTATTCATCAAAGTGTCATGTCTATTTATTCTTTTGTGTTCATTTTATAATGCATATATGTTCATTTACATTATATAACCACAAAAAATAAAAAAAACTTATCACAAAACGTTAAAAGATGATCATAATATGTTATGTATGTGTCAAAGTTATAGATAAGTAATCAGTGTTCATACTTTTATACGTCACTGTTCATGTTTTTATTCGTCAGTGTTCATACTTTTTATGTCATTATTCATGTAAATATTATAAACTATTTTTCTATAAAACATTTTGCCGAACAGTTTGCGTGCACACTAAAAGGAGCATATATATTATTCAATTGGAGCTATTAGACCAACTCAACATATGTATATACATGTATTTTCTCAATCAAACACAAAATGATTCAAACAAATTTGATTTCGAACACAAACATCAATCATAATGAAATATAAACCTTAAGAATGGAAATCTAAACAATGAGAGTAGAAATTCGAAGAAACAAAACCTGAATCGTCTTGTATTCTCTTTGATTTCACAATTTTGTATGTAGTCGATCTCTGAATATTATAAACACGATTTTGAAGAAAAGTATAATTTTCAAAAAAAAATGAATAGCATATTATAAACACCATAATTGTAAAAAAAAAATGAATATATACTTGTAAAAAAATGAACATCATATTTCATTAACACGGTTTGAAAGAATAGCATAATTTAAAAAAAAAATCCGAAAAAATGTTTTCAAAAAAAAATACAAAAATGAACAATTAATGTTAAAAAATGAATAGTTAGTGTTGGAAAAAAATGAACATTTATTGATAAAATATGAACAATGACTCTTTTAAAAATGAACACATTATGAACACCAATTTTTATTTACAAAAATAAAATCTGAAAAAAAAAATTGGTGATGTGGCATGCCACATGTCACCACCCCGGCTCTCCTCATTCCTATCTGCAAGGGTCCTCCTCACCGGAACCGGACCCTATATATATATAGAGAGAGAATTTGACTCTCATGTAAACAACTATTACCATGTAAAATGAGAACAACCTCTATCCGTTAGATCGTTAAATAGATGGCTGAGATTAGGCGATATTAAAGGAAACAAAATCGTGTTATTAATGGAAGAAATATTCGCCGGACCTGACTCTATATATTCAACGATATAGTCACATATATTCGGTGTTTACATGTTCACATGGTAACAGCTATTTATTTCATTTTTAGCAGTGTTTCTCATTTCTTATCGTGAGAAAGATAATCATAAATATATATATATACCCAAATCTAAGATGATATAATCTCATTGTATATATATTTTAAAAATATCTCACTCTTTTTTTAATACAAAAAAATATATAAATATTAGGCCATCCTTATTGGTGACTATTTGTGTGAGTTTCTTAGTTATTTATTTTTGGCGAAAATGTATTTTTAAAAAGACTAACCCGTTTGATATGACTAAATCAATGAAATTAAAATCACGATTGAGTTTGAAATAAATAATTGGAATCAACCATATTTAAAACTTGATATTTGGTATAACATTAATATAAAGAATTCATAAAACATTTATTTGATTTTATATCATTTTCTATCACTTTTTGGTGATATAGCTTGACCAAAATATGCTTATCATAATAATTTAATCAATTTAACAATTTATAAAAATATTTAAGACACTTAAATTAAAATATTATCATCAAAATTTATTCTAAATATTATTATTTAAATAAATAGCTATAGAATAGATATAAAAAAAATTAAAATACTTTTAATTTTAAAATTATTAATACCATGGAATGGATCACACTTCCTCTTATAAGTTATTTCGTGCAATCATTTACATTTCGATTTTATGCCTTGTCAAACACACGATATGAAATTAGTCATTTCGACATCGTTTTCTGAAATAACGTTTATACTCAATGGAAAGAAATTTTATGAAATTCTATAAATTTTTGTTATAAAAAAAAATCATTAAATTCTAAAATATTTGAATTATTTGGAAATCTACAATCAAAACTAGTTTGAAAAGTGATTAAGATTCTCCTAATCATCATTCTCAAATTTGGTATGGACATTTGCTTTCTTCTTTTTCTAATTACTTCATCATCACGATGTGATTCTCGTGAGACCTAGATTAATAGGATCCTTTTTCTTTTCCTTAATTCTCTATTTTCTTTTTTAATTACTCAAATAACCCAATATTTATTTATCGAGATATATATATATTTCACGTCGAATATAAAGGGATAACATTGGTAGACCACTGCCCTATTATCGGTACAATAAAATGTAGTGTAAAATCCTGACTCGATAATGTCCGTATCGACCTACGTAAATATCACCAAGTAGGGCTGTGCAAAATCGGTCCGGACCGGTTTATATAATCGGTATAACAAAATGTAGTGCAAAATCCCGACTCGATAATGTCCGTATCGACCTAACGTAAATATCACCGAGTAGGGCTGTGCAAAATCGGACCGGTCCGGTCTACGGTCCAAGTTTTTTGAAAACCCGGGTTACGGTCCGGATCCGGTTTTGGACCTTATTAAACCGTAACCCGGGTTAGACCGTAAACTACGAATATCTGGTCCGGTCCGGTCCAATCCGGTCCGGTTTTGAGCCGGAAAACCTCACCAAAATTGCACAATTTTAGGTACAAACCGGTCCGGTCCCGTCCGAAGTATTCAAAATTGCACAATTTAAGTACAAACCGGTCCAACCCGAAACCGGACCGTCACGGTTCGGTCCCGATCTTGTCTATGGTCCAGGGTTTTTATCACCGATCTAGACCGATCCGGTCCGGTCCAATCCAGACCGTATGCACAACCCTATTACCGAGTTATATTTCTCTCTTAATTCCATTTTTAATTATAATAATCGGTTGAACCTAACATACATATCATACGCGCGATACCGTATTTTAACAATTTTCCACACGTTTTAGATCGGATTACCGGGTATTCATTCCGATACGGATTTTAACGTCTATAATATAAGATTATTTGACTCAAAATGAGTAATTATCATAAATCATGATGAGTTGAGGTTCATTTAGGGCTTATAGTAGATCTTATTATAACAAATGATGTCACGTCTTGACTTCTCACATGCTTCTTTTCATAATAACGATTTTAATCACCACTTAAGCATCTAAGTATTTGATTAATGCCATAATTGTCATACTAAACCATTACACGTGGCATGATTAACAATGCTTTGAATCATATTGCATAACGTACATTCTAATTATAAATTTACCTAATCACAATCAAACAACGTACCTTATAACTTTTCACATAAAAAGTCCTTTATTTCGCTAAATTATACAAAATTATTCATGAAACTTGATTTATTTTCCATAAAATCATAAATAAATATGTAGTCTAGTGTATAAATAGATGGCACCTTTATTGTCAATTTGTTTGAGGATGAAACCTTATTGTATACCCGTTGTGCGTGTGTGTTCTGACGTGTAATGAAACTCTCCATGTTATATTTGACCCGTCGATTTTTCATGTTCTGACTTATCGGATTTGTTAGTCTTAATACACTAATTGTGGGTGTGGACAATAATAGTCTGTTCTATTGGACTAACCGACTTTAAGGTATGTTTGTCAAGTATCAAGTGAACCAGTCGATTCCATTCGAGAGGAGTGAGGAGACAAATTGTCCCACATTGATAATAAATAAAAACATGTTCTATTGACAATTGATTTTAGGATGAAATTTCATTGGACTTATTTTTTAAGCTGAGACTCAATGCGCATCTCTACTCGGACGTACGACAAAACCTCAATGTATGCATGACCCGCCAAGATTTCATGAATTTTGTGTAATTTGCACTTTCAGCTAGACATCAGTTCGGTTTGGGCTAAACCACTAAACCGGCAGTTTAGGTTTTTCAGTTTGGCCAAACCGTGAGTTACCGGTTTAGGTTTAGGGTTTTTTTTTACCGTCGGTTAACCGCCGGTTTGGTTAAGTTTCCTTTTTTTCTTTTTTTTTTAATAAACCGCCTATCAAACCGGCTTGGGCTATGACCGGTTTAGGTTTCCGTTTAGCTTTTGGCCAAATCTAAACCATAGGTTCCAAGACCTAAACCGACGGTTTAGGTTTCGGACCCATGTCTACTTTCGGCCTTTTCCGGGTAGCTTTTATGAAAAAACACCAACTTAACGGGTGGTTTTATGTGATTATGTAATTTACCTCGCGGTCAAAATCTGCAATTGTGGTAAAATGATGTCTTCTCCAAGAAAAAGGGAGTGAAAATTGGGCGAGGGGTGAAAATGGCGAATGAGACAGAACAGCTGAGGTACGTCGGTCGACGGCGACCGATCACCCGCGGTTGATTGGAAAGCGACGTTAGATTTCCGGTTTGATGCTGGATGAATTAGCGAAGCCGGCGACTCTAATTTAGTACTAATCAGCATCACTTCTCATGGTAATGAAATTCAATTGTTCTTCGTAACCAATTTTCTCGCAACTTCTTACTTGATTTATGAAATTTGATTAGACTTTAAGGTTCTAGGGTTAGATACTTAGATTGCTAAACCTAATTTTGGGGTTTACCTGATAAAACTGATTCAACGATGCTTAGTGTTTTTCTATAGTGTTTCTTTGGGATTGGGCATTAATTAGAGATTCGGAATCGTTTTGAGATTGAAGTCCAGAAATTTGACTAGTTTTGGAATTGGGGAACAGATCTACCAGTAGAGTTAATGCTGAACGATTATCTTAATTGGCTCCATTACTTTATACAGTATGATACTGTAGTTTCTTGTATATCGTTCCTCTTAGGTTTTGATGAAGCATATGTCCTTTTTTTTATAGTGGGATGCTTATTTTAGGATCTAAATCATCCCTGCAATCTTCATCTCTTCTAAACTGTGGCTGTAACCAAAACCCTCATGAAATCAATGAGATTTGTCATCAATTCATCATCATTATCTGCATATACAATAATAATATCAGTATCAAAACTTCAGTTGGTGGGGCAGTGTAAGAGAAGAGAAATTCATGGCTATGATTGGTAGACAAATAGATGAACAAAACCATACACTGGACTACTACTTATCTTGATTTCTGTACACTGATTTTGTACATTTTTGAAAAGTGATTCAGGAAAAGAAAAAAAAAGTCGAAAGTCTACCGACACATGATTTGATAAGCGAAAACTATGTTCTTAAGATATATATCTCAATTATTGCAAGGCATGATTATCTGAATGTTTTTTTCATGGATCATGATCTGATTCTCTTATCTTTGTTTTTTTCCGGTCATCCTCTCCGATCTAGTTGAACAAATTGCCCTTTAGATTGTGTTCTTAGGTTTGACAAGGTGTGGTCTCAAATGTATTGATACTAAATTGTAGGCTCATGAATAAAGGAGACCCTTTCTTCTTTTTTCCATACTTGCTCATATTTATATATTCAACTGCTATTTTCCTATACTAGCTTACTTATAAGTTCCTTATCAGCATAGTCTTACTCACCACACATTCCACTCAACTTCTCCCACCAACCACTCACTTTCTCTCTCTTGACATTTTTCTGCATTCACTCCTTCAATAGAAATCTCATCCTTAAACACAAGAATCAGGGGGGAAATGGGGGTTAAAAAGCCAAAAGTGGTGATAATTGGGGCAGGAATGGCGGGAATCACAGCTGCACACAAGCTCTACACAACAGAAAACTCAAGAGATCTCTTTGATCTATCTGTTGTTGAAGGTGGAACAAGAATTGGTGGAAGAATCAATACCTCAGAGTTCTGTGGTGATAGAATTGAAATGGGTGCTACTTGGATTCATGGAATCATTGGCAGCCCGGTTCACAAGATCGCTGAAGAGAACAACTCTTTCCAATCTGAACAGCCATGGGAGTGCATGGACGGCTTCACTAGTGAGAAATTGTTATCACCGACAACAGTAGCTGAAGGCGGGTTGGTGTTGAATCCTAACCTTGTTGAACGCATTTCTTCATTTTTCGACGATCTGATGAGGAATGCCCAGGGTAATGACGAAGAAGAAGGCGAAAACCGCGAAGGACAACAATTAAGTTTAGGTGTTTACATAAGGAAGGGGTTAGAGGATTATTTGCTATCAATGAAAGGAAGGAATGAGTTGGAAGAAGAGATTAAGAACCATTGGAGCCAAAGAGAGCTTGAAGAAGAGATTTTTGCCATGCACGAGAATATCCAGAGGACTTACACAGGGGCAGGGGATCTATTCAGGTTGGACTACGCCGCTGAAAAGGAGTACAAGATGTTTCCAGGGGAGGAGATCACGATCCCGAAAGGCTATATGAGCGTAATCGAATCATTGGCCTCGGTTTTGCCTGCTGGGCTAATCCAGCTAGGCAGAAGAGTGGTGAAGATTGAATGGTTTGGTGATAATCAGCAATTTAGGCCTGTTAAACTACATTTCAGTGATGGGTCTGTTATAGAAGCTGACCATGTGATCCTAACCATGTCACTTGGTGTTTTAAAAGCTGGTGTTTGTGAAGGGTCAAGCTTGTTTAGCCCTTCACTTCCAAATTTCAAGATTGATGCAATTCAAAAGCTGGGGTATGGTGTAGTTAACAAGCTTTTCCTAGAGCTGTCTCCTGAACAAGAACAAGAAAAAGGAAATGGTAACAATGAAAAGATGGAATTGTTGTTTCCTTCTATGCAGATGGTATTTCACAGGCCGGATTCCGAGTTTAAGCACAAGAAGATTCCATGGTGGATGAGGAAGACGGCTTCCCTTTATCCGATTTACGATAACTCGAGAGTTATCCTATCTTGGTTCGCCGGGAAAGAGGCATTAGAGCTCGAGTCCCTTGACGACAAGGCTATAATCGACGGAGTTTCAACTACAGTCTATAGCTTCTTGTCGATGGGAAATCATACATATTGCAATGGGAATTCAGATTCTCAAGGTTTCAAGTTCACAAGGATTCTCAAGACTAAATGGGGAAGTGACCCTTTGTTCTTGGGTTCTTACAGCTATGTTGCAGTTGGATCAAGTGGTGATGATTTGGACACCATGGCTATGCCTTTGCCAAGTGGTGGCGGCGGTGGCGGCGGCGGCGGTGGTGATGGTGGGTCCCCTCCTCTTCAACTCCTATTTGCTGGTGAAGCAACACACAGGACTCATTATTCAACTACACATGGTGCTTACTTTAGTGGTTTAAGAGAAGCTAATAGGCTTCTTAAACACTATCATTTTAGCAAGGGCTTGTAAAATCACCAAGTTGGGCAATTGGGTTCCTTTTGTTTTGCCTTTTTTCTTGTTTTTTTTGGGGTTTTATGCATAAGATTTGACACCCCTAGCTATATGTTTCTTATAATTTATTTTCTTGGAAGTGAGAAAAGAGGAGGGATCTTAAGATTACTAGTGTGGTTTTTGAAGAAGGAAAAAGAAAGTTTGGCTCCATTTATGTATTTAGCAGCTTATGCATCCAAGATTGTTATATAAGTCTAGCTATTCGAGTTCGGATCAGGTTCAACTTAAAAAAGTTTGGCTCAAGCTCTTTTGCTTACTAAACAAGCTGGTTCGACTCGAATAACAACCCTAAGTACATTCATAATGGGTGATCAACCATACATTATTCCTTGTCGTGTTTATCTTTTTAAGTCTTTAACAAGTATCATTTTTTTCGTGTTCATGTCGTTTTCATCTTCTTCGTGTGTTAGTTTTCCGAAAAACTCAAGGGTGGCCAATGTGAATAGTAGTATGAAGGTATATGAAAATGAAGCATTGGATCCTGCCTATTTAGGTGTTGTTTGATTGTTAGTTTTTAAGGGTTTAATCACATGGACAGGATCCGGTAAACCCGATGGCTTTTCAACTTGTGATGAATGATTGGATTTACCCTCTTAACCTTTTTGTCACTAGCCTTGTTTGAATTGTAAAAAAAAGCCAAACAAGGCCTTAACTTTTAGTGTAAGGAATATTGTAGGGATGAGTGGGGTTGAGCCTTTAGCTGCTTTTAGGAGACAATTGAATGAGCTGGTGGTTCTCTGTATTCCTATTCACATGAATAGAGGTCAGAAATTTCCTTGAGGTCCCATTCTTTTGTACATTGTTGCCTTTCCCTAGAGGAGCCATTTTTCGCCTTAGTATTATTTTCGAGTTTTAGTCGTTTAATTTCCGGGTCATTATCTCTAAACGTTTTTTTCGTGAATATAGAGTTGTGGGTTAAGCGCATTTTAGTTAGCTAAAGGTTCGGGTTGCCCGGATTGAATTTTCAGGTCATACCAGACTTTTATTTCTTAAGTTGGTGTTCTGAATTCATCTCGAAAATAAAAGGATGGTTGGTGAGTCTATCTTTAGTTCATAACCTACAAATAAAAATCCAAACAAGTGTGTTTGAGTTAGTTGACGATTTGGGGTCCTATATAAGCTTGTTTTCCTCAGAACTTATGATAATTTTACACTTACATCAAGTACAACAAGTTTCGTTCTCTCAAACACTTCATGAAGCTTGTCAAAAAAATCATATAGTCGGCTATATATTTCAGCTACTCGATAAGTTTCAACTTCACTTTCGATAATCTAGTGATTTTCAAACATAGTAAGTGGATCTTACATGTAAAAGGATTTCTATTTGAGGGTATCTTACTTGTAAAAAGATTTTCCTTCTATTTGAGGGTATTTTATCTATAATTTGGATCTTGTGAGCTGTAGGTGTAATTAAGTAGTACTCCTAATTTTTTGTTTCTCCCAATTGAATGTCCCACTTCTTCAGAATGAACCCCAATCAGGGAGGAGAGAGCTGACAAGGGTAAAATTATGGAGATCTGATTGTTTTGATCCTTTTCTGACATTATTACAAATAAATATAAGTAAATATACATAAATAAAGGGCCTCTGCTCACTGTCCAATTGTCCATGCAATGTATATCAGATTTGCCAGACCTTTGCACTTGGGGACTACATTTTCTTGGCCAATTACTCTAATTTTTCTTTTTTATTACTATATTAATCATCATTATTTTCTTGAAAATCCATCGATAATAAGAGAAGCCATCATAACCCACAGGTTAAAGCAGATGCCGAGTGATCCGGAAGATAGTGGTCAGCCGGAGTGTCATACTTTATAGGACGGGTTGCAGTCTTTTATTTATGTTGGTCTATCAGTTATGACATTCCTTGTTCTTAGATTGTAAGAGATTATTTTGTTGTCGGCTGTTAATATTTCTGGTCACATTCATGACATTGTTAAACATATTTTATGATTTCTGGTTTTCCCCTTGTTGTAAGATCTAGTTAAGTTGTTGTCAAACTAAGGTCGGAACCCATTGTGAGATCCTAACCAGTAGCTCCCCGAGTTCCGAGAACTTGGAGTGTTACACAACCGATCTTAGACGTAACTCAATGATGTAATATCTCATTGTGTTCATGTAAGGATGACCCATATGCTTAATAAAAAACTCGTGCTCAGTTATACTTGTATGTAAAAGTCGGCGAAGTGTTTTACAATTTGAGTTTCTTATTTAAGGAAATGATTAGGGATCGATCTATTTCAGGATCTTAATCACGGTTTATGCTACTCCGTCCATGTATATTTACAACTCAATAGTTCATATGGTTTATGACGCATTCAAGCTTAATGTATATATAAAAAGGATGATGGTTACATCATGCGTTTACACGAGCGTGTAACATAATCTATTAGATTCGAGATTAGTCTATTCTAATCGATTGTTATCCATCACCTAATCATTCAAATCAAGAACAAGTGATTTGAAAAAATTCATTAATATTGTTCAAAGTACAATAATTGTGTCCTCGAAAATGACTTAAGAGGCGACCCAAGTTAAAATCTTTTCTCCCTACCAAACATAAGGGATGACCAACATGACTCCCTATTAAAGCTATTATTGAGATAGTATTTCTATCATAAGTTAGATTTTCCTAAGGTTATATATGGGGAAGGGCCTTGAGAGGCCACAATGAATAGTCCTAATCAAAGTGTGTGAAAGATGCAAAGTAGCTCTCCATTATTGCAACATTGCAGTGCCACCATATATATGATGGACCCATATCTTGTCTTCTTGATTTTTCGTCTTTTTTCTTCGTAATTTCATATGTATTATCGATTTTTCAGTAGATCGAGTTTGCTTGTTGGGTTTGACAATACGTTTATAACCGCAGTAGTATCGTTCATTCATCTCATTACTCTTTTACTAAAGTTAAAAGACAATCAACTTCAACCCTATAAATTTCCGGGTCACATCTACATGACCCGAAAAACGTGTATGATACATATGTATGACGTTTAGTGATTAGTTGGATTCATCTAGTTGAACAAAATAGGGGTGGAATTCTTATCTTACCTAGAAGCCCCACCTCTCATATCACCATCCAATCCGATATGATTTTGTGACAAGATCTTCCTGTTTTTGTCAATGAGTGAACACTTAATTAACCATTGCATTCTAATTTGCAATTGGTATACTTGTATGAATACTAGCCATATCAAGCTAGGTATGTTTTCCGAAAATGTAAACTATAACAATAACATATTTTATCTTCGTATAATTATCGTTTTCTAGTGAAAACAATCAGAATAACAATCTGTATCTATACTTTTCATAAAGACATCACTAGAATTCTAAGAATGGAATTAGTTTCATTCATTGGTATAAGATTGAAGATATGCAAGTATTGATATCACAATTAGATGATTAAGATGTAAAGATGACTTATGTAATGGGACATCTTTATAGATCCTCATTATTGCTAGGAACATCTTTAATTGGACCTTTCACCAAAGAAAAAACCTTTAATTGATTGGGTAGCAATCAGTGCAAGTATCCACTTTTCAACTTCTAATTGGCCAATTCATGCTAAGTCTACAAATTCTATTCTCTATAATGCAATATCAAGTTTGAGAATGATTCTAATGCTTTTTAAGTACACTTTGAAACAAAACAAAGCTTCTTTTCAATTTTCACTATGTATATAATCCATCCATTCAATAACATTTATATTTTTAAACTAATTTTTTTACATATTATTTTGATGGATAATTGTCAAAAAAATATATACAAATGTGACACTAGTTGAATTTTTTTTATAAATATTTATTATTTTAGTTTTTATCATTATATATATAGTTGTTTGCAATTTCTTTTATTAAATAAAATCTATACACTATACTAAAGTAGAGATTTAAAAAAAACCGATATTCGTTTCGCCTACATTTCGCGTTAAGAATTAAAATCACCGATTTTTTTAAATAACTATTTATGTCTATATCTACATACTATACTAAAGTATGGGTAATAAAGCTTACGTGTAAACTAAATTTAGCCGACAAGTTATAATAACAAGCTATAGTTAAGAATAGTAACTTGCAACGAATAGATTAACTAAAATCATATATATATATATATTCGTTGCAAGTTACATCGTTAACTATAACTTGTTATTATAACTTATCGGCTACGTCAAAAATCCTCAAATTTATATCTTATTCACATAAAATAATAACTATTCAAAGGTAGAAATTGCATATTGCTATATAAAATAGTATCCATACTACAATTAATTTCTTATTTTTTGCCTTACATATGTCATTTTCTAGTTGATATGTTGGTATCTTGTCTTTTGATTTCTTTTGGTGAGTGTGATTGTTATATTTTTTGTTAGATTATTACTACTACTTTAATCTTCATTGTGATGTTGATAACTCACTACTCGTATCTTACTTCTATTACAATTTACAAGTTACTTTCGATATAATCCTACTCCATACGAAATTCGTTATTTAGATTACGGTCAATAAACGGGTTAATATCCTTTCCTCGTAAACTAACGTATTTCGAAGTATTTCTAGACATGATTACGATTAATAAACGGGTTAATTTTGTTTCCTCGTATAGTCTAGTTTTGTTTTATTAGTTCAAATGATATGTTTCTAAACCCTAACCCTAAACCACTAAACCTCAAACGCTATAACCAGCGACAAACTTCCCCCAGGTGTGCAATTAAGATCGACATTACCAAAGCCTTTGACACGATCGATCACCGCTTCATCATCCACTCTCTTGGCAGGATGGGCTTTCCCCTTTCTTTGATCAAGCTTATCGATGCCTGTATATCCAGCCCCTCCTACTCCATCAACTTGAATGGAACCCTAAACGGCTTCTTCAAAGGCTCTAGGGGTCTCCGGCAAGGGTGCCCTCTATCCCCTCCCCTATTCATCATAGCCTTGGAGACTCTATCTTCCATGATCAACACAAACACATCCTCTCCCAACTTCAACATCCACCCAAAATGCTCATCCCCCCGAATCACACACCTATGTTTTGCTGACGATTTGCTAATGTTTTGCAGGGCTGATATACTCTCTATTGAAATCTTGATGAAGACCCTTTCCCACTTTGGATCTTACAGTGGACTTGACCTCAACCCTGGCAAGTCGTCTATTATCCTTGGTGGTCTTTCTGCTCAGGCTCGTGATCACATTATCTCCACTTCTGGTCTTCAGCAACAATCCCTCCCATTCACCTACCTTGGTGTTCCCATCGGAAGCAAAAAACTCAGTTTCAGAGAATTCTCTCCGCTCATCACCAAGATCACCAACAAAATCAACTCGTGGACTGCCCGCAATCTCTCGTATGCTGGTCGGAAGCAAATCATATCTTCGATCCTTCAATCCATGCACTTCTACTGGTGCGCTGTTCTCCCCATTCCCCAATGTGCCATTGACAAGATTAACCGGCTTCTCCGCTCATTCCTATGGTCTGGGAAGGATGCAAGCCCTCGCTCCCTGGTTGCCTGGAAGGTTATCTGCTCTCCCACTTGTGAGGGAGGACTTGGTTTCAAAGAGCTTCTCTCTTGGAACAAGTCCTGTCTTGCAAAACTTATCTTCGAGCTCAACCATACCCCTCCCTTCACCAACCTTTGGATTGACTGGATCCACCAAAACATTCTCCGGAACCACTCCATCTGGACTACTAGACCCAACCCCAGGCACAGTAATACTTGGAACACTATACTCAAAAACAGGAATGACATCCTTACCCACACCTCAGCCTCCCAGTTTATCACAAACACCACCAGAGCCGACGCCACTTACTCTACCACTGCTGGCTACAACTTCTTCCAGAACCCAACCACTACCACCCCTGCTGGTTACCCCTTTGGAATCATCTGGAAGGGCCTTAACGCCCCTAGAAGTAGCTTCATCACTTGGTTGGCCAGCCATCAGCGCCTCCCCACCCTCTCCAAAATGCTTGCCTGGAATCTCGTTCACGACAACACTTGCAAGTTGTGCGGAAACTACCCTGAAGATGAAGCACATCTGTTCAACCACTGCAGCTACTCTACCCTTGCCCTCGACATCATTGCCCGCTGGTCTCATGTACCTTATCCATACCCCTATAGTGGTGACCTTTGGGCCTGGATCAGCTCTCAACGGCCGGCGCGTCATGACCTAATCGCTCACATACGCATCTCATCGGTCACAAACTTCATCTACGCCATTTGGCACGCTCGGAACGACCTCACCTTCAACAACCGTCTCATTCACGCATCCACTTGCGCCCACAACGCCATCAGTGCAACAAAGAATTTTGCCTCAGCTAATTGGAAAGATAGATCCCTCAACTCGATTATGTGGTCCAAAAGACTTGGCATCCACCTCCTCTAATTCTCCCCACTGTTTTCTCCCCATTCTCCCCATAACTCCATTGTATCTCTTGCTTCCCACCTTGGTTTAGTAAACCTACTGTAAATCCGATTCTGATCAATATATACCCATTTTTCAAAAAAAATAAACCACTAAACCTAAAGAACAAACCCTAACCCTAACCCTAAACGACTAAACATAAAGATACCGAACCCTTTTTTTTTATTTTCTTTTCATTTTCGTTCTTAATAATTTGAATGAAGTGATATTTAAATAAGTATATATTATAGCAACTATTGGTATATTTAATTTACAAATTAAACTAAATAATTTTACTTTTCTTTGTAGTACGTATTATTATTTGTTTTGTTGGATAAATGGATCTCTTTTCCACCTAAAGTTACTACAAAACCTCCATTATAGATTGTTCATTTTCCACGCTATCTTTTAGAAATTTTGGCTATGTATATTGAGACTAGACCACTTTCTTTATACACAAGAGAGACTACACATATTTCTTGATCTTGCAAATCTTGAAAAAGAAAAGCTTGCATTATGGAGTTATAGGGGTCGTTTGGTTAGCATTTATGAACACATACGAGTCGGGGTGTTATATGACCGGATCTGAACCGAAAACACGCACTTTGTTTGGATATGGACCGGTTTTCAGCTTCGATTTTGGACCGGGTAAATATTTTTCTCTTAACTTAGATTTAGGTCTTTTTTACCATATTTTTTGGTCTTGTAATTACGAGTAGCCAATCTAGTACTTGAGCCGCTTGACTTCTTTCTTTTTGGGTCGAAGGAGGTTCAGACGTCCAGGTGTCCGATACCCATGCATCTAGTCGCGGTTTATTATTAATAAGGAATGACTAATTAGTACTTAAATGAGGATAATCCGATAGGACAGTTCAAGACCAAACTAGCTAGTTTGGAAGGAAATTCGTTGCTCTATTAACTAGCCTCACGAAAGATATGTTGAACTTGAATAATCTAGTTTTTAATAATAAAGTATTGCCATCTAGTTACCAGACTGAAGAGGGGTGGTGGAGAGAGACTGAGAGAGAGAATCCGCTTGAGAAAAATCAAAGGTTGCTTCTATAATCACCCATCGACAACCAATTTCTCAAACAATTTTAAGAACATACGTACATCACCCACAACTCAGGCGCGAAAACCGTGCATAAACCTAAGTTGGCTTCTAAGAGAGTAACTAATGGCATGTCTTGAGTTATAATACACTGGTTTTAAGTTTCAAATTATATGCGTTATCAAACCCTAAATCGAAATAAGGGGTATTCTATTTTCACCGTTAATTACATGTTTATAAGTTATAGACATATTTTCTTTCGAAAATCGAGTTCTAGACTTTTCGACGAGTTTGAAACCTCCGAAGACACGAGAACTAAACTCGTGATGAAAATAAAAGACGATCGACGAGATGTAATTGCACTAATCATACTCATTATCATCATTAGTGTTATCTTTCCGTTTTAGTTAGCTTAATCATAACAAACGGACCTCAATATTAAACAATACAAAGAAGATATAGTGACCTATTTAAAAATGTTATCATATAAGCATCCAACCTTTACATTCAAAAGAAATTCAATGGTCAAATATCCTATAACTTATAAGGTATAACTTAAGAATCTAGATGTCTATTCTACGATGGTGACAAAAGTCTAAAGATTAGGGAATAATTCAATGACTAAAAACTATAGTATCCTACAACTATCTTCGTTATTCCGCTCGTTTATTGACGAGTCAAACTCGAACTAAATCTAAAGTTTAACTAAAATTTTAAATGTGTTTATATCCGGCTCATTTAGAAAGTGCATGAGCACGAAGCTACAAGCTAAACTTTTTCTTCACCGATATGAATAGCTCAACTAATACAACAACTATATTGTGTTATTCTAAATAAACAAGTAGAGTTTTGGCATGCCGAGACTTGAATCTCTAAAAAGTGAACGATTTCAAAAATAAAAAAAGTTTACAAGTTGATACCTCCGCTTATAGAACAACCCGATGTACACCATGTGATTGGTCGAGTGCCGAATGTTTTTTTTCTGATACAATTATACAAAAATAAACTATTATACATAAAGAGAATATAGATCATATGAGAATAGACATTATCGTGTAATCATGAGCACAATTCGTAGTTATATTAGTTTTGTTACGAATGTGTCATATCGTTTAATGCATTATTCGTAGTTATTGTTGGTTGAATGAATTATTCATAGTTTATTAATAAGTTTGAGAATATTATTTATCTAATAATTATGATATCTACCCTAAATCTCGACCTGTAATACTCACCATCCGACGGTATAAAATTGTTCTCATGATTACACGATAAGGTTGTTCTCCGATAATTTCGATAATCTCCTGATGCTGAATGAACCTCGTACATATACGACTTTAATACTTAACATTCTATTGAAAAAGGTATATTAATATTTTTTTTTATAAATAATAAGTTTTATATAATAATATGTTTTATAAGTTAGTGGATTTACGTGAATAATTTATACAAATTTCTCATTGAGCTAGACCCTTTGCCTTTGGTATATTTTCTCTTTTTGTTGAAGATGCTTTTATATGCAAATAATTTAAACATGTTATTTTATAACCTTTAAAAGATGCATCCATTAAATAAAGTATGATGAAAAGAGTATATTAAACGATCTTAGGGTTTATTATTTTATGAAAAAGTTATCTTGGTTGCATTATCAAATACATTAGGATCCGTTTAGTTCCAACTCAGAAAACGGAAACGGAATGAAAACGAATTTAGTTCATATATATATATCATTATTCATGAAATTTTATGGAATCATTCTCTGTGGTTGTTTCCCAACATTTTATTTCCCTATAGGGTATCAAAAGTAATCAAATTTCACTTCAATTACTTCAAACCACAAGGAATGATTCCAAAAACTTCCATGAACAAAGGGTATACGTATGGATTAGATTCGTTTTCATTCCGTTTCCGATTTCGGAGTTAAAACCAAACGGGTCCTTAATCTTGTAAGACATCATTATATCATTCATTTTAACATTCCTCAAATTTACTCCAAAATTACTACTTGAGAGTTGAGATTATATTATGATTTTTGAATTTGAAAAAAATAGTATCAAATAATCTCATTTAGAAAATAAATAATAATTAAAGAACAATGAAGGATTAAAAGCACGTGACAAATTATAACAAAAAATAACCCTATTTTTACAAATTACCAAAAATAGTATATATTATTCTTACAATTTAGAGTTTAAACTTTGAAACTTGGTTCAAAATTTAAAACTTTGCAAATCATTTTATATTAAAATTACACAAAATAACCCTAATTGTCAAATTTTAAAACATCTACTATTATTTTAGAAACACTTAACTTCTTAAATGATGAGAAGTGTGAATAGTTTTAACAAATCACTTACAAAATTTTTTAATTCTTTTGGTAAGAACTCAAAATTTTTGCACAAATATTGGGTGATTTTTTATACTTAAATGAAGGTTGGTTTGGACAAGTTTTAACAAGTAATGGGCAAATTTGTGATATTTTTTAAGTAAAAAAGGTGAATTTTGTATGAGTATTTGCATCCCAAATACTCCAAGTTTCTTTACTTATATAGAAAATAAATTAATAATTAAAGTGTCAGATTTGCGGAGAGAATCAATGTGATGAGTAGAGAGAATATTCTCTGCACAGATAGATATTTAGGATGGGTATTTGTACTGCGGATACTCTAAGATGTTTAACAAGTAGTCCGGCATATCTGGGTAGCCCACCCATCCTGAAAAAACGGCGGGTGTGAACAGATGAAGCCCAATCGGGGCGGAAAGCCCTACCCGTCAAGTCCGTCGGAGTGTCGGACTGGATCCTGACAGCACCCTAGGCCTGATCGGGTCGAAAAGTCCGGTCTGCCGGCTAGGGTAAAAGTTTAAATAAAAAAATATTATATTGTAGCTATTATAAATATTAAGTGTAATTATAAAATATTTAGTATAATTATAATAAATTATATATTTTTTACATAAAATATAAAAAATATATTTTTTTTAAAATCTTATAAAAAAATATTTTTTAAATAACTTAAAAAGAAAAATGGGTATCCGCAGGCCATACCAGAACGGCTACCATTACAAGCCCAGTAGTCGGGCTCGACCCGACCCGAATCCGGATAAGCGGGTTACGGGCTCAATATTTTATAAAGTCCGGCTGAGCCCAAATATAAACTGGTCTATTAACAAGTTGTAAGTGTTTTTTGTGTAAACCCCAATTTCAATATAAAAAGTTATCGTCTAAATTTTACACTTTTACATCTTTTAAATTTATATCATAAATTTATCTTGAACTTCGATTATAAGGATTATTGAGGTTAAACTCTCATTCTTACCCTTATTTTCTTTCTTCGCCTCCGTTTATGCTAAAATTTAACACATATAATTATACCCACAATTATATTCATTTTATCAAACACTTAATTCAAAACGATTATAAAAATTATTGAAATTACACTCTCAATCTTACCCTTCTTCTCTTTCTCCCAACTCCTATAAAAAATTATTGAGATTAAACTCTCAATCTTACCCTTCTTCTCTTTCTCCCACCTTCTAATTTCCTTTTTTTTTTGAAAGGTTTGTAAGTAGCTCCCGGTTCGATCGGCTTTGCCGCTCTACATCCGAAACGGGTATAAATCGTGGTCCATTATTGGAGGATACCCTCCCAATACTATAAGTCGTGACCAATTGTTAAAGAATACCCTCCCAATATCAGTTTTTCTATAAATATAAAAAATTTGCAGTAAGTACAACTCCTAGTTTCTTATCTAAATAATTTCTCTATCTTTAAAATTATCTATATAATCTTCCGTTACTAAATGGTCCAAATTAAAATTTGATTGGACTTACTGCAACCTTTTTACATTTGGTCCATTTTGTTTATCCTCAGCCCACCAACTTTATTGGGCTGATTGTGCTCATATGAAAATTGTTAAGAGTGCTAATAATAGGAAGGATACAAAAATTGGATAATCTTCAAACTCTAAGGTAAATGTAAAATTGTTAATATTAGGTTCATTTTCAAAATGAAAGAGTCTGACTCGAACACGAGTAGTTCAACTACTAAACCAATTTTATAGTGTTTTTTTTAGCTAAACGAGTCGAACCTAAATTTTATATGAACTTTAAAATAGTCTCTAAGAAAGAGAATTCGAGATGATACAAAGAACTCAAATGCAAACCGAAATTCAACCAGTTTCAGAAACATCAATGCATATAGACAAGAACAATAACCCTCTAGAAGCCATTGAAGATAGAATTATGCCTTGAAAAATCAGTCTGAAGAAGAATACACAAATGCAAAGTAGACACTTCACTGAACCATAACATCTCACAGCTCATAAGACTCATAACACAGTAAGCACAAGCTATGAACATTATTCAGTTATGATTCCACAACACTATATATACCATCTAGACATCAAGCATACTGAACAATCACGGGCGTTGCAAGAGAACAGATTCAGGAAATGATGCACTTCCATTGTTAGCAGATCCTTGAATGTTCAGAATTGAAGTTACCAGATTATATATCTGAACATTTTCGAAAGACGGAATCTTTCTTCCTCTTGCAAACTGAGGACCATGGCCTATAAAGATTGTTCTCATCGAGAAATACGAATTATCATACCCGTGTGCTCCACCACATTCGTTTTTACTCGTTTTCTTCTGCTCAACCTTGAATCCCTCATCAAGAAGGCCGACAATTGGCGGAATTCTATCACTTGCTGTGTAATGTAGCCTGTTTGGAAGATCTTCTTTGAGATAAATCTTGAGGCTCTTCCCATTATCCACTTTGCCTGATTGTAAAGCCTCATTCATCTTCTTAACAACGTCGGATAACGAGTTGCCTTCAGGAGGGCGAATTGCAAGCAAAGGAGTATAAGACTGAACCCAACTCGATGGGATTTTGATCCAAGGAGATAAATCTTCTAAGAAAATCAGCTTCTTATCACATGTACCAACCATACCATGATCACCCACCATTATTATAGTTACATCCTCGAAAACGCCTTTCTTCTCCAATCCATCAATCAATTTTCCAATCATTGAATCGATTCTAGCAACTGCATCTGTAATTTGAGGATCATCTGGCCCAACTTGATGACCCTGATGATCAGGGTCCTCAAAATATAAGGTCATGAATGCAGGAATTTCAGTTTCAGGTAAATCAAAGTAATTCAAAATCGTATTGACACGATCCTCAAATGGTACAGAGCCATTATAATGCTGACAAAATCCATCAGGGCAAGACCAATTTCCTTTCTTGACTTCAGAACCAGGCCAAAAGTAAGTAGCAGCTTTCAAGCCATGGTTAGTTATAGTTTCCCAAAGAGGCTCACCAAGCCACCATTTAGATTCATGACTAGCCATTGTGAATGGATCTCCAGTGTGTGGATCTAAGAAATGATTGTTAATGATTCCATGGTAAGATGGGTAAAGGCCGGTTACAATTGAGTAGTGATTTGGGAAAGTTAGGGTTGGGAAAACCGGGATTAAACCTAATTCAGCTTCAGTGCCGTTATTGATCAAACGATGGATATTGGGGGTTGGGGTTTTGAATTGGTATCCGAATCGGAATCCGTCGGAGGAGATTAAGAGCACGATTGGATGAGAGAGTTTAGTGAGGGAACGAGCGGTGATTTGTGTATTAGAATTTGGGGATTTGTACGAGAAGAAAAGGAAAGCGAAGCCGGATGCGGCGGCGACGGAAATACAGGTGACGATGAGAAGGCAGATGAAGATGACAGTGGTGGTTGTTGATTTGGCATGAGGTGGCGGCGTTTGGGTGGTTGTATCAGTGTTGAGAGAGAGCAGAGCAGTTTTAGGACTTGGTCGGTCGTCAGAGATTGGGATTTGAGTCCGAATTGGAGAGAAATCAGCTCCCATGATTTGGAAAGTTTCAGAGAAATGAAGATCAAATCCGAAGAGTTTGAGAAAGTTACCTGAAATCCAAACTGTTACGATCTGAATTCTGAATCCAATTTGAAGATCGAGATGCACAAATTGATATGAACAGGTGAACTGAAAGCAGGAATCAAGGAACGAATAACTGGCGTGTACTACAATGGCAGTCGAGAATTGGCTGGTGAGTGGTGAGGCTCTGCAAATCGACGGCGACCAAATAGGTGAGATAGCCAATCCCCTGTTTAGAAAGGTGAAATTTGGAAAGACACTCTGATTTTATAGTTAATTTGATCAAATTGCCCTTCTTTTTTGGGCTTGTAAAATTTACCCTGTAGTTTTTCAAATCTCGTATTAAAAAGAAGTAAAAAAAAAAAATTTATTGTATTTCATTGAACCTTAAGATGATCATTTTCATTTTATTAATTAAATGTTGTGAATATATTTTATCTAAATATATCAAGTAAGTGAATATTAATTTTATTTAAAGTTTTTTTTATTAATTGTATGTCCGATGTTTTTTTATAAATGGTTTATATTCATCATATTTGTTACTAATTTCGGTAAATGCTTTTCCATTATTTCCTCCGACTTGATCGATCTCTTTTCTTTTAGTGTCTTATATTATCGACTTTGATTAAAAGAATTATTTTTTTTTAAAATCATAAAGCGGATCGATTAGCTTACATTTTTAAGGGTGGTTCCTAAAACATCATTGCAGATGAAAAAATAAAGTTCGGGATTATTATAAAAATTAGTGTTGGGTGTCAAAATTCTTAAATGGATCAACCGGTCATAAAAACAATTGATTTGTTTGAGCACACCCATAATATGAACTTCATCAAATAAACGAATGTTCAATTTGGAATCAGAAATAATCATCTCGACCTCCCACGAAAAAATACATAAACCTTGAAGTGTCGCCTTGATGACATAAATGTGAACATACCTATAATCAATTACACTGTAAATGCGAGATTCATTTACCTATAAAAAAAAACATTGCAATCATAAATGTCAACGACAGTAGTTAACGTGCATTTTAGAAAATATATTTTCTACCAAATGTGTTAGTTTTTTCGAATATAGGACATCTCTTTGAGAAAAAACCTACTACAGTATTATACATAGTGTACAACAATTTTTTATATTTTCAACCAAATAAGGCAATAAATTTATATCGTATTTCGGTTCCAATACCTTCAAATTGGTTCATAATAATCTATAAATGTTACATGCTTGTATTTTTAGCTATAATAAACGGACGATTAAAGTTAGATAACTGAAATTGATGAATCAAAGGCACTGATCTAACCAAATAGGTTCAATACTAGTCTATTTTAATAAAAATGAACTAAATTTAACGAGATATTTTGTAATAATATAGCAAATCTCATATTTCACAAATAATCAACGATAATTAAGTGGTTATTCTTAGGGAGCTGATATATACACGCCAAGAATTTACTTATGCACGCCAAATTCTGTACGCCTTTAGATGTGCATGAACTATGCGCCTCACGATGCGCATGGAAGCATGCACATCTTAATGTGCACGCCGCATGCACATCCAAATGTGCACGCCGCATGCACATCCAAATGTGCATACTGTATGCGTCTCCTAAGGCGCACACAAACATGCACATCAAAAGATGCACAAAACATGCGCCTTAGGATGCAAATACATGTAATTTCAAATCGCTAGCGGATCCCAGATATGTTATTATAACGGGAAAAATCCCGAGCTTGGATATAGTATTGTGCATTTCGTAAAGCGCACAAGGGTAGGTTTTAAAATTTACATTCTATAAATGACGTTGTAAGGAATCGGCATAACACACAATCGTGCACCTTATGATCTGCATGTAACACTTTTAAATATAATATAATTTAATTAATTATATTTTATTGTTAAAATTTAACTACTTTATTATTCATCAATTGTTAGAAAAGATTTTAAATTCTCCCATGTTCATTTATTTTTTAATAAAAAAATAGAATAAAGTAAAATTGTGAAATCTTCTAGAAATATTAATTACTATATATAAAATTAATTTATATGTTCATATTAATTTAAATAGATCCAAAACATTTTAATGATTTACACAATATATTTATATATACATACACTGTAAATAATATTAAATTCTTCCATGTTCATTTGCTTTTTAATAATGATTTTTACTAGCGATTTAAAGTTACATGTATGCGCATCCTACGACGCATGTTATATGCACATTTGAATGTGCATGTTTGTGTGCGCTTCCTAAGGCACATGTGTTGTGCACATTTGAATGTGCATGGTTTGTGCACATTTGGATGTGCATGGTCCGTGCGTCTCACGAGGCGCATAAAATTTTGCGTGTCTAAGTAATTAATTGGCGTGTATTTGGCTTTCAGGTTATTCTTATTACCCTAAAATAAGAGCAAATACCAATACGACGCCGTATCAAAACTGTTGTCTCACTTGTCTGAGTTCTCACCCTCTCCAATTTCTCTCCGACCTACAGCATTCTGCGAGCACGCACCGGAGGTGGGAAGCTCTCCGATTACCAATAATGGCGTACATTAGCATGGGGGAGGCGCATCGGAGAATTTCCGACTACCTCTCGAGATTCTGCGACGCCGTTTCATCTCAAGACGGAGCATCTTTAAGCAAACTACTCAATTTCTCCTCCAATACCCCCTACCTCCTCTCCGTCGCCGATGGTCTCAACGTCTTCCAGGTTCTAAAATATTAGGGTTTTACTTTCTTGAAGTTGGGTTCTTTCTAAACATTTTCTCGTATATTGATTTCACCTCATATTTGTTATTTGTCAATTTGGTACACAGGACTTCGGTAGATTGATCAGGCAGTCAGAGGATTACTCCCAGTATGCTGAGATTCTGTTTCCTCTTCTCCGATCTCTGCAGAGTTATAGAGTTGGGCAATTGTTTGATGCTTACAACGCCTTTGAAAAATCGTCCAAGTAATTTCTCATACTAGCCCATATGTGATATTCGTTCTCTTCGTTTTTTATTCATTGCATCGTTTTTTTTTGTTGACTAAAACTTGGGCAATGCCAAATTTAGTGCGTTTGTACAGGAGTTTCGGAATTGGGAATCGGCCTGGGCTCTTGAGGCGCTTTTTGTGGTTGCCTATGAAATTAGGGTTCTTGCTGAGAGGGTATGTCATATCAGACTTTAGTCTTGCAGGGTTCATCTGTGTATTGTTTGATTAAGTATTTTCATATCAAGCTTAGATAGATTTAATACAAAGTGCATGTGTTTAGGCCGATAGAGAGTTGGCATCGAGTGGGAAGACACCCGAGAAGTTGAAGGGAGCTGGTTCTTTCCTCATGAAGGTGTTTGGTGTTTTAGCAGTATGTTCCTCTATCCCTACTTTTCTCTTTGAGATATTGTCAGAGACTTAGTTCTAACTCCCATTGTCAGCATGCTACATTAGTTATGTCCATCATTGAATATGTGACTTATACAAATGTTGGGAATGGTTGACGACGCATTCTTTCCATGGAACAATTGCGCAAGTTCTCCCATTGTTTTTCATTAGTTTACTCATGATTATTGTGAGGCTTTATTATTTTTGGTGGCAAGTTTAATGGTAAATGAAAGAATAAGCTGTCAATAGCTATATAGGTCTCTTGTTTATGAATTTGTCTTCAACTTCTCTAGCTTTCTTCACGACATCAGTACATTATTATCATATTAAGTAATAGACGTTGATAGGATGACTAGGGGATTCAGTGCCTTTATTTGGTTTTCTCTTCACATATGTATGCTGCATCCTTATATTGAGGAAGGGATGGTGTATGTCAAATGAACCATTTCGACTATTAATGTTACCTGCTAATTGTTTGGTTCAGTTTAACTTGGTTTCTTATCCCCCCTTTGGACTACACTAATTTTTGGTGAATTTAACTTTACTTGTCAGAATTTTCTTTTGCAACTGATGGTTGTATGTTGTCCCCTTTTTTAATTATGTTTACTTACAAATGATATACAGGGAAAAGGTGCAAAGCGTGTTGGAGCCCTATATGTTACTTGTCAATTGTTCAAAATATACTTCAAGGTATACACCAACCTGGCAAAGTTTCTTTATTTGTTGATACTTGATTCTTTGATCTTCTCCCTTATTGTGTAAGATTGTGACTTCTGTCACAATGCAGAACAAATATGAAACTTGAAAATATAGCACTTTGACATTCCACAAAGTTTGATAACCAAGAATCATCCGTGCACGTTGCATAATTTGTATATGGAAGGGAGAATCATTGTCACATAGTTGCTTTACTGAAATGCAGCTTGGCACAGTTAATCTCTGTCGAAGTGTGATAAGAAGTATTGAGACTGCTCGTATATTTGATTTTGAAGAATTTCCTGCCAGAGACAAGGTACAAGCTGGCCTTAACGGGTGGATCTACTTTTGTACGTGCATGATGATGAATAAGTCCCTTGCAGAAAAATTGGAACATTTACTCGTCATACTTTTACTGTGTCATTACAGGTTACCTACATGTACTACACTGGTCGTTTGGAAGTATTTAATGAAAACTTTCCCGCTGTAAGTGGTTATATACATAGGTATATATGTTTGCGGCAAATTCCATCATTTGTTCCATGACCTTCTCTCTCTCTATCCTTGCAGGCAGATCAAAAACTGACCTATGCTTTGACTTACTGCAACCCTCAGCACGATACAAATATAAGGTATATATAAATCTACGTCGCAGATTTCATCTGCTTCATGTGTACTTCTTCACATACAAATCTTCTTATATGGTTACAATGGGGATGTTAGTATGTTACGGCATGAATGTACCTGTAATGGTTTTATGCTAAATTTACTAGAAGTGAAAGTGATTCTTTACAGAAAAAGATGGTTGAACTTCTTTTTTTGCAGTTAGAGTTTTCCTATTGTACTTGGCTTATGATTTCATCTTCTTCTTTCCACTTTGGGTTTCTGGAAACAATAGGATGATCCTGAAATATTTGATACCTGTGAAGCTTTCAATAGGCATCTTTCCAAAAGATTCCCTGTTGGAGAAGTATAATCTTCTTGAGGTATGTGTCATTTGTGATTCATCATTCTTGTTGCATTATGCTTAATTTTGAATCCTCAAATTCTTACGTTATTTTCTCTTACTTTTTATTGATGAGCGTCTCTGCCTTCATCTTCTTCTTAAACACTTGTACTTCCCTGACAAATGTGATACCCTTTTACTAGGAAAGAGAATGTGATTTTCTCTTACATTTTTTCCCCTTGTAGAAATCAAGAGAATATGATTTAAGTTTTGTTGCATTCATATGCTTTCCTTAAATGGTTCTTCTTTTTTTTTCCCAATTCCTATAGTACAGAGACATCATTCAGGCTCTCAAGAGGGGTGATCTTAGACTGTTAAGATGTGCTCTCCAAGAACATGAAGACAGGTAAGTAGATTTTGAGACATTTAATTATTCACTATATAATATCAGAATAACATAATAGTTAACTTACTTAAAGACAACAAATTAAGTTTATATATTTTAAATTATTTTACATAACATTGATAAGTGCCTTTGCCTTCAGGTTTTTGAGGTCAGGCGTTTATCTAGTACTTGAAAAGCTTGAGCTTCAGGTTTACCGAAGATTGATTAAGAAGATGTGGGTACTTCTGCCATTACACATACTAGTTAACTCTACATTTTCGTTGCCTTTTGTTGGAAGGGCTTTTGACGAACTTTCCTTTTTGTACATATAGACATATCATCCAAAAGCTGAAGGATCCAAGCAAAGCCCACCAAGTGAAATTAGAGGTCATTGTTAAGGCATTTAAATGGCTCGAGATTGACATGGACATTGATGAGGTATCTGCTTTATCTTCTGAAAATCTTGTCGTGTTATCTCGAATGTTCTAAAGCTGGCAGTTGAAACTTTTGCTTTGTGACTGCTCTTTTATTGCAGGTTGAGTGTATAGTGGCTATCTTGATTTTCAAAAACCTGGTGAAAGGGTATTTTGCCCACAAGAGTAAAGTTGTCGTCCTCAGTAAGCAAGACGCCTTCCCTAAGCTGAACGGCAAGCCAGTCGGTTCATAGATAAAAACTCGAAAGTGTTCGTTCACATCCCCACATGATAAGCATGGAAATCTAAACCCACTCTTGATGTTGTACCGATGAAACTCATGAAGCAAGAAAAAGATGACCACATTTGAAGCTGCCTGGCGAAAGAATCATTGTGCATGACCTTAAATAATTAAGTATTGTGCATGTTCTTCAGGATTGGCCTGTATACTTGCTTGCATTTTTTTTGGCAGTTACATTAACTTCTCCTCAATGCTTCAGCTTTGTGTAAAACCTTATACTTTAGGATATGTTGTAATCTGTTTGTCTCTGAATGAAACTAAGTAGCATTTGCAGATTAACCCACTGTGGCCAAGATTTATCAGAACAGAATGAATGAAGTGTGTATATTCTCTTATTTTGTAAAACAAGGACAGTAGAACAGGATGAATGAAGTGTGTATACAGACGTTTACAATGGTACTTGAGTTCAGAACAATGAACGAATCAATTTTATACAATTCTCAGCCATGAAAAAAACAATGCCTCTCTTCAAAGTATTTAGAGAGATCTATGCATTCTAAATTCTCAAAAGAAAACCAAAAGCACGAGATTCTACCGTATACATTGTGCAGGAAGCAGTGTTTTTCAAGCTAATTTACATCAGAGACGAGGAAAACATGCTTTTCGCCCTATAATCACGAAAAAAAATTGAGAACAGGCAACCCCCCTCCTGGATGTTTGCTTTGATTTTTGTCAGGGTTATACCATCATCTGAAATGAAAAAAATTCATAGCAAAATAATCATTGCTCATACTGATCAATCAAAAGCTTCTTCATAAGTGTAATCAAGCTGTAAAAACTTCTCCAGCGCTTCAAGTATTGACATGCTATGCTACAAAGACAAGAATGAAAACGGATACCTTGATTTTCTTTTCCTAGCAAAGAGAACGAGCAGTCCAAAACCCACCATGATCACAATTTTCATGACCTGCTAAAAAGAATCAAGAAGCATTTTCATGAATACGCATCTCCTTTAGATATTTTGCACAAATGTACCATCCTAATATGTCAATCGTAGAGGAAAGTACACCTGTCCATTTGGTCCCTTGGGGGCGCCATCACCCGATGAATTACTGGACTCTGGTTTCTTAGTCATTCCAGAAAACTTGTCATCTTTACTTGAAGTGACCTCATCAACAACCTGGATTTTATTTTTGGGAATGCATTATTAGTGGTGCCAAAGTTAGCTGAAAGCTAATTGAACTGACAACATCTCAAGTTATTTCACAAAAAATGGATAAACGACTTTTGTATAACTATCAGTCACACACTCTTATAACATTATGAAGGGGTTATACGATACTAAGTATACACATGTTTTTGATATACAAAATGAATCAATAGCCAAAAAATTGCCCATTGATCTCTCAAAGAGCTTCAGTAACAAAAAAAATCAGTACAAACATTTTGATTATGGATCTACTTTTATAAATTCAATACAAACAAAATTGGTTTTTCTTTTGGGCTGAGAAATATATTTCCTTTATACTAAATTTTGATTACTGATACATGGAAAGTGGGACAGGTGAAACTAACCTTCCCGGAATAGGTTTTCGGATTTACACTGTGATCTCCAAGTAGATCTAGAACCATTCTATTGTCACTTGCTATACATGAGCATACTGCTTCTTCTAGAAAAATCCAACCATGGAAGTTCTGACAGGAACATCGACGTCTCCTGCCAGACACTTCAGCATTCATTCTATCATGAGGATCTATTAGATGGCTCGTCCTCTTAATCTCTGATAAGAAAGGTTCACCACTAGTATATTCTTGTTCTGTGACAGAATTTGAAGGTTGGATTTCATCTAAAAGCAAACTATGATCTCTTCTTGAAATAGTCTCTGACATTCCCTCTTTAGAACGAGCATCCGTTATTTCTCTGCCGGACTGTGTTTTTACCCTAGTCATCCATCCCTGGTTAATAAACACTTCTTTTAACGTTTTATTTATTTAGGGAAATGGAATTATCAGGGCATGTATCTATGACTTAGCCAAAGAATGATACCTGTGACGGACGACTACTTTCAAAGGCAGCTACAGTTTCCCTTACTTTGCTGGGTGTTTTCTCCAATGGATATTGCTCCTTCAAGTTAGGACGTTGATCATTGTCTTTGAAATTGCTAGGTGTTTTCTCCAATGGACTTCGTTTCTTTAACTTTAAAAGTTGATCATCTTTTTGGACTTTCCTAGGTGTTTTCTCCAATGGACCTTGTTCCATCAATTTATAAGGTTGATCATCTTGTTTGAGTATCCTAGGTGTTCTCTCCAATGAACTTTGTTCCTTCAAGTTATAACGTGGATCATCTTCTTTGACTTGTATTGACGCAGAATAATTAGTGGGTGTGCTGCTTGCTTTGGAGCTCACAACTTTGGAAGAAGCTTCAAGTGGAAGGTCAAAGGAATTAGCTTCATCTGAGATGGATACTGTGGAAGTTATCTCATTCCCACCTGAATAAAGCAGACAAAACCTTAGGACAATCTAGAGGATGAACAGTGTGTTTGATTACACATAGGAAGGCAAAAGAGAAGAACGGCACCCTATAATAAGAAAGGTGATGGTTCCTTCAAATTGTTTCATTTTTGAAGAGCCTCCTCCCTTACAATCCTAAAATGGCCTTCATGCATACCAAAGTGCATTACCGAATAAAAGAGTAGTATTGATTCATGTGTTATATTTTATTCTGAGGGTTTGAAGGTAATGAAAGACAGTCTACGTGCCTGTTGGAATAATTTGTAAGGAAGGCTGAAGGATGTGGCCATTGAAGTTCATGGAAGCTCATACAAGTTTGATTCGGACTATTTAATTGCAAGACTTTGATTGTGAAACCAAGGATGGAAAGAGTCATCCATTGTTATTTGAAGGGAAGAGAAGTTCCATCATTAGTTATTCACTTGATTAAGAATTGATTATCCTGATATTTTGCAAGGGATAATTGGGCCACGATGAGCTTCCTTCTAAACATATCAACCTCTAGAAACTGCATAAAAATATTTATTGTTCCACCTGGTTTTTTCATTGAAGGTAAGAATTCACTCATTCAAGTATCATTAACAAATTTCAAGAAAATCCCACACCGGCCTAGGCTTTATCCCCTTCCACCAATAGAATAGTGTTGTTCCTATAGATCCTATTGATTTTGATGCACTTGACCAAAATCATAAATCCAACATGATCACTTAAGAAAATCCTACATATGAGGCTAATAGGCAGCTCTATTTATTGCCTCGAAAAACTTTATTGTCAGTAACAAACTAATATACCAATCAGCCACTCATGGGATTCCTCCATGTATACTTACAACTATCTTCTTGAGCTTGTGTGCCATCCCCGATTATTGAAGAATTTGAATCGTGTCATTCCATGTGTTTAGAGTTCATGTTTCATGTTTCGACATGTTCCTTTCTCATCACATTGCATCCTTCCAAAGATGGAGAATGCTTGTTGAATTTTGCTCAGTTTCTCTAGAGGCACTTCTTCTACTGACATTTTTCACCAGCCAAACTATTTTTCCTTAGCAATCTTTCTACATACCTCAGCATAGTATCCGGAATCCATATAGTTGGAGTACAAATTGAGGGCTTAACCGTCCCAGACCTGATCTGTAAGGGCATTTCTTTTTTCGAAAAAAACTCAAAGTGAATCTCATCCAAAAACCTGACGCACCTTCACTTATTCGGTCATGGTGCAGTGTATTCTTGTTTTTGCCTGCTCTATCTATTTTGAGTAACTGTGCAGCTTCGCAAGCTTTCCAAAAACAACATATAAACATGCTAGTCTTTGCAATTTCATCCTCACTAGCACAAAGGTCAATTTAAATATTTGTTTCTATGTCTGTATTTGTTTTTATCGAACATAGATTCTAAGTGATTCTAACTGGAATCACTTTATTCCCTTGGTTGATCAAAAATGTCTCATAATGAACAAGTCACTTTAGTAAGTGTGAGAAGCCATCATTAGGTGGACCTTGAAGAAAACTATGGTGCCAAATAAAATAGAAAAAAAAAACAAGAATAAGAGCTACTTGCCTAGTCGTAACTACTCAAATGGGTTATTTATTTCAAACACAATATTGAGGTCACAATATTATTTTCTAGCTTTTAATCAAGAGCAGAAATGATGATGCAAACCTTACCACCAGAAGAAGCAACTGCTTCTCGCAAGTCTCGGGTATTCTTGTTTAGAAGTTCCTCTTGCTTCTTTTTCAATGCAGATTCTCTCTGTCATTACATGTATAAAAAAATTCACTAGAAAGCAAATCAAAACATATATCGGAAGGAACATCAACAATGGAGCAAGCATAGTTGTTAATGGCGGCAATTGTATCATACTATCGTAATATCCTTCATGAGTAAATCAACCGCATACAATTTTTTATCTTTCTGCAATTTGTGTCACTATATCATTAAGTCAATCAGGAAAATCAGTAGCGTAAAAATTTAAAATGAGTTGCACAAATGTTGTCAACCAGAACCTTTAAGAATGTGCTGCACCTTCAAAATTGCATTGAGCTTAGCCTAACTAGGAGAAATGAGCTACAAGCCAGCCTTATATCCATGTTATAAACTTTTTTACAACACCCTAATTAGGTTGAGGAAGAAAATATGAAAATTTAAGGACTTCTAAGAAAGTACTAACCATGCTGCGGATTTTGTTGCGTTCCTCTTCACTTAGACTAAATTTTAGTCTCATGTGCACATGACCACCTCCTTCGAGTGGAAACAAATCGTCCCAGGAACCCTTTTCAGCAATTAACCTGCTCTTTACATCTGTCAGAAGCAGAAAATTCCCCATGGGTTTACAATCTCATCATTTAAAGAATGTGGAAGTGTAGCAGACTAGGAGGGGGAAAGAAGTGTTGGGAATTGACAAATTAACCTGTATGTGCAATTTCATTCCCTTCAGTATCATGTACTTTAACAACCAAATTATCACGAAGGGTTGCCAATGGGCTGCAAAGTTAACCATCTTGATCACAATGACAATTGAATGGAAATATGATCTAGAATTCATATAGAGACAAGAAAAAAGGTACTGAGATTTTCTTACAACAAGAAATCCCCCTTCTCCCCCTCAACTTCATATGTGTGTTTCCCTAAAGAAACTGCATTGCAGTGGAAAATACTTATGTGAGCAGAGGACACTACAAAGGTGAAATTACACTATAACTATTACTTGCTTATACCCTTAATGCTCATCAAAGACGACGATTTCGAAGATGACAGCCCTGTCAGTTCCAAAACTGGGAATTGAAGAAACAATTTCAAATAAGAAAGATATACATAACTTATCTGTATAAGTAGACTGAAACAAGACACTGATTATGCTTACTTGAGACTTGAACTGTTCCGGGCATTGCTGAGGTTGTTGAAGGGGTGATTAAGCAAATCAAAGGCACATAATTGAATGAATTTTTAATGTAATTTCTGAACTATCAAAGAGGGGGGTTTTGGAGTTGAATGGAGAACTAGCAAGAGGAAAACAAGGGCTATGGATGTGAAATGAATGAACCTTAGTGATGAGGGGCCCTACTCACCCTCCTAAATTATGAATCCAATATCACATGTTTGTCTTTTTTAGTAGTGACTGGTTAGGTTTTGACATGGCATATCCTCTTATAGCAGATATTATCAACTTGAATGCAAAGTATTGAAATTTGGGGGACCATTCAAACTTAGCAAGCAACTTCAATCAGTTTGATCTTGTCCAGAAGAATTGGATTTAAATTTCAAATGCTTAAAATAGTCGACAGGGTTAAATTTACCTTTGTTTATCTTCTATTTTCGTCTCATAACTCCAATTCGCCCAATTGGATTTAAAGTTGCAATCCCTAATTTGGAAAAAGCAAAGAAGAATCATCTACATTCCAATGAGAATCGCCGGAGCACCGGCCACCAATCCGCCGCCATCTCCCACCGCATTCGGCTAACGCCGCACACTTTTAGCCATCTCCCACCGCATTAGACGTTGCTTCCTTGAATTAGGAATTTAGAATATATTCTACAAAATTGCCCATAAGTTTTGAAACTATATAAAAGCATCCCTAAAATGTGTTTTCTACTTTTCTTACATGACCAAAAAAGGTGTTTTTTTTAGGGTTTGTACTTTTGAATCGGGCGTAAAACCGGATTGGGCCGTAAAAGTTGGTCCGGTTCAGTAGGATCGGATCCAATCCAGTTGTAGCCTTGTAGGGTGATTTCTGATCCGGTCTCGGTCGAAGATCGGAAAAAAATTTGTGACCCAGGGTCAAACCGGAAGTTAATGTTAAAAAAAAAAACTAAAATTCCCTAAGAGAGATAGCTTAGACAGACTTGGATCGGATCGAAATTCCGATCTCATATTCATTGTTCATAAAGTTTTGGTTCTCGGATCTTGACCGGACCTAGGTTTAGAATTCTGAGAGTTCTGGTACTCATGTCTGATCCCTGGTGTGGAATCTTGAAAATTCAGCTCCGAACCAGTAAGTAACGTTTGTCTGGTCTAAATCGATTGAACAACCCCATTAATTTTCTTACAAATAACACTTGATCCCTATTTATGTTTTTTAAGTGTTAGTTTGTCTCTATTCCTTAAAATTAGATAATATTTTTTATAAAAAAAAAAGTATCATCTTCAATACATTTTTTAATATAAAAGAACATAGGTCATCTTTGGAGAATGATTGTTGAGTTTTGCTCTTAGAGTTCATGTTTCATGTTTGGACATATGAGTCATATACTGATGTGTTATTGGACACAAGTCAATACATAAGAGAAAAAGGATTAAATATTGCAATTATATAATATTTAGTAGGAGTATATCACAAATAGTCATGTAAGTTGACGTCCAATGTAACACCTAAGTTAGATTTGGACATTCCAACCTATATTATACGGCGTATTAAATATTAATGCATGGCTAGTAGTTGGTGAACAAATCCAAATAGCCGCACTTTCATGCATTGAATTTCATTACACAAGATTATAAATAAGTTCATAACTAATAACCATAAACTGGGATTAGCTAGACAAACAATTAAGATAATCCATTTATATAGGTATATCAAAGTAGGGCTTTGCAAAATTGGACCGGACCGGAATTTACGGTCCGGTCTACGGTCCAGGGTTTTTTGAAAATCCGGGTTCCGGTCTGGTCCGGTCCGGTTTTTAGACCGTATAAAACCGTAACCCGGGTTGGACCGTAAACTACGGATTTCCGGTCCGGTTTTGGACCGGAAAACCTCACCAAAATTGCACTGTTAGGTACAAACCGGTCCAACCCTTTACGGTCCACCGTTCTGACCGGAAATATCCGGTCCGGATCGTATGCACAACACTGTATCATATTATATTATAGAATTTAAACTCATGTACGTGCGTAGGAATATAACTCTAAAGTAATAGTACGTGGGCTTTTAAAACGTATTATACGTTAATATATATAAATCTAATATATACTCCCTCTGATCATAATTAACTGTCATTTTAGCCTTTTACACAATTTGTAAGAAATATATTAAATAACATAGATTTTGTAAAAATTTTCTAAATCTTATCACTTATTTAATATTCAACCTTCTTTTATATAAATAAGAAAAATTTTAGAACTAAAATTAATCATTTACACCAATTTGCAAGAACATTTTTTATAATTATTGTTCATTTATTGGCCTAGAAAACTTAAAACGACAGATAATTGTGATCAAATTTCTAATGCTAAAACGACACTTATTTTTTATCGGAGGGATTAATTAATAATGGAAAAGTGACAGGTTGGGTAAAAAAAATAATTGAAAAAAATGCATGGGACAAAACTAAAACTTATTGATGTGTAACATGTGTTAATGATAATGAATTTAGAATTATTGATAGTGAATAATGAATTGAAAATGAATATAGTACTAATGATATATCGAGTTTGTTAATGAATCACAATCTAGTTGCATGATGCATGGGTCCCTACGTTGTAATTTTGGATGCTCTTTAATAAGCATGGACAAACTGTGTCAAATGACATTTTAACAACGTTATAATTCAAATCTTATAAATTTTCAAGCTCGGAACTCAACAGAATATTCAGGTTCGGTCCGTATTCGATTGGACTGTATGCATAGTTTTGAGTTTTTAATCCAAAATTATGGTTTTTTAAGGAAGAATGAAAGAAATTCAAATCATTAGTTAAAATTAACGAATTGAGAGGTTACAAAGGGGCAGACGGATTTACGTCATTCTTTGATGAACCAAGGGACAAAGAGGTGGGAAAAGGAGAACCAAACAAACAGATGACATTAACTGACAAAAATTTGAAACACCGAGCACCAATCAAAGAGAAATGCAAGTTAAATTTCCAAACAATCCAAAAAAAAGAGAAATAGATAAACCGTGTCAGTTGTAAAAGTGCACATGAAAACTCCAAAAGACCACAAGTAAAGACCTTATATTTGGATTATCTCTTAAGTTTTTGGATTTCGATCACCTATTCACGACTCCTCCAACCGAAACATAGTCTACCTGTTTTACAGGACAAATATTCAATCACCAAGACGTGCAACCATCCAAATACTTATTGAAAGTAAAAACAAAACCTCGACTGATACAAGCTAGGATTTGCCAACCGTTGTATTAGTTGAAATAGTTTGTTGTTTGATTAGAGTTCATAAACTTTGATGTTTGTCGATAATTGACAATTTTTGTAAACTCAAAATGACATAGTAGACCTAATAGTTGCCCAAATAGGATCACAAGTCCAACATCTAATTTTTGTAAACAATAGTATATAGGGTCCGTTTGGTGAACATAGTAGATTATTTATAAGATTAAAACTTCACAATAATCCCCAATAATCTCGATAATCCATGTTGAAGTGGATGAAAAAAATGGGCAGAATAATCTCCCAAAATAATCTTCCGAGGTTATAATCCCAATAATCTCGATAATCCCCGGCTCACCGAACGCACCCTGTAGTATATAGTGTACTTTAGTATGTTGAGTATTAACAACGTACCAACACAATAAAACTAAATTTAATTAACCTAAAATCTAATTAACAAAACATCTTATATCATATGTTCAATGACTTACATTTGATTGAGCCATGTCACAATCCCTACCCTAAATACGCTTACCTAACTCACTTGTGCTTTAGAGAATTTGCAGTATGGTTGGTGTAGTTGGTTACTTAGAAGTTTGGCAATAACTTTGGTATGGTATGAAGTATGGACAAATCGAGGGACCGTGTGTATGGTGTATGCGTAATAGTGTGCTCGATTGTCCGATGAGATTTGACGTTTTTTAGGGATTTATCGGGGTTTGGCAATAACTTTTGTATTTTGTGACCACATATCTCGTTGGAATGATGGGTGAAAACTAATAGATAAAACATCTACCTTCTTTCTCAAAAAATTTTACTTAGAATGTGCATTCAACGAACTAAAGAAAAATCGAGCAATTAAAAATATATTTTACGGAAATGGATGAGAAAAAAATAAAAAAAACATCATGAATAACATAATGGCCTTGTCGATTCGATTCGAAATAAAGTTTCACAATCCCTATGGTTTATGGTTTATGTTTGGAGGCGATCATTTATCAGTATGTATATATATGTGTGTGATTTTGATCATAAGAGATGGGGCCTTAGGGTCAAAAGTACGAAAAATACCTACAACCATTGGACCAAGAAAAAATTGTTTAATAACATATATTTGTTCAACAAAAAATTGTTGGGCATATAAATTGGTCATATAGTTGAACAATTCCGACTATAGTTGAACAATTGATCATATGGTTGAACAATTTCAAATATAGTTGAACAATTTTTAATGTATATTGAATAATTTATAGTTGAACAAATTCATGTTATATTTGAACAATCGTTATTTGATCAAATGGGTGGAATACTTACTACTTTTAACCTTAAAACCCCTTTCACTTGAACTCAATGCACGTACGCTCGCATATCCATATATATACATCTCTCTATATTCGATGAAGCCAGCGGTGCCAATGCTTAACTCGAACACAAACCAATGGTTTTCAACCCAAGCTTTTGCTAAGAACAAACTGAAATGATCGGTTTGTAGACAACAAACACCACTCGTTATCTGCAAAGAGATTTTGTTATCGCAAGTTCGTGTTGTCTAGGAATCGAAAACGGTTCCCTACTAGATAAATTGCAAATGGTAGGAACAATATGGTGTAGATTATAATTCATGGGGAAAAGGGTGTTTCCTTACACGTTAGTTACAACTCATCCAAACAAGATTTAAGAAAGAGAAAGCTAAAGCAACAAGAAAAGGATGTTGGCCCCATTTGATTACATATTTCTTCTCTACGTATAAGATATCTTTATTGCCTACCAAATGGATGCAAAATTTAACATACAATCACGTACTCATCATCTTCATAATGGATCTTATTCTTATCCATTTATATTGGCTGTCATGAAAGTCATTAATCTATGTTTTTGTTTTCTCCTTAAATGACCCCACCTATATAAGACTACTTGCATGGCAATCTCATCTAAACGTACATGTGCATTAAGCCTAAACTCGATAGTTAAGAACTCGATAATGGTTAGTCATGTATTTGTGACAATGTCTAGAAGCAAGTGTTACTAAATTAGGGTTTTATACTATATTTTTGTGATGACGCTTACAAGTAATTATCTAGGACTGTTCAGGTTTAACCCTGACCGGACCGGACCGGAAAACCCGTTTGAGGACTGAATCCAATACATAATCACTGTTTTTAGGGATTTCTATCCCGGTTCAGGACCGGATTTGATCAGAATGGACCAGAATATTATATTTATATATTTAATTTATATATTTAAAAAGTTATATATCTTTTTTCACATATTTTTTTTAATCTTTCATTAATAATATTTAGAAAATTAAATAATAAAAATGCACGTTTATATCTTATATAAATATAACACATCATCATCACCGTCATCATGCTCCTTCCTTCACAATCAAGCTGATGTGGCCGTGTTTTTGTTTATCCAAAATGAATATTTTCTTTTTCAAAAAAAAAATATTATTAATGTATTTTGTATCTTTTTATAGATGATCTAATTTTGAAATATTTGATTGAATATTGCGGTTTAAATAAGTAAGAAATTGATATGAGTAAATTAGACTTTTTGTATGTTATGGACAAATATTTAAATTTTGAATTTAAATTAATAGTAATGGATAAAGCTTAAAACATTTAAATAAATTATGTCTGGAAGGTTGTTTTCGGTAAGGATCATAACGGATTGAAAATGATATTTATTTCCGGATCCGGTCCTAGAGCGGTTGGTCTAAAGTTTCTTTTTATATATAAAAAGTTTCGATTTTTAAAATTTGGCGGATCGCTTCAAATCTGAGCTGACAAGATCCACTCACGACAGTTCGACCACTGTTAGAGGATATCAAGCCGAACACTTAAAGGGTCTAGGTTATTTTACCACTAGACCAACTTAGTATTGATTAAGATTGACACAACAAGTTGCATAATCAACTATAAACATTTAGTAAAAGTAGGATATATAAATGCATGAAACTAAAATAGATTTGAGTGAAGTTATTGGTAAACTAATGCATTAGTTAGTAGTTAGTACCACCTAATATCTTTGAATTTATGGCCAAAAAAAATTGGTCTTGGGTTTCAAAGATATGTAATATATTATTAGTCTACATTGACATGAATGAATGGATAGTTGAAATGTCAATTTAAATAAACCTTTTTATGGCTCCTAACACAAAAGTATTTTACTTTACACTTTTGCTTACACCAATTAACAAACTGAAAAATACCCTCCAACAAAAAATCTTCAAAATTAAGGATAAATTATTAAACTTGTCTAAATTTCAAATAAACAAAATATTAAAAATAAGAACTTGTAAAAATAGTAAATAAAATAAAGTGATATGATTTGGTTACTCTTATTTTTTTCTATAGTTTTTTATAAAAAAAATCTTGATCTAGAAATTCGAACGATTAACTAATGTCTGATTCAAATGAATGAGACTGTAGATGATAATTTGTGCAAGATCGGATCAGACCGGATTGGATTTAACGGTCCATGTTTTTTTGAATAACCAGGTTACGGTCCGGGTCCGGATTTGGACCGTAATAAACCGTAACTCGGGTTGGATCGTAAACTGCGAATATCCGGTCCAGTCCGGGTTCAATTTTGGTCCGGAAAACCTCACCAAAATTGTACAATTTATGTACAAACTGGTTCGGTTCGAAATATTCAAAATTACACAATTTAGGTACAAACCTGTCCGGTCCGAAATATTTTAAAATTGTACAATTTAGGTACAAACCGGTCTAATCCGGAACCGGACCGTAACGGTCCAGTCCTAATCCGGTCTACGATACAGGATGTTATCAATTTACTTCAACCGGTATGGATAGATCTAGTCCGATCTGGTTCGGACAGTATGCACAACCCTATCGAAGGTGGTACGATGGACCCAAGTCACCCAACTACTCAAGTTGTATGTTTGCTTTCAAAGGATCCAATTTTTTTTCAAATTTCAATCAAATTGCAAGAAGAAAAAAGAGAAAGAAAAAAAGGAAAAAGGAAAAAGAAAATAAAAGAAAAAAAAGAAGAAATGTGGGTTAGTTTGTAAAACTGTGTTTCCGTGCAAGAGCGGGAGCTTAAAGAAAGGCGCAAAAATGGTGGGTCCTAATCGAAAGAGAAAAAAAACAAACCACTATTTAAATTCAATCGAATTGAAGCTCGTCATTGGCATTCATCACCAAACTCACCCATTGAAATTGAAATTCCTTTCTCTCTCTATCTCTATCTCAAAAGAATCAAAAGCAGAAGCTTCACGGGAAGAACAAAACAAAACCCTTCAAATTTCTTCACCATTTCTGCAACCCATTTTTTACATTCTTCTGTAAACCCTCTCTTTGCTATGTTCGTTTAAATCAAAGTGAAATTTGAGCAAAAATGGGTTCAATTCGACACACTCTTTCTGGGTTTTTAGTGCTGTGTTTACTGGTTTGTTTAAGCACAGCGTCTGTTACTTATGACAGTAAAGCTATAGTAATTAATGGACATAGAAGAATCCTCATTTCTGGGTCTATTCACTACCCTAGAAGTACCCCTGAGGTAATTTCTGCTGAATTTCTTAGTTTATGTGTAATGGGTTTGGCTTCTTTTTTGGTAATTTTGTGATGAATGTGAGTGTTTGCAGATGTGGCCTGATCTTATTCAAAAGGCTAAAGATGGAGGGTTGGATGTTATTCAGACTTATGTCTTTTGGAATGGCCATGAGCCTTCACCTGGAAAGGTTTTTTTCTATTAATTTTGTGATTAATTCTGAAAATTTTGGTTAACTTGACTTAATTTTGCTTTAATTTGCAGTATAATTTTGAAGGAAGATATGATTTGGTTAAGTTCATCAAGTTGGTTCAGCAAGCTGGATTATATGTCCACCTAAGAATTGGTCCCTACGTTTGTGCTGAGTGGAACTTTGGGTATTTTCTAATCACCAACTACCAATAACCTACCAAAATGATATGATTGAATGTATAATGGATAAACACTTATTGTGAGTTATAATTGAAAAAAACTTATAAATCTGTCTAGCTTTTACTTGAAGCAATTTAGATGATTATGTTGTACTGATCAGTATTTCTGTCTTCAAATTCAGAGGATTTCCTGTTTGGTTAAAGTATGTTCCTGGAATTGAGTTCAGAACTGACAATGGACCCTTCAAGGTGGGGTTCCTTTTGTATGTTAAGGTCATTCATTTTTTAGGATCCGTTTGGTTTGTTCATCCCGAATGAAAACGGAAATGTAATGTCGTTTCCATCCCGGATGAGCAACCAAACGGACCCTACATGTGTTCATTTCGAGTCTTGGCTTTTCTCATATTTTCTCTTAAAATTTATTCCTTATCATATATCTGTGTTCATACTTCCTAAATTTTTTCTGGCTATGAAATGATTACTGATGTAGCCTTTTGTGCTGTTTTGTACTATTGAAGGAGAAAATGCAAGGCTTCACGTCGAAAATTGTTGATATGATGAAGTCACAAGAGTTGTTTGAGTCTCAAGGAGGTCCAATTATTCTTTCACAGGTAACTTGATTCAATAAAAACTTTTCTCTTTTCTAGTTCTGATTTTAATCCTATTTTCCATTTCTTACATGATGACAGATAGAGAATGAATTCGGGCCTGTCGAATGGGAAATCGGAGCTCCCGGTAAAGCTTACACCAAATGGGCAGCTCAAATGGCTGTTGGTCTTAAAACTGGAGTCCCATGGGTTATGTGCAAACAAGATGATGCTCCTGATCCTATTGTAAGTGTTTAATACAACAATTTAGAATCCTCATTAGTAATAATAATGAATAATTTTTCGAATGATTCATCTATTTTTGTGATGTTGTTGAATGTGATAGATTAACACTTGCAATGGATTCTACTGTGAGGGATTTGTCCCAAACAAAAACACCAAACCAAAAATGTGGACCGAAAACTGGACTGGTTGGTGAGTCATGCTTTTATTGCTGCTTCTTGGATACAAACCGAAAATGTAGTCTTGATGTTGTAACCATTATAGGTACACGAAATTTGGGGGTGCAGTTCCTTATAGACCTGCAGAAGATGTTGCCTTCTCTGTTGCAAGGTTTATCCAAAATGGCGGCTCGTTTATGAATTACTATATGGTAAGATCATTTTTTTTTTTTGCAGTTGAATGTTTCTTCTTCTCTGAAGTAATCCTTTTTATAATTGTGCAATTGGTTTAGTACCATGGAGGAACTAATTTCGGAACAACTGCCGGTCGTTTTGTTGCAACCAGCTATGACTATGATGCTCCTTTAGATGAATATGGTATGCTTACTAGTTCTTCAAGTTCTTGCATAAGCCATTAATCACATTATATAGATCTTTGTTGATTATTGGTGAATTGAACAGTGAAAGTTTATTTTGTCAGGTCTAATAAGGGAACCAAAGTACACTCATTTGAAGAATCTACATAAAGCCATTAAAATGGCAGAACCAGCTTTGATTTCTTCGAGTCCAAGGGTCACAAAACTCGGGAGCAAACAAGAGGTGACTTTACTCTCCATTTTATAGTTACATATGCCACTCGAAAACTTTGGCTTATTCAAGTGTTCTTATATCTTTCTTCAGGCTCATGTTTTTAGCTCAAATTCTGGTCCTTGTGCTGCTTTCTTGGCAAATTATGATGCTGCATCATCGGTTAAAGTTACATTTGGAGGTTCTCAGTATAATCTGCCTCCTTGGTCCGTCAGCATCCTTCCGGATTGCAAGAAAGAAGCTTATAATACTGCTAAGGTAACCAATTCTGTTTACAATAGTACTTAGTGTAAAATGTAAATGATATGAGGCAACCAAACAACACTTTTCCCGAATGCATCCAAGCAGGCCCTAAAGTTTAATGCATCTCAATGTGTAGGTGACTGCTCCGAGTGGAAATCCAAAGATGACACCAGTGTCAAGCTTATCATGGCAGTCTTATATAGACGAAACACCATCTGCAGGTGACGACAGCACCTTCTCAGCAGACGGTTTGTATGAACAGCTGAATGTGACTAGAGACGCGTCCGACTATCTATGGTACATGACTGAGTAAGTAGCAAAAACCAGATTGAAAGAATTGGGTTAAATAGGCTCTCCCTATATATAATTCCCCTAGATGAAAGTAATTGGGTTAAATAGGGTATATTTACTATATGAGTTTTTGCTATGGGTAAAATAGTGGTAAAAGACCTGGTTAGTCATTTTACCCTATTGATTGTCTATATTCTTATGTACTTGTTCAAAATTTGAGCTTAATCATCACTTTCCGGGATCATTCTCTTTCAGTGTCAACATAGATGCTGATGAAGGATTCTTAAAGACTGGTAACAACCCTGTTCTCACAGTCATGTCATCAGGCCATGCTTTACATGTTTTCATCAATGGTGAACTAGCCGGTAAAGCCTCGAGTTCTCCTGTCCTCTTGTCTTCAGTGGTACTGTTATTAACCTTCCTATCTTACCCTTCTTTACAGGGACTGTTTACGGGTCATTAGAAAGACCACAGCTGACATTCAGCAATCAAGTGAAGCTTAAAGCCGGTGCTAACAAAATATCCTTGTTAAGCGTTGCTGTGGGATTAGCAGTGAGTACTACAACTTCATCTAAAATCCTTTCTATCGCGGAAATTCGTTGTTCTTACCTTTGTTGATTCCGTTATTTTTAGAATGTCGGTACACATTTTGAGAGATGGAACGAAGGCGTTCTTGGCCCTGTCAATCTAAAGGGCCTTGACGAGGGCACGCGGGACTTGACATCGCAAACATGGTCATATAAGGTTTGTTTTCACAACAACTCAAAAACATAGTTCAGTATTGTTGGAAATAATAAGTTTCCACATCGAAAGTTGTGACACTCTAAGCTTAGTATGTAAGGTTGGTGGACTACTTAGAATGAAACCTCATCGGATTTATGTGTTGGGTTTGGGCCTAACAGACTTTGACAAGTATTTCCATTGTAGTCAAGCTTACATTTACCTATACAGATTGGAATGAAAGGCGAAAACCTCGGCATAGATAGTGTTAGTGGCAGTTCTTCGGTAGATTGGGCGGAAATGGCTCAAAAACAACCTCTAACATGGTACAAGGTGAGTATTAACTTGAGTAGCATAAGTTTCAACAAAGACTTGTTTGGATACATAACGAAAAATCCGTAACCATATTCACAGGCAACCTTTGATGCACCGGAAGGAAACGAACCGTTAGCTCTAGACATGAACAGCATGGGAAAAGGGCAAATGTGGGTAAATGGCGAAAGTATAGGCAGACATTGGCCAGGAAACAAAGCATCAGGAAGTTGTGGAAAATGTAGCTATGCAGGAACTTTCAATGAAAACAAATGCTTAAGCAATTGTGGTCAAGCTTCTCAAAGATGGTACCATGTTCCGAGATCATGGCTAAACCCGAGTGGCAACTTGCTGGTTGTTTTCGAGGAATGGGGCGGTGATCCTACCGGAATTCAGCTGGTGAAAAGAACAGTTTAAGCTGCAAATCAGCAAATGTGTAAATTCTGTGTTTTTCTCAAGTCTTTATGCATACACATTCGACAGTAGCCGAATACGAAAGGTGGAAACGTATACGTATACTATGTACGGATAATACGGAGGATCGAAGATAAGGTATCAAGCGACAGGAAGTTCATAAGCGCAAGGCAAGTGAACTGTGAACTTGTTGCTGCAAAGAGGATATCATCACTGTATTTTTTTACCTTAAAAATACCAATACAAAAACTAGTGTTTGTTGACACATTGTTGTCTTGATTTCTCATTGAAAATATATGAAGAAAATATGTTGCAAGAAATAAAAACAAGCTTCTTGATTCATAAATAATCAAATTGATTTTAAGGTTTGTTCTTTTCAATATCATCACTTGCACGATTTTAGTGTAATAATCGTTTCGGAAGCTCAGGACGGAGCCGTATGATGCGGAAGTCTCACGTACGGTTCCTGAGAAGGGAGTGGCTACCTACTACATGAGCTTCGACCAACCAAACCATCACCGGTCAATATACAAGCCGAATATAAATTGTATTAACCAAAAATGGGAAAAAGTTTAGTTTCCGTTTGGTTGGAGTGGTGGAATGAAAACACAATGAAATCGAATAAGGTTAAGGAAAAGAAATGAAATCGATGAGATTACTTTCATGTTAAATGACCATTAACCAAACGTAACTTTTGATTGATTCGAAATTATTCCGTTACCGGAAATAATTACTACCGCTTCCAAACGAGCCCTTAGTTTGAACTAGTTTGTTTTATAAACCAGTTAAATATAAAAATATAAACACATTTGAGAGACGACTGACCTTAGCTATAAAAATAAAATAAAATAAAAATCTAAAATGCTTCCGCTCGTCGACAATTTTTTATTTCCAGTTTAACTTCCCGACTTCCTTCAAAGAAGAGAACACTCAAACCCTAACCGCCGAGATCCCCGACGTACCAGGCGTAAAGTCATCTCGCCACCGCCGGGCGGTCATAATTCCGGCAATATCTCATCTGCTTCTGCTCAAAGCATCTAACAGTGAGCGGTATCAAAGACGCTGGTCGCCGTTCGCTGCTCGAAGTTGCTGATCGCCGTCTGGTAAGCTCCATTTCCTTCTATATATATGATCGTTTTTCTGCTTCGATTATGTCTCGGGATTCTTTTTCTTCTTCTTCTTCCGTTCGTTGGTGTTCTTTTCTTGTTTGATGTCTGGTAGAGTGACTAGAATTGGATGCTAGTTTAGGATTGAGTTAATGTAGGCTGGTGAATTCCACTAATTTGTTGTCTGTGGAGTTCGGAAGATTCAAAACACAACACGATTCCTTATCAATCTGTAAACTCAATTTGAGCTCCAAATGTAGTGTGAAGTGTTAATTATTTTATGATTGAGTCAAGACATGATAATATGATGCTTTAGTTCTCTAATGTCTTATGAGCTGTAATTTGTGAATATATCTAGTACTCTGATAATATATATTTCAGAAATCTGTTAGTGATTTTCCTCTACGATGAAAAATTCTGTGGGGTTTAAGCCTCACTAGCAGATGAGTTCTATGTATTGCTTATTGCTGGAGCTCAGTTTCATTTCATCTGAATATCATTTGCTCATGAGTTTTTATGCGGTCAGTTAATTTGTTAAAGTTTATTTTTCAATTTTCGTTCAGATCATTTCTCATTGTATACATTGAGGCTATTCCTTTAAGAATGTCATTTATGATCTCTCTCCATTCTATCTACTACATATTTTTTCTCAGACCCAACATATTAAATTTCATATTCTCTTGAAACATTGTGTTCCATGTTTTTTTCCTTGTAGAATCCATGCCCATTATTTGAGTTGTCGTAGTAAAATTTACACCTGATGTCCTAAGAAATGGTATGCAGTAGAAGGCCTTTTTCGTGTTGTACTGAATTGGTTTTAATCGGTTCAATTAGCATTGTTAGTTAGGATGCAAAAAGCTTGAGATTATAGAATGAACATTGAGAAGTTCAATGCTAATTATATATCATTTCGTTTTGTGTGTTCTCTTTGCCTCCTAATTGGTTGTGGAATATTGTAGGTAGTTTAATTGTTCGAGCATATCCATAGCTGCAGAAATGACGAGTTATCTGTGGAAGAAGTATGCAGATCATGTTTACAATAAGTGGGAGAAAACCCTTCTTTGGGATATGATTGAGCCTTATAGACGTCCCAAGTCGTTCACACCTCTTGTCACAATTTATATCGCGGCTTTTTATACAGGGGTCGTTGGTGCAGCAATCACCGAGCAACTCTACAAGGTTAGTAGACCATTTCTGTTTGCAGTGGTTTGAAATGTTCATGTCATTCTCGAAGAGTATAAGGTTCAAGAAACAAATTATTATGTTGTATAGATCTTGCTAAATTTGGTTTACAGTGATGCATTTCCCCAGTTCCTTTAAAAAATAAATAACCATTTTCATGCTTAAACTGTATCAGATTAAATTTTGCCAAATCTCTTCTTAAGTTATCAAAATGAAGTGCTAGATCTCAATCATTCCTTGCTGCTTTGCAGGAAAAGTATTGGGAAGAACACCCGGGAGAGATGGTACCACTAATGAAGCCCATGTTCTATGGTGGTCCTTGGAGGGTTGTCCGAGGAGAAGCTCCCAAATAACAGATTATTATGTCCGAGGAGTGTCATATCTGTTTCTTGGTTGAATTCGCAATACTCAGGTATGACTTGTTATTAAGGTTTACACTTTAGCCATTAATGCTATAAGGTACCCTATTGGTATATTATTGTTGATAAAGAGGCATGCTAATGTAAACTGTCTTTGCCTGCCTTGGTATTAGTTATGTTATCCAAGTGAAATGAAAACTCTGAATATCATGTTTCAATGATAACATTTATAGGAAACTGATTTGCTAGTTGATATTGTGGCAATGATATATCCTTGCATTCTTGAACCAACATTTATAGGAAATCGAATATCAAGTTTTACTGATAACATTTATAGGAAATCGATTTGCTAGTTGATATTGTGGCAATGATATATCCCTGCATTCTTGAACCAACATTCAAGATCAAACACTTGAAAAGGCAACAAATATATATATGTTTTTATAGGCACCCTATTTTGCATTCAGAAAGAACAAACTACGAGCTAGTAAACCTTATTTACCAGGGGCTTTGGTCTGGGCGTTTCTGAACGCGCTGCAAGCGATGACATAGACACAGATGAGAACCACAAGAGCAACGATGAGGATGACGTTCGTCTTCCTCCATTCGTCCTTGAGGTTTCCGAGCAGCCCGGCTCTGCAAGAGCTGCAGTTGTAGCATAGCTCCCTTGGGTCGTTGCTCCATGCCATACAATCTGGGTCAGCATTCGGGTTTGCCGGGTTGACCCACATTGTTGGGCTCACATACTGGTACCCACATATTATTGGGGGCTTACAACATCCTGACTGTACAAAAAAGCCAGCACAATCAAATTCAATTGAGATAAAATGATGATCAATTTAGAATCAACAAAAAGCCATGATTATTTCTAAATCACACGAATTTGCAAGGTTACCCATTTCTTTTATACTCTTAACATCATTTCTCTTTACTAAACCGGTTATAACTAATATCATTTATCTTCACTAAACCGAGCCTAGTATATAAGGTTAGTAGGCTAATCCTATTGTCAATTGGTTTAGGATGAAACTTCACCGGACTTATGTGTTGGGCTTGAGTCTAATGCACATGTGCGCTTGTATACACACGACTCCTCGGTGGTCTACTATTTCTATTGCCAATTGGTTTAGGATGAAACCTTACCGGGTTTATGTGTTGGTCTTGGGCCTAATACGTTCGTATGCACACGATCCCCGCTCTATCGGTCCGTCTGGATCGGACTTTGACACTTATTAACATTATTAGGCATGTAAACTATATAATTTGGGTCGTATCCGGACTGAGCTTTTCATCTCGATTGGGCTTCAACCTGTGTCCATACCGTTCGGCTTTCGGCCGAATCGATCTTGAACTAGTCTACTCTTAACTAGCCATTAGGCGGCTAGCCTAATATAAAGCAAGATTAAAGAACTAAACCTTAAAGTTTGTGGCATGTAAAGCATGGGACACCACACCATGATTATAGGAATCTACACTCCATTATCATATAGATATCTTAAATCATGACCATATAATATAAAAGCAAGATTTGTACTACAAAAATAAAAGTAATATTAAAAAAAAAAGCTAATTTCATAATTTGTCTTCTTCTGGATGATCCTAATCCATCCATGTATAATGAAACAAGAAGAAGAAGAAGATCTAGAAGCAAGAAACAAACCTGAATAGGCGAGATACGAGCCAAGAAGAAGTAATTAGCCGTAATAAACTGATTATTAAGCTTAGCACAAAACCCAGAATCAGCCAAACAGTTCCTAATCCTCCCCCAATAATCATCACTCACAACATGCTCCCTCAACCAACTCGAAAACCCGTAAAGCCGAAACTCTCTCAACCCGGTTCCCGGAACCGGGTAACTTCCATCCGGCCGAGTCACAACGAAAGCAAACACAAGCAAAGTGATGAACAAAGCAATCAAAATCGCCATACAACATAAATACAAAGCTAACAAACTCTCCTTATACATATAAGCTCCCATGAACCCTATAACCGCAACAACGAATACAAGAAACCCTAAAATCACCAACGGCCATCGGAAAAGATGGACGCATTCGTTGTCGGCTTGAGAAGATAGCCATAGCCCTGAAGCTATTATGGGGATTGAGCAGATTAAGGCTATGAAGTTCAAAGCTGCTGTTAAGTTATTGCTTAACCCCATTTTTAACGGCTAGTTTTGTTGGGTTTGGAGAGTTGGAGAAGAAAGTGATTGTTGTGGGCAAAGAGGAAAATGAGTAAGAGGGTATATGATTCGATTTGGGCACTTTTGAAATTCGTTTTTGAAGATGGGTCGAAAAGTGAAAGATGCTAAGGTGGCGTTTGGTGAATTTCTAGAATTCTCTTTGTCTTTGTAGATGACAACTATGATTTGAAACTTATGAGAAGCAATAATATGGGTGGGCGTTACGACTGTTACGTTTGGAGTTTGATAAAATATGACATATTGCAATGAGAAAAAAGAATCAATATAAGTTACTAGATCTATTTGTTGGCTATGTTATATTAGGACCCGTTTGTTTGGTTCGAGTTATACCGAGTCTAAGAATTCGTATCTTCGAACACGGGTTTCTTGCCTTGCATTCATATCGACTATCAAAATAGAAGACCATTATGTGCTCGGTTCGAGTGATTATGTGATGAGTTGTTGGTTCTAAGAGGATTTAACCGGGGTTGGAAGTGGTTGAGGTTGAATCGTTCTACGGGTCTAGGGGCTCTGCACTATGGGTTTTCATGGGTTGTGATAGAGTTGGAGTGTTTGTCTCTCATTGTTAGGACGAGATAGTATCATCGCTTTAATGTGACGCCGTCCAATGAATTTCGGAGGCCCTGTGTCAATGTTCTTTTTTATCAATTAAAAAATATGTCTTATTAAGGGAAAAAAAATGGTAAAAAAAAATAAAATTACTTTATGATAAAAAAATAAATGAAAGAATGAATGACGAAAAAGGGTAAAATAAAACTGTTCTAAATTTTAATATATTTTTGGAGAAAAAAATAAACAAAAAGGAATGGAACTTTAGACCGTTTGTACATAATATTTAGGTTTAACCAATGTGGCAAGCAATTTTTTGTTTGATAAATTAACTAAAACTAAATATTATGGGGTCCAAAAAAAAACTGGGGGTCATGTGTTGTTGGGCCGAATGACACCCTTCGTTGGACGGGACTGGTTGACGCTCTCGTTGAAAGTATCCTTGACTTATCTACACGGTTTGTTCTCGTGTGCGCTAGAGCAGGAACAAGACGACACACTATCTTGCTAGTCTTAAACCTAGCATCCAATTATTTGATAACTAGTTTGGCAATTATTTCTAATAACTACTTTGGTTTTGATTAGTCACTTCATTCTATTTTTTGTACGAAGACATTACGAGTAACTATACCTTGGCAAATCCGAACTCGGACCGAACTTTGTAAAAATGATTACATATAAATCAAAGTAGTCCAATATTGGTGTACATTTGATTTGAGCATTACCTTGACATATCTTACATATTTTATTATATTTGAAATTAATAAATCGCATTTCCGGGCCGGGCTTGCAGCCCTAGGGATTGTAGCATTGCTTGTACCCGCCCGACGGGCCTATGTGATGTGTAATACCCACCCGTTTCCTAGATTCGGACGGCATTTCGGATAAGCTCGCGACACTAGGTCATGGAAGTCCTGTTGCCGGATTAGTGGTCCCACATGAAGTCGAAGTCCTCGTGCAATATGATGGTCCATCAATAGAGGGTGATCAATAGAGGGTGATGTTTAATTTCTTACCCTTTTATTAATAAAAACAAGAATAAAATTAGATTTAAGAATAACTTAATCCATTTTCTAACGTGATTAATTTAAAATTATAAATTAGACACTGATTCGCAATTAGGGTTTTTCAGTAGTGAAAATCTATTTTTAATCTTTCACTGTCAGTCTGTCACTGTTTTACCATGTGCACCAGCATCGCCTTCAATCCTCCACCACACAATCAAATATCCTCCAAATCTTACGGCTCACATTCTCCCACGTCACCCTTTAAATTTCATCCGACCCATTCTTCACCAAAAATCCCACCGCAAAATCTCCACCAAAACCTAACAATGCCAGGCGGCGAACTCCCTCCATCTACGCCACCGCAACAGCCACCGCCTGCCTCCTCGTCATCTTCTTCATCCGATTCCGACGATGCCTGGATATGGTCGGAGATTAAAGCAGAAGCTCGCCGTGACGCCGATTCAGAACCAGCACTCGCTTCCTACCTTTATTCCACCATTCTCTCTCATCCCTCTCTGGAGCGATCCCTCGCCTTCCACCTTGGAAACAAGCTATGTTCCTCCACGCTTCTCTCGACGCTGCTGTACGACCTCTTCCTCCATGCTTTCTCCTCCGATTCCTCACTTATCTCTGCCGCAGTCGCGGATCTTCGTGCCGCTCGTCTCCGTGACCCCGCATGTACCTCCTTTTCTCACTGCCTCCTCAACTACAAAGGCTTCCTCGCTTGCCAAGCTCACCGTGTATCTCACTTCCTCTGGTCTCGTTCTCGCCGTCCTCTTGCTCTCGCTCTCCATTCTCGTGTTTCCGATGTCTTCTCCGTCGACATCCACCCTGCAGCTAAAATCGGTCGCGGAATCCTCTTCGATCACGCTACAGGTGTCGTGATCGGCGAGACTGCGGTCGTGGGAAATTGCTGCTCGATTCTTCATCACGTTACGCTTGGTGGAACTGGTAAAGCTGGCGGAGATCGTCATCCGAAGATCGGCGATGGAGTTCTAATCGGCGCCGGAGCGACGATTCTCGGAAACGTGAATATCGGTGAAGGAGCTAAGATTGGTGCTGGATCAGTTGTTCTGATTGATGTTCCGGCAAGGACGACAGCAGTTGGGAATCCGGCAAGGCTTGTTGGTGGTAAGGAGACGCCCTCAAAACACGAGGATGTCCCCGGTGAGTCCATGGATCACACTTCCTTCATCTCTGAGTGGTCTGACTACATCATTTGATCACAACCTAGACAAATTTGGTAATTCTACTCTCTCTATATTATATTTCAGTGTTTGGAGATGGTGGAACTGGATTATCTTATTGCAATAAAACTATTTCTCTAGTCATTTGCTGCCTTGTCAAATTCAGCTAGTATTTTAGTATGCATGACTCTATGAAGAAACAATAGTTTATTTGTAAAGAAGAAGAGTCAATCAATGCAAAGATGATGTTAGCTATGAATATGGATTGTTCATATGCAAAGAACACACACAAAAGTTCAAAATTTTAATCTTGAAATCAATTTCTAAAGAATCAAGGCAAATGGCTTGGTCCCCAAGTCACAATCAAGGAACAACTGGCTTGTTCCCCAAGTCACAATCTTTGTCATCTACAGCAGTTATCTTCTTTATCCTACCAATTAGGTCTCCAAGAATGCAATGAAACTCCTCTGCGTCTTCCCATTCGTGAACTTCAGCATGGATTAGTGTCGGGTTGCTCTTGATTCGCGCTGCTAATTGAAAATCTTTTCTCGGCATGACATAATCGTGATTTCTAAGCTTCAAACTTGGGCAATAATCGCCACCTCCATCTCCAAGATAAATGAACGTACTGTTTCCGTCTTTTTCAACCGCTGCTCGGATTTGATCCAAGATCAAGCCCTATTTAAAAAGCAATAGGTTATCAACACATGGTTTTTTGTACAAGTTGGGAAGATAACATACAAATTACAAAGAATAAGCAATGTGGATGAAAATGTTCACACTGTGATGAAATTGTGTCATTTGCCTCTTCATTGCACAATCAAAAGAAAAGCAAGCAAATAATCTATTGTGTTCCTTTCCCAAATAAGCAAAAAAAACAAAGCATTTCCGGGGAGCTTAGTATCACTCCTCGCTTTAAACAAGCATTCAACAATCACAATGGTGAAGAGATCAATAGGATAATGTAGTGATGAACACTTTCAGACAGGATAACAAGTGCAGTCAAACAAATGATGAACGTATCCTTGCATATACGAACCGAAAATGCTGTTTTCACTAAAACACAAGAAACGGTAATGTTAGTTACATACCTTGCACATATTTGGAGGGCAATGGTTGCAGCCATGATCATTTGGACAATACGGAAAAATTTTAAGCAAGCCTTGTTCATCAATATGAGCTGGGTTACTGATGATTTCTGTAAAACAGCTCAATAATCCATTGCATCTCAATATTGTCTCGATGAAGAACATATTTGCATCACTAATTATCCTCAAGTCACACCTGAAATGATATGAAGCTCAGTTCAGCATGGATAATTGATTGAAATAAGATGATTATGTTTGCATATTTACCCTGCAGCATGAGCTGCTTTAATGGCTATTCTGATATGAGGCTTGATTGGAATTCTTTCCAAGCATTTTTCAATATCATTTCTAGTCTTCCCCTGTGAATGAAGTGTCGCCGTCAATCTGTTCTGCAAATCATCAACCGACAAGACTAAGTACCTCAGTAAGCAGTAATTACTGATTGCTCATATATCTTAATGATCTTCTCAACTTTCCTGATTTTTGGTTAATCTCATTCTATCAAGGGTCTGTTTGGTATGTTACCTACTGTTTGGTGTATAAGTATATATGATTATGGATATCAGATTGATATCCTGAACTAGTGGAAGACAAATCTTTCTCACTATATATATATATATATATATATATATAATTCCCTTTGGGTTAAATAGGATGAGTTTATGACATTTTACCCATAACACAATGCAGACAACTTAAGGACTTGCTGAATATTATCATAATTCAATCCCAATGTCTAAACTTCCAAACAATTTCTCCCATTGCAGACTCTTCTTTATCTTTAGCATCCAAACCCTAACTGATTTGACAATGAAATCTTGATTTCAATCAATTCCAATGTCTAAACTTTTATTTTATTAGAGCATCTCAAGATCTCAATACATGAAATACAAAGATCTTCACAGTAATATATTATTATAAAAAAACCTTCAAGAACTCTTCAAGATACCACTGATAAACATGTCCTAAGGGCTTCTTTAAAAAAAATTGATTCATAATTTTCCAGAAAGTGACATTCAAATCAAAACCCATCCAAGAATCATGAAATTGAAGACAAGTTCAGCAAAACCCACAAATAGACAAAATCAAACCAAATTGAATCGATTAGGGTTTGATCGAAGAAATCGATTAGGGTTTGATCGTCCGATTGAAGCTAAAACCAAATTGAATCGTGAAATTGGGAAGAAATCTAACCATGAGAGAGTTCCTGAAAGTGACATTCAAATCAAAACCATTCCAAGAATCGTGAAATTGAAGACAAGTTGCAAGATCCACAAATAGACAAAATCAAACCAAATTGAATCGATTAGGGTTTGATCGAAGAAATCGATTAGGGTTTGATCGTCCGATTGAAGCTAAAACCAAATTGAATCGTGAATTTGGGAAGAAATCTAACCATGAGAGAGTTCCAGGGTTCATTGGAGTAAAGCTGATTGTATAAAGGGGTGAGACCCATTTCTGTAACAATCCATTGGTCGCTATCGATTTGGATGATCGTCCGATCGAAGTCGAAAACCACCACCACCGTTGATTTTACCATCTCGACGCCGTAGAAAAGTCAATTCTCCGGCGACGCTTAGCGCTGACTTGCGCGACGATCGTTGACCAGCCCCTTTTTCGATCTTTGACAGTTTTTCCCCCCAACGTCGTCTTCTCCGGTGATTATCAGTAGAGTGTCAGTGGACTTGTCGTAAGCACCAGGAACCTCGCCGAAATTGCAGCCACATATTTCATTTTATAATATTTTTTTTTTAAAAAAGATAAATCTAAAATAAAATGCATTATTCCATGGGGTTGTTAAGTTAGTTACTAGACTGGTTTATTGTTTAAACGAATTGAATATAAGGGCCCGTTTGGTTTAAACTCCGGAATAGGAATCAGGAAACGGAGAATCTAGTCCACACGTATACTCTTATTTGTGAAAGTTTTTTTGAATCATCATTAGGAAATCAAGTGCATTTTGCCTTAAACCATAAGGAATGATTCTATACAATTTCATGAATAAGGATATAGATATGAACTAAATTCGTTTCCATTTCGTTTCCGAAAACGGAGTTGGAAACAACGGGCCCTAAATGTATTTTAAAGCTCAAATTAAATTTTGATTTGGCTCTTGCTTGTTTATGAAGATTGAGCTTGAGCATGCTAAAATTTGGCTCATTCAGATGACATTGTAGGGCTATTATCGATCTACTTGGTTCGAACTTGTTTACTTTCTAGGAGCACATACACCGGGAGTTTTTTAGCATGTAATAATATTGATTTTTAAATAAAAGTGATATTTAAGGTTTGGTGTATAATAATACACATTGCTAAATAAGGTGTTATATATTAAGGTTTGGTTGATTTTTTTTATTATATTATGAAAGTAAGTACAAAGTTAAAAAAAACTTTATTGAAAAATCCCTGCAATGAAGTAAAAATGTGTTATTTTTTGAGATGGTCTATAGAAGAAATAATAGAAAATAAATTTAAAATCCCTCATTAAAAACCTCTAGTGTTCGTGTTCTAAACAAGTCAAATATGAACAAATTTCAAAAGTCCGTAAAAAATCACACTCGGGTACTCGATCTAGACTCATATAATGAATAATGACCCTATTTTAAGCAAATAAAAAAGCACAAAAATCCTTGTTGAAAAAAATTATGAATTGTGCCCCTTGTACTTTAGACTTTTTTCAGATTATGTCTAAGAGTTTTTAATTTCTGGATATTGATGCTCAGCTTTATAATTCGGGTTCTTTCTACCTTCCTTGAATAAATATTTACTATTTAGCAACATCTTGAGGGGACAAAAAAAATAAGTTATTCATCTATGAAATCATATATACATGTAAAATGACTATAAATAATAATGTTAATCTATGAACAATAGAACCTCACATTCTCAAAATTCTAAATTGTAGAGATATCAACCGAATATTGAAATTATATATCAACGAGTATTGGAATATAAACAACTCATACCCACACACAATAGCAATTGTAGCAAAACCCCCTTCTGAAAGAATGAACGCTCCGCACGCGCCCCTCAAAATCCCCAAATCACCTTTCCATAGAACCCTAGATTGGAGTACGAATCTCCTTCGGAAGAGAAAATCCAGGCCGAATCCTTGAGCAACCCACAAGAAAACTGCAACAATCGATTACAATAATCCTTCGGGCCTTGCGTTTCTGAAGCACATCCTACCTCTCCTACTTTACTGTTTGTTTTGCCGAGGATCTTCGGCGCCGTTTCGCTCTAAATCCGGGTGTAATGATGAAGAAGCTTATGTTCTGGCTGCCCCCTTTGCACAGTCGCACTCTTTCAGCCCTAACAGTGGACGGCCACCTGCTCGACCTCCAGAGAGGAATAAACGCCAAAATAGGTACTTTGACAGTGGTTGGAAGTGTTGGAGCCCCTCCCGTTCTGACTTCTATAAATCTGAGGGGTTGCGGTGCTCTTTGAAATCCCACTACTGGTGTGGATGTCTTTGATGGGTTGTTGCCTCAAATCTAACCAAAAATTCAGCCCCTCTCTCTAAATTTGATTTCTCTGACTATCGTTGCTCTTTGTTGGCTCCTCCCCCCTCTTGTTGACTGCTATGGATCCATCGAAGACCCCTTTTCTGTACATTCTGTTGTCTAACACTTCTGAGGACAACAATTGTATAGACCTACTAGTTGCCCCTGAAAAAATCTCTCATCCGGCTGAAAAGCCAAAATCGGATTCCACACCAAAAAGCCAAAAGTCTGGTCCAAATGTTACAAACATTGAGGGGAAACTTGATAAGGGGAAAAAATCAATCTGTGAAGCAACTGATGTACCGGAGAACCCGACTACCGTTGATGAGGAGATTGATAACGGAATGGATGAATACATCAAACAACTCGAGAAAGCACGCAATAAAGCATTGAAACTCAAGGAAGCCTCACTGTTGGGAAGAGTATTTGGTGAACCCATTGATTTTGTAAAAATCAAAATGAAGATCACTAAGGATTGGAGATTTATCATGGGTGATTTCCATTTCATCCCGAAAGCGAAAAATTGGTTCGAGATTAGCTTCTCTAACCCTAATGACAAGAAGAAAGTGTGGGAAGGCTGTCCATTTCACATCTTCGGACAGGTTCTCATACTCCGGAAGTGGACGCCGGAATTTGACCCATTTACAGAAAATATTTCAAGGATTGATACTTGGGTCAGAATCCCTACGCTTCCCATGGAGTTGTGCAACCCAGAAGCATTACAATCCATAATCAAAAGACACAATTTGGGTTCCTTCGTTAAGTACGACCTAAACAACGAGAGAAAATCCGGGAATAAATACCCGAGGTTCTGCATCAACATTGACATGGCTGCTAAAGTAATAGGAGAAATCTTAATCCCGAAAGGGAAGAAAGAATCCATCAAATTCAATGTCTGGTTCGAAGACTTTCCGGATGGTTGCGGGAATTGTGGCTTGCTGGACCACACATACAATAACTGCCCCATTCGTGCTGTTAAACCGAAAAAGTTCCAAATCTCGATTGTAAGAACATTGGATGTTCCAAAACCGAAGATCTCGGCTACAGAGGTTACTACACTGGATAAAGAACTAGAAGAAGAGTGGAAGACGGTGGGTAAGAAGAACAATTCTAAGTCGGAGACAAAAATCAAAGAAGCATCTACCAAGCCCTATCTTGACGGCAGGGGCGGAATCAATGTCATGTTCTCCTATGTTGAAGATGTGCAACAAACTAACACAGATGTTGAAAATGCAGAGGGAAGCAAGAAGCTGACAACAGCTAACCCATAAAAAGGTATGTCTATCGACCGAATCTTCCAACCAAGTATTGTTCTGAAATTAAAATTGGATTCTGGTGTTTCCTGTGTACCAACAGTGACAACTATTTCTGAGGAGGAAGTTGAGAACTCGAGTCATAAGGTTGGCTTAGATAGCATCAAACAACTTATGGAGGAGGATGATCTTCTTGATGAGAATGATGATAGTATCAATTATTTTGACGAGGAGTTCTTGACAGATGGAATTGAATTGGAGCCCCAACTCGAGCAAGCCCCTTCTAATGCTTCATATCACTCACTTAACTCGGCTGATGGATTTGTTATCCACAAATTGGGGACTCTAAAGGTCCAAAAAGAGAACAATTTAGTAACCAACTCGGGCAAGAGAGCTATGGATGAAGATGATCTGGACACAGCATCCTCCGACGTCACTGGAGGTAACAAGAAGGAAAAAAATAGGTTAATTATGGGGACACAACTCCAACTCGTTTTTGCCTCAATGGGATTTGTCTTCTCATTGCCTTTCTGCTTAACTGGTGGTATTGTGCTAAGCCTGACTACCCAGGACTTACTCCTGACCAAAGTGATTTTGCTTCAATTCTTCTCAATTCAATGGATGACTTTGCAGTGGTGTTGGGTCTTCCAAACCTGCTGCTCCTTGATCCACGGAATTGAGCAAGAATTTGCTTGCCTTTCTAATCCTGATGATGTCTCAACCATTTTCTGTTTGGATGCTATATCCTACTGCTCTTGTTGGTTTAAATCTTTTGCCTACCGGCCTTTTGTCGAGTTGGAGAGTTGTTGTTCTTTCCTTAGATCGGTGGTGATCACTACTGTTGTTTGTAATTCCTTTGATGACTATGTTATTCAACAATGTCTTTGTATCACTAAAAAAATGTGTGATGTGTACCCCTACTTTTATTTGGTCTCTTTTATGGTTGTTTGGAGGTTGGGACTTTACTCACCAACTAATTAACAAAACCCACAGAAACTGGATCAAATGGTTTCCCTTTGGGTATGGCTTTATTCGGACCACTAAAGCACAACACAAACAATTTTTATGCTCCACTTATGACCTAACCACAAAAACTCCACAACAGAATAAAATCCACCAAAAATGGAAATTTTCAAATTTTCCAAAAAACATTCAAATAAAGAAGCTTTTACAAGTAAGTATATCTACAAAAAAGAAAGTTATTGTTTACTATTCTTCAAATTGCTCCAATTTTATTGTTGGAGCTCAATAAGAAGCATATCAAAAATAATAAGAATATTACAAAAAAAAAAAAAGCGATACCTGCATTACCAAACTAATTTATACCAAGTTATTATGAAAATAAGCTTCTGCAATATTAGAGGAATGGGCCGAAACAACCTCTGAACAAACTTCGATGCAGTTTGCAGAAATCATTACATTTCTATTATGGCTTTAGCAGAAATAAAAGCTGAAAACCCTCCAAACGAAAGGCAATGGAAATCCGCGGGCTTTGACAACATCATATACTGCCCCTCGACAGGAAGGGCCGGAGGCCTATGCCTACTATGGAAAGCATATCAACTGAAAAATCATTCCATTAGATTCATTGCCAAAAGTGATAGATACATTTGTATCGAACTGGTATGTAACAACCAAAATCACAAAATTAATATTATACTCGCCTACGCCCCTCCACACGAAGGAGGGAAAAATGCATTCTAGGAATCTATCACCAACATAATTAACACATCCAATAACCCCTGCATTATTTTGGGGGACCTGAATGAAATACAAAATCAATCAGAAAAACAAGGAGGAGCATTAATTAACTCCAATAGATTCAATAGACTTATAAATCTTAAAAATGTGTGTAACCTAGAAGACACTCAAACAATAGGAAATCAGTTCACATGGAGGAAAAAACGTGAAGGCCCAAATAACATATTCGAAAAACTTGACAGAGTACTTGTTCATAACCAAATTCTACAATGGTATCCGATGCTTAAAATAAACAATCACGCATTTACAATCTCGGACCACTGCCAAATCTCAATTGAACTACCGGACCCAGATCCATATACTCCACAACCTTTCAAATTCGAAATGATGTGGACAAAACGTAAAGCCTTTGAAAACATTGTCAAATAAACATGGAGAACAAATTACGAGGGGAACGATATGTTCAATCTCATCAGGAAAATACAAATACTTAAAACTAAGGCAAAACAATGGAGTAAAACAAACTTTGGTAATATATTCAAACAACTCAAAGAGGTGGAAACCCAACTTCAGAATATCCAAGACCTCCCACCTCAAAACCAAAATCATAGAACTGAAAACCTACAAAGAAACTTTCTCGTAAAACAAAACAAGCTAATAAACTTTCACCAAAGATATTGGAGGCAAAGAACCAAAAACAATAATCTTAAGAATTCGGACATAAATTCTAAATACTTTCATCGGATTGCTTCTGGTAGAAGAAATCGAAAACACATAAAGGAATTAATAGATACAAACGGAACATCTATCTCATCAGAAAAGGAAATAAGGAAGGAAGTCTTCAACGAATTTAAAAGAAAATTCTCAAGATCCCCACTTAACACAAACATACTCAATGAAAAGCTTCATCTCATAAAAAATATAGTTAGTAGCGATGATAACGAAAGACTAACAAAAGCACCAAAAAATGAGGAAATTAAGAAATCCATCTTTGACATTGGATGTGATAAATCCCCAGGACCCGATGGTATGCCTGCCAGTTTTTATCAGAAATATTGACATATTGTGGGTATAGACGTGTCTAAAGCTATAAAAAAAACTTCTTTAGAAGCGGAAAGCTCGTTAAGCAAATCAATCACACATTCATAACTTCAATTCAGAAAGTTGACAAACCCACATCAATTAATCAAATTAGACCAATCAGCCTTTGCTGAACGATCTATAAAATAATTGCTAAAATTATTACGAATAGAATGGAACCTATAATGTCAAAACTCATCCACCCTCTCCAAGGGGCTTTTGTTTCTAAAAGATCAATACATGATAATATACTTATTGCCCATGAATTTTTCCACTCGTTTAGAAGCAAACATGGTAAGGAAGGATGAACGGCCATCAAGCTTGACATGGAAAAGGCCTACGACCAAGTTAGTTGGGAATTTATTCTCCGTATCTTACAAAAATTGGCTTTAATGAAAAATTCGTGGGTTGGATAGCGTAATGTATTACCACAGTCTCCTTTTCAGTTCTTGTAAACAATGGCCCAACCGATCAGTTCTTTCCTGAAAAAGGACTCAGACAAGGCGACCCCTTATCACCTTACCTTTTTATTTTGGGAGCTGAAATATTGAGACAAATGCTCCAAGATGACTGTAATAATTATGATAATCACATTGGATTTCCTATTTGTAGGAACGCTACTCCAATCCCCTTCCTGGCCTTTGCAGATTACATGATCATCTTCACGAAAGCAAACTCGAACTCTTGTCGAAGAACGAAAGAAATTCTTGAAAATTATTGCTCCATTTTCTGGACAAAAAATTAATTACCTTAAATCAGATTTCCAAGCCACCAAAAATACGCCCATAAATACTATCTCCAAAATCAAGGCTATCCTTGATATGGAAAATTCAAACTCCCTTGATTATTATCTCGGTTGCCCTATTATTAATGGTAGAGTTAATAAAGAGACCTTCAGCAATATTAACAATAAAACGAAAAATCAACAACGCAAATGGAAAGCAAACTCCCTCTCACAAGAAGGCCGAAATATCCTTATTAAACATAATCTCGCAACTATTCCATCCTTTGCAATGCAAGGATTTATGCTCCCAAAACATAATCTGAACGAACTTGACAAGACATATAAAAAACTTCTTTTGGAATAATGAAGACAACCATAAACCTCTGATTAGTTGAGACTCAATTTGCAAACCAAAGAAAAATGGTGGACTCGGGATAAAAAAGGCACTCACAACAAATAAAGCCCTCCAAATGAAACTCTTGTGGAAAATCCTAGCCGAACCAAATAATATATGGGTTAAAATTATCAAACAAAAATACTTGAAAAACACCAACATTCTACAATACCACATTAAAGGTCTGGCGTCATGGCAATGGAATAACCTCATGAAACTAAAAACCGAGTTCAAAACGGGAATTATCTAGCAGGTAGGCAACGGAAAAACAATTAACTTTTGGCAAGATAACTGGGTCACAAAGACACCCCTAATCAAATTGGTCCAAAACACAAACATCATCAATACCTATATAAAGGTACGTCAATTCATTAATTCGAATGAGTGGGACAACACCAAAATTGAAATCGAACTCCAAAATGTTCTAAGCCCATCAATTAGGAAAAAAAATCTTGGAAGTTATAATACCAACAAATGACACACAAGACAAATTATACCGGAGATGTAGCTTGAATGGTTGGTTCTCAACTAAATCAGCCTCGGATATGATGGATAAGGAGTCTGGATGACTCCCGGACTATTCATTTGAATGGATTTGGAAACTTGACACCCAACCAAAAATAAAAAAAAACTTCATATGGAAAATTTCTAAAAATGGGATCCCAACTTGTAACACCCCGAATCCGCGAGATATCGGGATGCTACGGGTGAGATCACACAATGGGTCCCGACCCTTAACTTGACAACAATTTTACCGGACCTTTCCAACATGGCACAAATAAAGGCAAAAACGTAAATCATTTTAATGCAAATGATGAGAAACCCAAAAGAATGCAACAACAAACTTCAGCCGAGGTACAACTCAAACCAAACGCCAAACAAGCGGCACACGAAACGTAATAATCGAAAGACAAAACACAAGAACTCCAACTCAAAACCCTTCCTAAAATGTACGGACCCCGGCTGGCCACCCTTCCGGATCTCTCGGAGCATGCCTAACCTGCAAGGCAAACTACAACATTCGGTATAAAACCGTTAGCTCACATTCGAAGCATTAGAATTAATAGGAAAGGCACAAACACAAGTAAAACATCATAGTCACACAACATACTCAAAAGCACACAAATCCGGTATAATATAATTATTATTATTAAGTCATATCCCGTTCTAATTCAACTTCTTTTGTGACACGAGAATCTCCCGAAACTCACATCGGTCCCTTCTTCCGGCAATGGAACGGTGCGGATGCCTCCGACCGTCTAACCAGCACGGGCTAGTCGCCGAGAACCTCCTAGCTCTCGCAAGAGCTAGGCAGTGATGTCACCGCCCGTTATCATACACTTGGGTCAAACAATATAAAGGTCGGTAATCCTATTTCCGATTTAGTTGTTATAAACAATAAATAATAAACACCACCCAACAGACATCAACACTAATACAAAGAATACGAGCTAAGTAAGTCCGGAAACTTACCTTGTCACCACACTCACTCACTACACTCTAGCTTCCCTTGGGAAGGAATCCACAACCTGCTCACAAGAAGGTATGTATCAACATATGCTCACGCTCAAGAAGTCTTAGACTTCACTCTAGTGATCTAAGCAAGATCACCTAACACTCATGCTAGGAAATACATCCTAGGATCCAAGATGCTCACCACACTCTCATCACATGATAACAACTCAAAACAGCTTATAACCTCACATGAACATAACCTCAGCCAAGAAGGAACTAGTTAGCCTAGAAGGTCCATCATGCTCAACATACTCCAAGCCATCAAATACATCGAGCCTTAAGGGCTCCTAGGTTCTCAACCACTAGGTGGCATTCACGACTACCCTAGGTCCATCCTAGGCATGATACTAACATGAAACAACCTCATAACTAAGGAGGAACGAAAAAGAAGAAGGGAGAAGAAGAAGAGCCTATTGTTGAAGAAACCCAGCCGTGGAAATAAAAGGTGCGACTGCGTGTTGAAGGCCACGGCCCCCGCGGCGCCTGTAGCCGCCCCCGCGGCGCCTGAAAATCCTGATGCCGCCCCCGCGGCTGGCTAAGATCCGCCCCGCGGCTGAACTCCAGAAACAACGTCTTCTTCGTCTTCGACTGTGGATCTTGAGCTTCAATGGCCTCCTTCTCTTGCTGGGTCTTTTTCAAACATCATCCACGGTATATAGGCTCTCCCCCATGACCTAATTGAGCCAAGAACACACACATGCAAGGGATTCAACAAGAACCCTCTTCTAGAGCTTCATCCATGGCAATGGAGAAGAAGAGAAGAAGATGAAGGTAGCAGCTGGAAAGAAGGGAGAAGGGAGGAGAGAAAGCTTACCCAAACTGAATCCAAAGCTTCCCACTGTTGTAGATTACAAGCCAAGAGTTCCAAGGAGAGGTTAGAGGAAAGGGCACCAAGAGGAGAGTGTGTGAGAGAGAGTAACGTGAAATGAAAAGTGAGGAAATAGAGAGAGTGGGCTGCATAAAGGGGTGGGGAGACCCAAAGGTCAGCTTCCCACAAGTCTCCTCACACCAAAACCCGAGGGGTCGGAAAGCAAAATGGGAAAGCGAAAGGTCGGGACGGGATTAGGAATAAAATCCCATCACTCAGCCTCCCGTGCCTACGGGAAAACTGAGCCGCTAACGCGGAAAGGTCGATAACTCACTAACCATCCGGAATAAAAATTCCGGATGTTACAACTAATCCCCCTAAAAACAAGTTTCGTCCTGAAACTTGTTAAACACAACACTCTCGGGTGACTAACTCGGTAACCACTCAAACCGTAACGTGCCAACACTCTACCCCGATAACCATCACACACTCGCGTAATTGCGTCAAGACCTCGCAAGGCCTACACACATACTCGCATGAACCGCGTATCGCATAAAATGTCAAAAGTTAACCAATCATACACACATTCCCGCTCGGGACACAAAACACCTAAACTCGCACATGCACACAACATTTAACCCATCGTCTAACTCGACGTAACGAGATCATCATAAAAACTCCAACAAAGATACTATCTCACGTCCTCTCGATAGTCTCATCGACTCCTCGTCTAACACTAGATCAACACGACTAACAAACATAAGTTCAGTCATACATGTATTCTCTCGCCGTCACACCTGAAACCTGGTGAGCATCATCCACTCTCGGTGGCCATGGCAACTGGTAAACCGCCCCCAATTCGCGACAAGATCTCCAAAGAAAAGTCCGATATATAGGAGCCCAACTCCCTTCCAATGACCAACACGTGTGACGCCTTGCATCCCTGACACTCTTAACTCGACTCATCTCATATCCTAACCCAAGAGGTTTGTACCTGTCTTCGGTACATACTTTCTCGTGACTTAACTTGTCTAGCAACTGCCTTTGGATCGCCGCTACCCAACCAAGGTCGTCCCGTATCCGCTCGGCACAGGGGTATATTTACATATACTACCCAATTTCCAACACCACAAGGTACTACACTTCCGTCCATAAATTGCCTCGAAAAAGGGGCATCACAACGGTACATCTCAACTGTCATAACGAAAACTCGACCCCAATGGGTCTACCTTTTACCCCCTACCTCGTGCACATGCCCTCTGCATGGCATCCACTGGTCACCAAAGTCCTTTCTAGCCGACCAATTATTCAAGGGTGGAGCTGTCTCGAAATACATATGGTCTCTTACGCGGCACGATTTCGCTGCCCAACCGTCCCAAGATGAATCGTCCATCTCGATCCGTGGTAACAATACTCGGTAGCTCAAATCATCTTGCTATCAATTAGAAGACTCACAATTAGCCAACTCATCGGGGTCTTGTTTTCCAAAGGTGATGTTATCTATGAATATGGATTGTTCATATACAAACCAACACACACAAAAGTAAAAAAAAAATCAATCTTGAAATCAATTTCTAAAGAATCAAGGCAAATGGCTTGGCCCCCACTTCACAATCAAGGGAACAACTGGCTTCTTCTCCAAGTCACAATCTTTGTCATCTTCAGCAGTTCTCTTCTTTATCCTACCAATTAGGTCTACAAGAATGCACTGGAGCTCCTCTGCGTCTTCCCATTCGTGAACTTCAGCATGGATAAGTGTCGGGTTGCTCTTGATTCGCGCTGATAATGGAAAATCTTTTCTCGGCACGACATAATCGCGATTTCTAAGCTTCAAACTTGGGCAATAATCGCCACCTCCATCTCCAAGATAAATGAACGTCTTGTTTCCGTCTTTTTCAACCGCTGCTCGGATTTGATCCAAGATCAAACCCTATTTAAAAAGCAATAGGTTATCAACACATGTTTTTTTGTACTAAGTTGGGAAGATAACATACAAATTACAAAGAATAAGCAATGTGGATGAAAATGTTCACACTGTGATGAAATTGTGTCATTTGCCTCTTCATTGCACAAACAAAAGAAAAGCAAGCAAATAATCTATTGTGTTCCTTTCCCAAATAAGCAAAAAAAACAAAGCATTTCCGGGGAGCTTAGTATCACTCCTCGCTTTAAACAAGCATTCAACAATCACAAGATGAAGAGATCAATAGGATAATGTAGTGATGAACACTTTCAGACAGGATAACAAGTGCAGTCAAACAAATGATGAACATAGCCTTGCATATATGAACCGAAAATGCTGTTTTCATAAAACACAAGAAATGGGAATGTTAGCTACATACCTTGCACATATTTGGAGGGCAATGTTTGCAGCCATGATTATATGAATAAAACGGAAAAATTCTAAGCATGCCTTGTTCATCAAAGCCAGCTGGGTTACTGATGATTTCTGTAAAACAGCTCAATAATCCATGGTATCTCAATATTGTCTCGATGAAGAACATATTTGCATCACTAATTATCCTCAAGTCACACCTGAAATGATTTGAAGCTCAGTTCAGCATGGATAATTGATTGGAATAAGATGATTATGTATGCATATTTACCCTGCATCATGAGCTGCTTTAATGGCTAATTTGATTCGAGTCTCCAGTGGAATTCTAACCAAGCATGCTTCAATATTATTTCTAGTCTTTCCCTGTGAATGAAGTACCGCCATAATTCTTGCCTGCAAATATCATCAACCGACAAGACTAAGTACCTCAGTAAGCAGTAATTACTGATTGCTCATATATCTTAATGATCTTCTCAACTTTCCTGAACTAATGGAAGACAAATCTTTCAAGGGTCTGTTTGGTATGTTACCTAGTGTTTGGTGTATAAGTATATATGGATATCAGATTGATATCCTGAACTAATGGAAGACAAATCTTTCTCAATCATGGCATTTTGTTAATAGTACACAAGAAAGAATTGGGTTGAATAGGAGGCTTATATATATAATTCAATCCCAGTGTCTAAACTTCCAAACAATTTCTCATTTACCCCATTGCAGTCTCTTCTTTATTCTTTTGCATCCAAACCCTAACTGATTTGACAATGAAATCTGGATTTCAATCAATCCCAATGTCTAAACTTCCATTTTATCAGAGCATCTCAAGATCTCAATACTTGATATACAAAGATCTTCACAGTAATATAATAATATTATAAAAACCTTCAAGATCTCTTCAAGATACCTTGATAAACATGTCCCAAGGGCTTCTAACATAAAAATAAAAAATAAAAAATTCAATTCAAAATTTTCCAGAAAGTGACATTCAAATCAAAACCCATCCAAGAATCGTGAAATTGAAGACAAGTTCAGCAAAACCCACAAACTAAAAAAATCAAACCAAAATTGAATCGATTTCTCAGGAAATTGGGAAGAAATCTAACCATGATATAGTTATTCTGGGGTCCACCGCAGTTAAGAAAATTGTATAAAAGGGTGAGACCCATTTGAGTAGTAATCCATTGGTCGCTATCGAAGGGGGTGATCGTCTGATCGAAGTCGAAAACCACCACCGCCGTTGATTTTTCCATCTCGACGCCGTAGAAAGTCAATTCTCCGGCGACGCTTAGCGCTGACTTGGCGCGACGATCGTTGACCAGCCCCTTTTTCGTTCTTTGACAATTTTTTCCCCCAACGTCGTCTTCTCCGGTGATTATCAGTAGAGTGTCAGTGGACTTGTCGTAAGCACCAGGAACCTCGCCGAAATTGCAGCTACATATTTCATTTTATAATTTTTTTTTTAAAGAAAAAAGATAAATCTAAAATAAAATGCATTATTCCATCGGGTTGTTAAGTTAGTTACTAGACTTGTTTATTGTTTAAACGAATTGAATATAAGGGCTCGTTTGGTTTTAACTCCGGAATCAGAATCGGAATGAAAACGAATCTAGGTCATACGTAATCATTCATTGTGGTTTGAAGTAATTGGAGTAGAGTTTGATTAATTTTGATACCCTATAGGGTAACAAAATGTGGGGAATCAAGTGCATTTTGTCTTAAACCACAAGGAATGATTCCGTACAATTTCATGAATAAGGATATAGATATGAACTAAATTCGTTTCCATTTCGTTTCCGAAAACGGAGTTGGAAATAAACGGGCCCTAAATGTATTTTAAAGCTCAAATTAAATTTAGATTTGGCTCTTGCTTGTTTATGAAGATTGAGCTTGGGCATGCTAAAATTTGGCTCATTCAGATGACGTTGTAGGGCTATTATCGATCTACTTGGTTCGAACTTATTTACTTTCTAGGAGCACATACACCTACACCGGGAGTTTTTTAGCATGTAATAATATTGATTTTTAAATAAAAGTGATATTTGATCTAAGAAATGAAGGACACATGGGAGAGAAGATTGTTTAGTATATAATAATACATATTGTTAAATCATTTCCTTACTATAATAAAAGAGAGAGTTCCCCCAATGAATAGGAGATTTCCTAAAATACCCTTAAGGTCCGAAATTTCAGTTTTTACCCTTGACTCTATTTATGATACTTCTTTTCTTTGGTGGGGTGTTTTGGTCATTTTTTTTGGGCCGGTTGTTTGCTTGTTCGTTTAGTGAAGCCCGTTTTTGAAACCCTATTTTTGGGCCTGGTTTGGAGTCGGAAGAGGTGAGTGGAGGATTCTTTGGTGAGTGGGCTTTGGGCTTCGAGTATTTGCATGTGCAGCCCGCCGTTTGGAGTCCTTATAGCTGTCTTCTTTCAAATATTGGGAAGAGCTCGATTTAGCCATGTGGTGAAGATCCTCTGGTTGCATTAACACCGGCGGCTCGATTGTACTCATTTGCTCCACCGGATCAATGCTTGAAGGTAGTTTAAATTCTGAAATCGGCTTCATTAAATGCTATGCTCTTCACCTGCCTCCTTTTCTTCTTCTTCATCTCTGTTTGTTTCTTGGTGTAGTCGCTTTCTTGGTTCGTTTCTTCTTCTGCCGGCGTTTTTTTTCTAAGTTTTCTTATTATATTCATGCCGGCTGTTTTATGTATTTCCTACGGTAGTTCTTTAGCATGTAATAATATTAATTTTTTAAAAAAGTGATATTTGATCTAAGAAATGAGGAGCACAAGGTTGTTTGATCGTTTGATAAGCAATGACTATAAAATGGGAGAGAAGATTGTTTAGTATATAATAATACACATTGCTAAATAAGGTGTAAAATATTAAGGTTTGGTTGATTTTTTTTAATTATATTATGGGAGTAAGTACAAAGTTAAAAAAACCTTATTGAAAAATCTATGCTATGAAGTAAAAATGTGTTATTTTTTGAAATGATATATAGAAAAAAAAATTGAAAATAAATTTAAAACCCCACATTAAAAATAATTAATTAGGGAAATAGGTATGGAAACTAGAAAATAGGGGCAATAATTTTTTTAATTGAAATGATGGTGATTAGATGTTTACTTTTAGTTTAATTATCTTTTTTACATGTTTACCTTTTATTTTTTGGTTAATGTAGCTAGTTTGATAAAATTTTCAAGTCCGAATGTTTAATTATTTTGGGTGACATCGTTTTCGTTACCCAAATATGAATTGTAGAATTTTTTTTATTATTGGGTATATGTTTATTGTTTTTGTGGTATGTTTCTTATTATTGAGTATGCTTAAAGTGATATTTTTGGGTAAATTTTATGGTTATCCAAACTGTGTTACAAAGATCAAATGTCATTTGACATTGATGTTTGTGTACAATATCGATTTGTGTATATTTTGGTTATGACAAATTCGAATTGGGTATGCTTTTATACGTGTATTGGCTTTGTAGTATATTTCTTATTATTAAGTATATTTAAAGTGATATCGTGAGTATATTTTATGGTTACCCAAAATGTGTTATAATGATCAAATGTCAAGCGAATTTTTGGGTAATGACCAAATGTCATTTGATATTGATGTTTGTGTACAATATCGAGTTTTGAAAATTTTGGGTATGACAAATTTAAATTAGGTATGGATTTTGTATTAAGTGATGTTTAAATTGGGTGTAAATATAAAATATTATCCAATTTATGGATATTGTTTTATTTTGATATTTGATTTATTCGAGTATGGTTATGTACTTTGACAAATTTATTTTTGGGTATGTTTGTGATATTTTTTTTGTAAGCGGATTTTTGTGTAAGCGGATTTTTTCTGGGCAGAGGGCTGCGTTTTTTTTGCCCCAAATTCCCTCCAAACGTCAATTAAAAGTGTCACAGTCACCACTCACATCAGTCATCACTTATTAGTCATCACTTTTGTCAACTTTTTGCCTTATTTATGAATTAGTCTAGTAAAGTAGGAGTCATATTTCTCAATTTGTAAGTGATAGGGCCCTAAATTTTAAATCTATAGTGTAAAAGAGCCTAAATGTCAATTCAACCAAAAGAATAACTACTAGTGTTCATGTTCTAAAAGTCAAATATGAACAAATTTCAAAAATCCGTAAAAAAATCACACTCGAAAACTTGATACAGATTCATATAGTAAGTAATGACCCTAGTTTAAGCAAATAAAAATGCACAAAATACTTGTTTAAAAAATTATGAATTGTGCCCTGTACTTTAGACTTTTTCCAGATTATGTCTAAGAGTTTTCAGTTTCTGGATATTGACCCTCAACTTTATTATTCCGGTTCCCTTCTACTATCCTTGAATTAATATTTACTATTTAGTAACATCTTGAGGAGACAAAAAAAATTTATTCATCTATGAAATCATATATACATGTAAAATGACTATAAATAATAACGAAAAAGCTAAAGACACGAGGTTTGTTTTACAAAAATAAAATATAAATGCATTCTGATGCCGCTCAACCAATAAAAAATAAATAAAAAATATTTGAGCGTCAACAATTTCCAAAAGCACTCGAATCTTAAAAAAAAAGACAAAAGTAAGAGAAAGTAGGTTTTGGACGCTTGCGTCATGCGCCGGCGCCCAAAAACCTACTTTTTTTTCTTTTTTTTTGCCTAATATTTTTTATATTTTAATTTGAGCGTCATCGGAAAGCGTTGACGCTCAAATCAATTGGAGCGTCAATGCAAAACGTTCATATTCAGTAAATTCAAAATTGTGTATATAACACGTCCCAATAATAATGTTAATTTATGAACGATAGAACATTACATTCTCAAAAAACCTCTAAATTATAACAAAGTCCAATTATATATCAAACAATATTGGAATATAAACAACTCATACCCACACACAATAGCAATTGTAGCAACATAAAGTTGACACACACAATCCCACCATTCTCGTTCACCATTTATTTTTGACAGTCTGTCTCTCTAATCTCCCCATAAATGGTGCCAATCAAGCCAAACTAAAGTTGCCATTACAAGAAACAATTGCCATTACAAGAATAGCTGTACAGTGGAGCCCAAATGAACATCAAATATACAGTAAGTAGTACCCTTTGACAGCCAATCAAATCCTTCTCACTCACAAACAAAAAGCTGTTCAACACAGATTCTCAAAGACAAAAATTCCACAAGTTCTGGCTTTAACAGCTAAGTCACTGATTTGCAAATAATCATAATTATTCATTTGCTGGCCATCATAAATTGTCACTAAAAAGTTTGTTGATTTACAGTAAATTGTAAAATAGGGCTCTCTGTTTCTCTTTATGAATGACTACAATTGAATGAATTCTAATTACCCTAAGAGTAAAGACTCTCTCCCTTAGTTGATGTATCTACACACTACTTACCTTCACACATCTTCAATTTATCCCACAAGGGTAAAAAAATCAAGAAATTACATAAGGGAAGGTGAAATTGCACAGAGAACTATACCCCGAGAGAAACCCGGGTTTTTATTGGTTTTAGCTTCAATCCCATGCTTTCCGGCGAGAGAAGCTCAGGGGAGATGCACGTCGGGCTTAGAGGGCTTCTTGGACTCCCTCTCAGTTGAGATGGTCTGATAAATCCATACCCCATGAGGAAGCACTCCATGGGGACGAGCATTGCGTATGGTTGCTCCTCTGTTACCATTGATCCACAAGCTTGTACCTGAATTCGATCATAATTATAAGAACAACATTCTTGCAGAGGGCCATTAAGAGTTTTAGTTTTCAATCACTGCATACCTCAACCAAAGCACTGCACCTCTCGTCAAGCTTGGCCATCATGTGTATCGCTTCTGAGTAAAAAGGCGATTCATCCCCGACAAATATCAACGTCCGACATTTTAGTTTCTTTAGGTTATCACTGATGTCCGGTCTCCTGTCAGTTGTCAGAAGTGGAGTAATAGGAAGACAAGCTCGGTAAAAAGAGAGATACAAGTGGGGAAATGGTTTACGAGATGAATCTTACCCATTCATTGCTTCTAGAAATCGCAAGACGTTTACACTTTGTCTCTCATCTAACAACTGAAGATGGAAAATTATTCAATATGGTTGCAAACACTAAAATCAGACAGAAGTAGAAGATTTGAACTACTAACCCGTCTACACGCTTGAACTATGTCCGATTCTGGAACCTCAGCATTGCCTCGGATTTCCTACATGACATACATGTAATTATATCCGAACTAAGATGCACATTTTAATGAAGCTGTTAAGTACGCAACACAAAGGAAACGAAACCACAGCACTACCTGACTGAAATACCTCTTCAACAAACACTCTTTGACCAAGCCACACATACCATAGAAGTACAGCAAATTTGACATGACCTGCAAATTGAAACCATTTTATCAGCTTAAAGTTGTTTGTAAGGCCCGGCTAATTGCATGACACAATACAGTGCTGCTTAGCCAAAAAAGTACCTTATTGTACAGCCATTCAGTCCAAGAAGGCGGTTTGCAGAGAGGTGAGACAAGTATCAAACCAAGAACACGCTCTTTATACCTAGTCTGCAAGGCAGGATAATGATCAATTATCACCAAGTTAAGATTAACACACACAAAAAACATTACTAAAAAACCCGAAGACATACTGCAAATAGGCTAAGGATGTAAGCCCCTGATGTAGCTCCCATGCACATTACAGTATCAAGCCTGCAGAAGACATAAGGAAATAAATCAAAAGGAACACTGCAGAAAAATATATTAACAGCATTCAAATTTTACACAATTGTCATACTGATATAGTCACATTATTACCTGAAGAAATTAAGAACCTCAAGAATCTGATCAGCCAAGTTTTCTGCCGATGGAATTGGATCATTTGTACATATGGCAGCAGCTCCCAACTGCAAGAACTCTTGACAAGATTGTTACAATGTAAATGTAAGTATAGGATAAAACAAATTGAAAAATTAACCTTAGTAAATGTTAACAAACAATAACAAACAGCTATATGATACAGAAAGTGCAGAAAAATTACAGACCTCGTGTCCAGGAGGACTGATGTGGTAAATGCAAAAGTTATGGAGTAACAAAGAAGCAGCCTCGGGATAAAAGAAGAGTCCTTGGAAACAAGACATATCTGCAAAAGCATGTGTGTCTTTAGATTACCAAAATAACACCAAAATATGAACTTCGTGAAGAGAAAACTCTCCAGGGATACAAATTTGTCAGTGGTAAGAAGTTATCCAAAATTGAAGGAGAAACCATTTTGGTCACTCACGATTTAAAGCCAAATCAGGATAGGTCACCAAGCCTGGTTTGTCCCGGTCTCCATAAACGATGACAGACACAGAACCGTTAGCGGTTTTTACATGATATTCCTGTCAAGATTATGAAAGAAGCACCGAGTTTAGAAGGCTGCACGTATATGAAATGAATTTCAATAAGCAGGAAAATGCATAAGATATCCATATTACAATTTAAGTTGTCAAAAGTGTAGCATATCATATGGAATAGAATGATCCATAATGTACTGATGAGGAAAGAACAAAACCCGACTAGATAAAGTAAAGAACTTTAACTTTATTAGGGTACAAGACTAATCTAAAAAATATTCTTAGATTAATAATGAATCCAGATAGAGTTTACACGCAAAAAAGGATGCTAACATGTGCAACTGAATATAAGGCCTCATTTAGCAACCTGACAAGTAAGAAGCAACTTAAAATATAGAGTGGGTAAACACAATTATATGTGATAGTCATGGTTCCTAACTTTGAAATTTCATTTCCAACAATATAAAGACAGTTAAGAGAACATCTTCAAATCTTCTGCCAGTATTCCTTAAGAAGTTGTCCCTCAACAAAATTTCCATTCTTCCCTCCAAGTCTCAAACAAAATTGAAGCACACTTAATAGGATTATTTATATAAAATTCAAGGAAAATATACAAATTAGAATGATATAATGCAGGCCCCTTTGATACCTATAAAAAAATTATTATTGTGAACAAAACTAAAAGAGAGTCTATTTATAGGGCTATGAAACAAGAAAAACAAAAAAAACTCACAAAAATGCCATTACAAAGTGAACAAAAATTCTCTTCTGGTGGAAATCGAAACTAGTTGAGGAAGAAACATCCAAAAACACAGCTTTTGGTAAAAAAAATAAAAAAATCTTCCAATAAACGAAAAGATAATAACCCTAATTACTAGCCCAACAAAAAAAAAACACAAGAGAGAAGCAATTTTTGGCAAAAAAAAAAGATTTTGGTACCCCAAATAAGTCAGCTGAAAGCAAGAAATGCCACTCCTCAGCTACTGAAAATCTTGCAACGGTAAGAAAAGAGATGAAATATACAAATGCAATGAAAAAAAAAGGAATTTTCTTCAATGAATTGAGGAGAGAAAGTTAAAATAGTTAAATTGGATAATACAAGAAAGAACAAGAGAGATTGTATCTTTTTATCTACAATAAAAGCAAAATTAAACAACAAGAGTAATCAGATCTGGGAAAACAAACACTATACCAATTAGAAGAGAACGACAAAATGAATTTCATAAGAGAAACAGCAACAAGAGCCAAAAATCAACGGAAAGAAACAGAAACACCATCAAACGAAACCCCAAATCGAAATTCATTTCATCAATGAGCTCGATTGAAAAAAAGGAGATAGAAGAAATAAAACCTTTCCACCAAGGTAGATAGTCTCAACGTCAAGGGAAATGGAATCAATCGTGTCCGCCATCACCAAACGGCTCTCTTCAAGTCCGCAGAAAGCCGTCTCTCTTCTTCTTCGGATGCTGAGCGATTTGCAGGTCTCTTCAACCACTGATCGCTTTTATACAAAAAATTCCAATCTCTATCTTTCGCTTTCTCTCTCCTACTTCCGGAGATCCCTCCTTCTTCTTCCCACCGACGCTTTTGCTTTCTCTCTCTATCTCTTTCTCTCTCTACTGTGAATTGTGACCTGTGAACTTAAACACGAGGATTCGAGCTTCTTGAACACGTTATACGACGCCGTTTTGGGGTAGGTTTTTTGTGAATTCTCTGGTGAGCTGGCAACGTCACTTTTGTGTTTTTTCACTCGTGTAAGTTGCGTCAACGTCACTGCGGTAAAAGTCGTGAACGTAAAATTTTAGACTTTTTTTACGTCAGCAAGGAACGGTAAAACTGTAAAAAAAACTTATCCAGATTTTTACTCAGATCAAGAATAAACCAAACCTATAATAATCTAAATTTAATTAAAAAATAATTTTACTTTTTTAATAAAATATATTAAGTCTGTTTATTTTGTAAATTTTTTGGTGAACCTATTAAATCAATCTCCCATTAATGTGTTCCATTATCACAAAATATTGCAATTTCTTACCAAAAAAGAATAAATTATGCTATATACAAGTTATTTATTGTAAATTATTTATACCAAAATATAAAATATTTATTAATATAGTAAACTTATAATTAACAAAAATTATGACCAAAGTTTACATAAAAAAAAATACAAAATACTTTTTTTTAGCAAGACGAGTCAATGGTTATTGCTTCATATCTTTATACTTTATCTCCGTCGAATATCAAACTTTTTCGTATATGTGTGAAAGCACAGGCGCATTTATATACTTCAACTTCTTTCATATTAAATAATATCGATTAATTTTATTGTTTCATAACTGAATAAGATTTATTTTAAAACTAGTAATATCCTAACTATAAAACTATATATTATGATAGTCTACAAATAGTTTGTTTTTTTTGTAAGTAAAAATATTTTATTTTATTTTGGGTTTTATTTTATTTTACTTAATTTATGCTCTTGGATTACAAATCAACTTGACTCTTTATATTTTTGGAATTTTCTAACAATTATTCTTTATGGATTATTCTCTTCATATGATATTTTTTTTCCCATGACAATATATATTCTATAAATACACACATTTCATTTGCCAATTATTTTGAAAAAAAAAAGTTTTGATTAATAAACTCGAACGTCTAATATAAATAACTTGCCAAGTCACCTTGTTTTCTTTTTTTTTTCTCTACAATCCGTCACTCTTCTCATTCAAACGGAATCCCGATTCATGATGTCTTTTGTAATAGATTATTCTGGTGTGTTGTCTTCATAATTGGTTGTTATCGAATTTGTTCGGTATTGACGACTGTACATCGACTCTCGCAATATATCGAACTTTTTTTTATTAAAAAAAACTCACTTTGTTTCCTTAGAATAAAACGTGTATCTTGCCATATAATATTGCCAAATATTTTGTTTTTAAATTGTCGCAATTTTATTAATAGTGGGACAATATGTTTGTAGATTTTTACCATGGGGTAATTTTTCCTCCATCATGTTGGCCCATATGATTTGGACCGAAAGTGATGTGATATTGTATAACTATTTTTTTTTATATATAACAAATATTTTCAATCGTGTAGAGATTAAATCATATTTCTAGATGATAACATGTTGACATGTTTTTAAATTTGTAAGTAATATTATATTTATCAAAATTATCTTATAAATGAATGTAATTAGACAAAAACAAATGCTAATTTTAAAAAGAAAGAATAAAATGTTAAGATATATAATTATTCCATATTAAGAATATAACTAAAGATTATATATATATATTTTTTAAAATAGTTCGTCTTCTCAATATATTAATTACACCATCGGATTTGTAACATATATTACATGCAAAAAAATGTGTATTTTTTCTCTATCTCAAATATTGAGAATCATAGACACTATTAGGGCATGTTCATTTCCCATATCTTGATACGAGTATATCATATATGAATATCAATGATATCGACCGAATATCAACAAACTCGGTATCTATGTTGTAAACCATGTCCTCCACATACTCATATATTCAACTGAGAAGATGTTTGTAAAAAAACTAAAAATCGAACCTTGCAAAAGATCAGCAGAGAAAGCTAGGTAAAATGTAAGTGAAAGATGCGGAGGTACAACTCACAGTCACAGAGAAACAGAAGAGGTCGGAAATGGTGACGAGATTGTGAAGAGAAAGAGGGTACAGATGGATGAAAACTTGCTCAGAAATAGAGAGAGCAATAACAAAAATTAGGAGAAGAATTGATATCGGTGAAGTTGTAGGAATATCAGAATTCATAAATAAGTAAAGTATGTAGAATATGAGTATATCACTTTGATATCGATATATTCAATTACTAAACACGGATATCAAATACGTGATATTCATATCTAATATCAGGATATGGGAAATAAACATACCCTTATTTTTCCTATAAAATTTTATAAATAAATACCACATTCAAAAACTATATATATATATATATATATATATATATATATATATATATAGAGAGAGAGAGAGAGAGAGAGAGGGTGTGGTTCCCATGAGAACACCCCTAACGTGAGAGCATGAGAACAATCGTACACCGTTGGATGTGAGTATTAAGGGTTGAGATTTAGAGTAGATATCAAAAATAATAATAACTACGAATAATAATAATTAGGAATCCAACAATAACTACGAATAATCCACTCAATCAACAATAACTATGAATAATACATTAAACGATATGACACATTCATAACAAAACTGATAATAATTACGAATTTGTTCTCATGTTCTCACGTTAGGAGGTGTTCTCATAGGATCTATACTCTATATATATATATATATATATATATATATATATATATATATATATATATATATATATATATATATATATATATATATATATATAGATAGGATCAAGTAAGAACAACTCTTACGGTAAGAAATAGGAACAAATATGTGCCACACGATTAAACAAAATCAACGTCCATGATTCAATTATTTTTTTTGCATAATAATTATCCCTTTTTATATTTATATCCGTAATATATGTTGTTACCATATTAATATCAAAATATTTTGCTACCATACTGAGTATATACGTTTTATTTCTTACTATACGTTTCACCGACGTTTCACATACTGCATCTTCTTCATCTGAAATCCCAGCGATCCAAAAATGGATGAAATTTATTGTATGTGTACTTTAATCTTTTCATTCGTGCATAAATTTTATTAACCGCGTTCCAATCACACGCTTAATATATTTTATATTGTTTATTACAGTCGTATCATCGTCGTCCGATGTTCCAACCACCATGGATGGTGAAGGTATGTCTCTATTTTTTTTTAAATCATGCATATTTTTATTCTACTTCACTTCAATTCTATTTCGATTAACCTAATCGTGCTTATATAAAAAGTAGAATATTATATTCGTGCTTGAATATACTTATATTCGTGCTTGAATGTACATATATCTGCGTGTTTTAAGTAATAGTGCTTGTTTGATTAACTACTAGTGCTTGTTAAATATTTAATCGTGCATAGTGTACTCAATATTCATTCTTAATATAATCGTGCATAGTTATATTTTATAATATTTATCAATTTTATTAATTAAGTGGTTAATCGTTGATGTGATATAGGCGTGAATTATGAATAAACGTGTGTTAATGTATTTGAATTAGTCGTGCTGTATTTATTTATTTGTACTAATGTGCTTATTTTTTATACGAGATAGTCGAAAAGCAAACTTCAAATATGGAGTAGATGGAGTCAAGAGTTGTCGACAAGGATAATGTTCAGAACGACGGCGACGAGTATAATACTGAAAACAATGTCGGCTGTACCATGATAATTGGGGAAGATAAAACTAAATCATGGATTCCCATGGTAGATGACCACGACAAGCCCAAAATCGGTATGATATTTGCTAATGTGGAAGAAGGGATACATTTTTATGAAAGATATGCTGATTTATCTGGGTTTGTTAGTCGTTTGAGTTCCCGGAAAGTAGTTGGTGATACATTAATGATACGTTGGGTAGTATGCAGTAGAGAAGGTGTTAAGAATAGCTCGAACTCAACCGGCCAAAGATCACGGGTTTCAAATAGAGTTCAATGCAAAGCACACATCGTGTTTAGATTAGTGGACGAAGGAAAGTATGAGGTATATGATTTTGTTGAGCAACATACACATAGATTGTACAAGGAGATGGTTGGTGGATATTCGAATATTGGTGCTATTTTGGTTGACTTTAAGAATGCTAGGAGAGACTTAATGGCATTTATTTCCGGTTCCGACGCTCAAATGGTGATTGACCGTTTTTTCTAAAAACAAGAGGCAACTTCGGGATTGTAGATTTGAATATGAATTGGACGATAAGGAGCAATTGAACAAGTTGTTTTGGGCTGATCCGATAGGCAAGAACAACTACAACGTATATGGCGATGTTGTATCGTTTGATGCTACATACGGTTCAAACATGTAATTTTTATTTTACAATCAAAATATTTAAATTTTATCTAGTGCAACATATTCGATCTTGCGTGTTTATCTGCTACTAGTGCTTAATCTTGCGTGTTTATCTGCTACTAGTGCTTAATGTATATAACTACTGTGCATGTTTAAAAGGAAACGCGTGCTTAAATACCTGCTACTAGTGCACTAGTACTTAAAGTATATAACTAATGGCGTTTTTTTAAAAGGAAATGCGTGATTAAATATGACTAATCTTGCGTGTTTACCTGCTACTAGTGCTTAACATATATAACTACTTGTGCTTTTTTAAAAGGAATTGTGTGATTGAATATGCAATAATTGAAGTTCTAAAGCTTATTCTTAATTCTTGTTTAATCCAAAATTAACTATTCATTTATATTAACATTAACTATTATTATGTAATCAGGTTTAGGATGATTTTTACGCCATTTTCTGGAGTTGATAATCATGGAAAGTGTGTGACATTTGCTGCTGGGTTGATATTGAAAGAAGATATTTCATCTTATGAATGGCTTTTCAAAAAATTTATAGATGTGATGGGTGGTGAACCAACATTGTTGATTACAGATCAAGATCCGGCAATGAAGGTCGCCGTGAGTCGTGTTTTTAGTAGCACAAGACATCGATTTTGCATGTGGCATATAATGAATGGTTCTAGTTGACAATTTCTTCTCATTGTAAACAGTGTCCGTGCGACAAATTTTTTCTGGTCCTTCTGATCAACGATGACGTTATCGGAACATTATCATCAACTTCGTATCGGAACATTATCATCAGCTTCTTTTTCTCTCTTTCAATACATATATGGGAACATTATCATCAGCTTCTTCATACACACTTTTAGATGTGTCTTCTTTCACTTTGAAAGTAACCTCGAAATCAGGTTCTGAATCACTATTCATTATCTACAAAACTCAAACCACTTTTATAAGCAAGATATATATAAATTGAAATTTGTAATTAACCGTGAAAGCGGAATTCATCGAATAAAAAAATCAAACATGCACAGAAACCATCCCAAATTCACATATTATCTCATACACACGGCTATCTTAAATCACTAATAAAAAAGCACTACAACATTCTCATGTATACACACGTACGTGCACATCTAACAATCATTAAACGTGCATATGAGTTTGAGAAACACAACTAAGAAAAACAACTAAATATACGTGCATTATACATATCTAAAAAGCACTACATGTCTCTCATGCACTAATACAAAATCACTAAAAAAATCACTAATAATAAATAACTACACTAATCACAAATCAACACACGTGTATTATACACATGCACATCTAACAATCACTAAACGTGCATACCATTCAACCGAGCAAAGCAAGTATAATTATACGACGACATAGTTCTTGTCTGCAAATATGAATGCACGAGTTCTCGAGCACCTCAACACGAGTGATATACCATACTTAATCGCACATGACTATCACTACGCATTAAAAAATTAAACTCAAATTCAATATAAACGTGCTCAATTATAAAAATTCATGTACCTCTTTCACAGCTTCGCAGAAATCGCCGGCGTTGGAATAATGATGAATGAAAAACTGACGAGACGAGTTGATTTTCATACGTGCAATAAGTTTCCATAGGCGCATAAAGCTAATATTTTTGTTACCATATAAAAACGATAACAATAAATTATGCACGGATATGTATATTACAAAATACCATAACTCCTAATCATAATAAATCATAATATAAATATACCTTATTTAAATGTCAAATCTCAGCCTTTCGTTCTTTAATCCAACGCTCTATAGTTGTTCTTATTTCTTACCGTACGAGTTGTTCTTACCGGATCCTGACCCTATATATATATATATATATGTAAAAAATTATTTTCTAAATTGGTAAAATCGTGACAAGGCTACCAATATTTGATGTTACAATTATTTGAGCAAATTAGGGCTTTATATTTCTTTGTTGTCATCACATCATTAAGTTTAATTTAATTTGTGGGGCCCCTTATAGTAATTGTGATCGGACAATCATCTGGCAATCGAAAGGCCAGGATTCCATTGCCGACCGTATTTTAGGGTTTTTTTTTATTAAAATTTTTTTTTTTTTTTGTAAATTGGAATATTGTCAAGGGAATAAATATAGAATTGAAAATTAATTATTAATTAATTAAGGGAAAGAAAAAGGAGGACGTCAATGATGGTAATTGATATGGGCATTACAACAATGGGATGATAATGATTGATTTTGCTTCTTAAAAATATTTTTAATGACTAGGATTAGTGTAAGTTATTACGGGGACACTAAACATTTTTAGGTGAATTTTAGGGCACGTTTGGTTTTAACTTCGGAATCGGAAACGGAATGAAAATGAATCTAGTCCATACGTATGCCCTTGTTCATGAAAGTTTTTTAATCATTTCTTATGGTTTGAAGTAATTGGAGTACATTTTGATTACTTTTGATACCCTATAGGGTAACAAAATGTGGGAAAACAAGTGTACTTTGCGCTAAACCACAAGGAATATTCCATAAAATTTCATGAATAAGGATATGAATATGGACTAAATTCGTTTCCATTCCGTTTTCGTTACCGGAGTTGGAACCAAACGGGCCCTTAAAGTTTTTTCTGAAAGAACAAATTCGTAAATTATAATATAATACATGCATTTACACAAATTTATTTTTAAATAAATTTATTTTAGTGAAGTCATGTTTATTTTGAACTATCCTCTTTGTTTATCAGAATTTTTATGCTAATATAATAAACAAAAATTATTCTTTTTATTTTATTTTTTGAAGAACAATTTCGTTTTTTTTTTTGGTAAAAAGAGTACACTACTCCATGTCGAGCGTTTTATTAAGGAAACGGAATTACAAACGAGAAACACGGGGGAGACTAACTCCCCGTAAATCAGAAGAATAGCCGAAATACTAGACGGAGGGACATAAGAACAATTTCGTGTTAATGGATGTGAATTTACTAATGATATTAAGGTTGATTTTTAAAAAAAATATTATTTAAAGGTAGATTTGTGTAATGTCCTAATTTATGAAGCATGTTTTTTGAAATCTAATTTCTTATTAAACGTTTATCACTTTTTGTGTAATATCCTAATTTATGACGTATGTTTTTTGAAATCTAATTTCTGATGGTGCCCCTCAGTTTATGACTTTTCTGGAAAATAACCAATGATTTTCTATATTCTGGATGGTACCCTTAAGTTTCAATATTTTTCGGATTATGCCCCTACACCACTTACTATGTTAACTATGGTTAAGTCATATAGAAAAAAAAATTAAAAAAACACAGAATACTTTCTCACTCTTCTCTACCGAGTCTTCTTCTTCTTCGGGAATAAGACTATGCTAGTTTAAAATGAAATTTTTAATCAAATTAGTTCAAGGGGAGGTTCTGATGGCTTGAAATACTAGTTGAAGGTCTACAGATGAAGAAACTACTATTATTTTGAAGTTGTAAAAACAGTAGAAACAATGACTTCAATATTGAAAAAATTAAGCAAAACAAGGTGATCCAAACTGTACTCCTTTTGATTAATTTTTTCATTAAACTATCCATGTTAATGGACGGAAGAGCGTTTAACAGGTGAAGAAAAAATATACACTGCGGCGAACTCCGGATATAAGGTCACCGGTGAGGTGTGTATCGGGGAAACGATTGTCTTTGGCTCCGTTGGACCAGTCTGATGTCGCAAAATGCGGGGAAGAGCAGTGGCAAAGATGGAGGCTGAAGTTAAACCCTAATCGATCCTAACTAAACCCCATATGAACTCAAATAACAAACCCCCAAATTAAAGAATTAGGGTTACAGTGTTCAAAAAAGTAAGCACACACAAAATCAACAATTTCGAAAACAAAGAACAACGATTTCGAGAATAGTTGGAAAGATTATAATGTTGTTGCTCTTGAAGAATAAGAGCCGATCGAGAAGAAGATCCAGGGGAGTATTTTGTGTTTTTCTTTATTTTTATATTTTTATTAACTTTTTTCCTTGATTACTTTACCACAGTTAAAAAAGTAAGTGGTGTAGGGGCATAATCTGGAAAGCACATAAACTTAAGGGTACCATCCAGAATATAGAAAATCCTTGATTATTTTCCAGAAAAGTCATAAACTGAGGGGCACCAATAGGAATTTCCCTATAATTTAAGTTGTCGAATAACAAACAAACATGTGTTCAACTACGTTCCTTTCTATAATTTGGATTTCTTTTGTTGCATTTGTAGATACTCTTGATCAAATTTAATAGCTACATTTAAATATTGAATAACACATGGCTTCTAAGTCAGGATTGACCGACGGTGGAGGTGGTCGAGGTTGAATCACTTTACGGAACAATGATTGAGGTTACATTATGAGTTTCTAGCTCGAGTGATGATAAACGGATCATTTGTCCTTCGTGAAGCCTAAATCCAATACATAAACTCGGAGGGGCTGATTCTGAAATTAATTAGCAATAGAAGTAGTCTACCAACCTTATATAATACGTTCGGAATGTACGTCCATAACTTTCGATTATTATCTTCAACATGCTCCGCAAGTGCAACTAGGTATAGACCGAGTTGACACTTGTCCACATAGAGGTTAACCGCACTGATACCGTGTAAAAGTCCGATATAGACATACTGTAAAATGGGGGTCGTGTGAATACGACCGCACATGTACATTAGGCCCAAACCCAACATATAAACCCAACATGTTCCATCATAAAACCAATCGGTAATATAGGAGGAGTAATTTACCAAACTTATATACTAGGCTCGAAATAACCAACTTTCGATATCAAAACTTATCATCTTCAACATATATAAATCCAATTTCAATAAACCAAATTACCAAAGTACATACGTCTACTCATATTTATCCAATTTCAACTAAATATGCAGTCCAAATCTGAGGTGTGCACAGTTGTTCCCCAGGCTTCCCTGTGTACTTCTTTCGAAGATGAACGTTCATGCTCGTTACCTTCTGCTGACTGGATAATCCTGCTTTCCCTTAAAGATTTTGTTGCTTTCGGTTTCATTTTAATGTATTTTTGTGTATTTCTTTTCTCTTTTATTTGTGGTTTTTCGTGACGGTTTGTCCGTCTGCCGTTTTTTCGTCCTTTCGATTCACTAGACGATGCGCTGTCTAATGATTCCGAACCGCTTTCCATTTAAAAAAAAAATTCAACTAAATATGCATATCATTAGCATACAAATGGTTAGGTATATATGTGTGTATGATCGCATGCATGCAGAGCCGTAGAAGAACATTGGTGACTAATAACAATACTTGTACGTAAACGACTAAGAGCTTAAGACATATATTAGTCGTAAGTGTAACACGAAGTTGTGACTATAGTTTTCATCTAGATGGTACGTATAGTACGAAGTTAGGTATATATGACACGAACATGAAATCAATCGGGCAAATGTTACAACGTGTTGAGATGTTATTGGAAGTGCAATTAGGTAATTCTATTTATAGCATGCCCTCACAATTACCAACATGCCATTCTAAGTATTGCTTCAAGACATTGCATTGGATAGTTACTCATCGACTAAGATGGAACAACAATTCAACCTAACTATGCATGTTTTTATAGGAAGATAAATGTAAAGTTGAATGAATCGAGTCTAATTAAGTCGGACTTGAAGTTTAATCGAATTTTAAAATATGTTTGTATTTACCTTGTTTAGAGAATGAACGAGTTTACTGTCGTAGATATGATTTTCCAATCAACCATTATGAATTGGGCAATCGTTATTTTATAAGTTTTTTTAAAAAAAAAGAATTTGTAGGTGTAAGATGAAAATTAATTATCCGAATTTGTATATGTAAGATGAAAATCTTATTTTTAAAATATATCTATATATTTATCTCATTTTTATAAAATAATCGAGTTTGCGGTGAATTTTTTCAATCCGACTCGGATTAATATCCTATCTAGATATGCTCTCCCGATTCAAAATATTACGAATTGGACAATTGATATTTTATATTTTTCCTTCTATAATAACATTATATCCGTATTTTCTTAATATCCGAATTATAGTAAATGAAATCTAATATTGGAAATAATATATATAAGTTTGTACACCTTTGCCTAGCTAGTATCGAAATTAAAATGACCTATTTTTTTATTTTTGGAAAACGGAAAGCGGTTAGGGAGGAGGTAGTCCATCCTAAATCATCCTTACGGATGAGAACACGAAGTTCGAAATCGTAAAAAAAAGATGTATTGGGGTTCGAAATTTCCAAATGGGTCAGTCGGTCAGCAACACAGTTTATTTCTCTGAAAACATGCCTGATGTGGACTTTGTCAAAGGAAAAGAGGTCAAATCTGGAGTAGGAAATAATCATCTCGATCTCCCACGGACAACTCCACAAACACTAGAGAGCTTTGATAACGCAAATATTATCACCCTTGATTTCGATCTTTTTTATCTTTAATTTGATACCCTCTTGAACGCCCGATCTGAGAGCATAAGCTTCAACTTTTATTACCGAGTCAAATTGATTTTTTGTCGCATCGAGGCTTGCAACCTCACCCTTGTGATTTCGAATTATAAAGTCAATAGATGTTATTCCTAAATCTAGTTTAGATCAACAAAATGAAATTTGTGGAAATTAGGTTTTGGTTTAACCTATTAAATATTGTGTTTCTTCTTTTTGAGAGCGTTGAAATCTTTTTGGTGTTGTTTTATATTGTAATCGTCTTCATTAAAATGATCTTATTGTTTTAACACTAAACAAAAATATAATTTCCTTTTTTTACTTTTACATGTTAAATCAAAATATAATTTATAAGAATAATAATATTTAAATATATTAGGTGATGTTTGAAACTCCTTTAGGCGAATTGACTTGCTAGGGTCCTCATGATATTGAAATAAATTGTCGGTAGGATTCTATTGATTAATTATTAGGACTGCATATCATCAATGACATTAAATATTGCAATATCATATATTTTTCAAATGAAAACAATCGGGAATAACAATTTGTCATCATAAAATTTAATTTTTTTTAAAGGTATTAACTCTATATCGTGATAAATGCATTGGTAAATGTTTTGTGATGAATGACGACCATCAATACTCTTGCATCGCACAAGCTAGGTTATAATATTTCATGTTCACACACACACATATATATATATATATATATATCAAACCGTAGACCGAATCGGGATTGGACCGTAACGGTCCGGTCCGGTTCCGAGTTGAACCGGTTTGTACCTAAATTGTGCAATTTTGAATATTTCGGACCGGACCGGAGCGGTTTGTACCTAAATGGTGCAATTTTGATGAGGTTTTCCGGTCCAAAACCGGCCGGAATGGACCGGATCGGACCGAACTGACCGGAAATCCGTAGTTTACGGTCCAACCCGGGTTACGATTTTATACGGTCCAAAATCCGGACCAGACCGTAATCCGGATTTTCAAAAACCCTGGACCGTAACCGATCCGATTTTCCGGTCCGGTCCAATTTTGCACGGTCCTAGAGTTAGGAATGAAGTCGTCCTTAGATCCAAAACGGGTTTTCGTTGTCATTTGTGTGCTTCTTTACTATTTCAGGCTTTCAGCTACTCTAAGACTTGGTTGTCAAATAATATATTTAGGGTTTCGATAATATATAATATATGGCAAGTTCAAGTTAAAGAGGATTTTAGTGTCAAAAGTAGGAAAAATCCACAACCATTAAATCAAGTAACAATTGTTTGCGTAAAAACTATTCAACTATATAATTAATTATCCAAACCGAACCTACAAACAAGTCCATCCTAAAACCAGTTAATAGAAGAAATAGTCATAAAACTCATATTTTAAATTCATGTAGTATCATATTATCGATGTGGAACATTACACACATTAAACATACAATAATTTAAAAAAAAAACATAATTTTTGTATAAAATATTGTAAATTTGTGTATTATTATTTATTTATTTATAATTAAATTCCATTATTTTTCATATTCCTCTCAACATCTCACTACTATTACCATGAAAATTTGGTGGAACACTTTGCATACTCTAGAAACCAATGATTAAAGATAAAAAGGTCAAAGCAAACTTAATCAAAATACTTTTGATTTGCTTTGAAGTTTAACCAAATTCAAGTTTTTTGTTTTCATTATCTTTCTTCTATAAAAGAATCTTATTTGGGACCATAATGATATATTGTCTTTAAGCAAAGTGACACTGCAATCTATTTTTATATTTTTTTAAAATATAATTTGTCCATCTGTAATTTTCTGATACAACAACATATTGAACAAGAATGTCATCTTGATTTCTTTTGTATTTAAATATGAAAATAAACCTCTTAAATTAAGCCACGTGGTTAATGTGTTTTTTATTGGCTTAATGTTAGGTGAAAAGTATGCATTAAACTAATAAACCATGGGAAGCACACCTGAAATTATAACACTTTGTATTAGTTTTAGGGTCGGTTTGGTTTTAACCTCATAATTGGAAATGAAATGGAAACGAATCTAGTTCATATATATATATATATATATATATATATATATATATATATATATATATATATATATATATATATATATATATAATTATGAAAGTTTTGGAATCATTCCTTGTGGTTTGAAGTAATTGTAGTTGAATTTGATTACTTTTGAGGGCATGTTTGGTTTTAACTCCGGAATCGGAAACGGAATGAAAACGAATCTAATCCATATATATATATATATATATATATATATATATTTATAAAAATTTTTGGAATCATTCCTTGTGGTTTGAAGTAATTTGAGTTGAATTTGATTACTTTTGATACCCTATAGGAAAACAAAATGTGGATAAGCAAGTGTATTTTGCACGAAACCACAAAGAATGATACCATAAAATTTTATGAATAAAAATATACATATGGACTAAATTCGTTTTCATTCAATTTCTGTTTTTTGAGTTGGAACCAAACGAGGCCTTAATGTATTTTAGTTTAATTTGATTTATAAAAATATATAGATCCAGAAGGACATTCGTGTATATGCAACCGACAAAATTATAATAGGAAGTTGGACCAACCCTTTGTCACATATACGTTTATAATATATAATATAATATAATATAATTGTACTTATAATATTCGCATGTAATTACTTAAGTCTCGTTATTTTAACCCATTTATAAGGAAATAAAACAAGACAAATAAGATATAATAATTGAATGAGGGAATTTGATCAAATACATTATGTATGAGGGATGTATTTTGGTGAGAACAGAAATAATAACAAATATAGGTATTGGATAGTAATCGTGGATATTTGAACCTTACCTTATAGTTTTGAGTTCGATTCATATCATCCACTATACATTTAGGGGCCGTTTAGTTCTAAGTCCGGAAACAGAATGGAAACGAATTTAGTCCATATGTATATCCATATACATGAAATTCTATGAAATCATTCCTTGTATTTACATGCAAAATGCACTTGTCTCCCCATATTTTGTTACCCTATAGGGTATCAAAAGTAATCAAATTCAACTTCAATTATTTCAAATCACAACGAATGATTCCAACAACTTTCATGAACAATGATATACATATTGACTAGATTCGTTTCCATTCCGTTTCCAATTCCGAAGTTCAAACCAAACGGGCCCTTAACATATTTCTACATGTTTTGTGTTTCATACATTGCCCAACTTTTACGGTTAACACATATTTTAAATAAATTGAAGTAGTTTAACAATCGTGAACATTTGAATCTCTTGTGTCATACCTCGCCCAACTGGCTTGGGAGACAGAGCTCAATGGTCCGGACGGACCTATTTTTTGTGTCATACCCCATCCATTTTCTCGGGCAGGCTGACGATCAGCCCACATTTACCTAGGTCTAGACGCACATATATGACGCTTGTCGCTGGATCAAACGCATTCAACGACTGTACTTTCGATCTTACTTCTCACATTAATAACCGTTCTCATTCAATCATTTTCGTTTTAAAGAGTAAAATATGTAATATTTATTAATACACTAAAATTTTAAAAATGTGTATAAAAATAATAGTAAAATGTTTAGAGCTATATTGAAATATAAGAAATAATATTTTGAAAATATAAGTAATAAAGGGAAAGTTATATATAAATTTCGGTGAGTAATTAAGAAGGCAATGTTGATCTAATGTTTGTTTATCAAAACGAAGACAGCCAGGTCAGCGCAATTATTTGGTCAAACTGTACAAGTGCCATTAAAAGCGACTGGGCTGGCCTAGATTGCTTAATGGGCCCATCGAGTCTATTTGGGCCCAATTCTATCATATCGCTGTTGGCCCAAATTCGCATACGGCCCAGATATGAGCTGCTGTACACCCAACAAATGATCCACATATTTAGTGAGACTACTCTAGTCCAAATTCTAAGTTGAATATGAACGTTTTAAAACTCATTTAAAGTTTAGATTTTCAACTCGGGATCGGTTCGTTCATAAATGTGTTGAGCTTGAAACTCGGTTGTTTTGGCTAGAATAACACTATAATCTTTATATTCGTCGAACTACTCGATATCGACTTGGAAAAAGGTCGACTCGTTTACTTCTTATTCGAGACGAACATTAACACATTTTAAAGCTCGTTAAAACTCATTTAAAGTTTATACTTTCAACTCAGGATCTGTTCATTCACAAACATGTCGAGCTTGATCGTGACGATGCCCGACTTGTTATGCTAAAATTCGATTTGTTTGGCTTGAATAACAATATAAGATCGTTATATTCATCGAGCTATTCAATCTCGACTCGGAAATAGGTCGGGCTCGTTCACTTTAATCAGGATGAACGTGAACATTTTAAAGCTCGCGAAAAATTAGCCATTCTCATTTATAAGTTGATAAGGGTTTTGCGTGGTTTAAACGTTTGATAACTCACAAGTGGGCCCAACACTAGCTTACGTGGACATGGAACAGCCAATCAGCTCTCGCCAAACACGTCATAAAAAATGTTGAAAATCAACGAAGACTGGACTGGAGTCTCTGAAAAAGAAACAATGAAACAGATGAGAAATTCACAACGACGTCGTTTATGCAATTGTGTTGTAGTCTTTTAGACCTGCTTCTCTACTCTCCTCTCTTAATTTTCTCTTTGAGAGTTCGACAATGGCGAAAGGAGCAAAGTTGTCATGGGCGTTAGGATTATCAGTACTACTAGCAATCTCGTCATGGATATCAATGGTGGAAGGTTTGAAGACGCCAGAAGTGTTTGCGAGAAAGGAGGACATCCCTTATATCAAATGTCAGGTCTGTGAAAAAATAGCTTCAGAGTTTTACAACCAGGTTCAGAGAAAGCAATCTCAGATCTCTCCTAAAAAGGTAACTTCTTTCATTCTCTATGAATTCATGAACCCGCAATGGAAGATTGAATTTTGTTTTGGGAAATTGTATTTGTGCAGATCTCGGAGTATCAGATTATTGAGATGGCTGAGAATTTGTGTAATTTGAAAAAGGAAGAAGGTGATTGGCTTTTGAAAATTGATATTGTTGAGCAAGGAAACAAGCTGGAGGTAAGAAAATGTATTTATATTGCTTCAATTAGTTTGTTTTCTACTTGGTAATGTTAGAAGCTTTGTTAGGATTTTATGATTTTATGATTTAAAGAGGAACAGAAATAGCCATTGTGCTCTTTATGGCAAATCTTTTTGCATCAAAGAGAGGAACCGCTGTTTGATAGATCCATGATTATTAGTTGAGTGGAAATTGAGTTGGATAAAATCCTTAAATTAAAATCTCAATATTGAATTTGAATGTAGTTATGGAAGGTGAAAGTCGAAGATTTTTAGGAATAAGAAATATGCCTCATCACCTCCTATGTCATTTGGGTTCTGAATAATTCATTTTGATGGGCAAGTATTGATCCACCAATTTGATAACTTGACACTAAATGTTCTAAATACTTGTTGGTTTCAGCTTGTTGATCAGGCTGTTGAAGGGCAATGCAACTCCGAGTGCAAGACGATTGAAAGAGCTTGCCAAGAGGTTAGTTTATGTTCTTTTGTCCCTGATATTCTTTCAGCGCCATATATGAAATAAGTCATTTTCTGTACAGGTCTATAATATGTGAAATAGACTTCATTAGGACTGATCCCCCTACACAAATGCTCATTTGAATACTAATAATAGCTAAGTACAAGAAGTAACCACTGACCACAATAATCATTATTATTCATTCTCTGAAATATGTCAGAACCAGTTTGCAGTTAACCATATTCACTAAACATTATTTTCTATCCAAATTTGAGTTCTTGAAGTTATCTTATCTTACTGTGTAACTTGTGGATGCAGGTTGTCGGGTATTCCGACACTGATCTTGCTGAATATCTGTACAAGAAAAAGCCTCAGCTAGAAGATCTAGTTAACTATCTTTGCAAGGACCTCACTGAATCATGCAATAAAAAGCCCCCTCCAGTACCAAAGGCAACACTCCTACTACTTAAGCTTCGTATTTGACTTGAGTGATTAATATTGGTATCTTAATTCTTAATGCTAATTTATGACTGCCTTCACTGCTGAGTGAATTGGATGAAGTACATGGTAAAAATCAGCTAATATAAACACAATTTATAGCATGCTGTCATTCTTTATAACCACGTGCTGATCTTCATAATTGTTCCTTGTACAAAGAAGACAGACATTAAACTTAATCCAATGAGCTGGGAAGTCTGGACCATTGGGAATTGATTCTTTAGACCAGTAGCTGATCTGTACTTTGTTTATATTTTCTCAGTGATTATTCTGTTTTAGCAATTAGTAGATAATCATATAAATTGTTGTCCTAGTTGTGTTCTTTTACTTTGCTTACAAAGTTTCAGCTACAAGCTTATAGCTATTTGTATATGAGAGAAAATCCATTTTTTGCATTTAAAAGCTATGAAGCCTGCATGGTAACTCCATTTCTGTTACAAGATTGATAGATTATCCTACAGAGTACAGACAACAGCTAATCCCGTGTTTTTGAACCTTATGACGTTCAGGATAGGAAACCAGGAGAACCATTTATTCCAAAACCGACTAAAGAGATTGAAATGGAAAAGATGATGCGTAGCATGGAGGTAACATTTACATTTTAATTGAGCGAAGACAGTGGTATCAAAATTTGTCTTGGCTCTTGCTTCTTTGAATCTCATCCTCTTGTTTGAATGTTTGCATTAGGGTATGCCTGGGGCTCCTGGAATGAAGATGTACTCCAGGGAAGAGCTAATGAACATGAATAAATTTGGTAATGAGGATGCTGATGAAGATGACGACGATGAGGACAATTTCCAATCAAATCTGGTATGTTTACAACTGTGCACAATCTTTTTGCTTTGTATGCAATTGGTGTGGTCTTCTTTAGTAGCATTGCCCTAATTTTAGGCCATGGATTTCTGTATGACTCCAACTTCCAAGTCAGTAGTCAATGTCAATCCTGATACATTTCCGGCGCCATTAGCGGGTAACTATGGCTCAAGTAGTTACCCATGATTGGTGCAGGCATGTCATGTGATTAGGGTCTATTTAGCATTTCAATAACCACACAATTTTCTGAGTTAGTTTTTAAAGATTTTAACAGCACATTACGTGACAGGGGAAAGTTCTTAGAGAGAAAGAAAGCAAGAAGACTGACTGGAAGGAGAAAGTGACGAAACAGATAACGAGTGCAGGACAGACGTTGAAGAGACACGCGAATAAGGTATCTAACAAGGTACGACAATGGTGGAGGGCGAAGAAGACAGCTTCTTCAAAGAAGAAAACTACAAGCACCAAGGCAGATCTTTAGGACTAAACATTTTAGTTGTCTCAAAAATTATGTGTTGTATTACTCTCTTAGAACTACTCTTAAGATAAGTGAGCTGAGTTTTTTTTTCTTTTCACGAAATTTAAATTGAAGGAGAGCAATGTAGGAAACAGTTTGTCAATGAGCAAATACCATGACTGATAGAATAAAAGGATACACGACACAGCTTTTGTTAAGAAATTGGTCATATTTACAATATACCAATCAGTTTATTATCTTTTTTTTAAAGGCCACCCCCCTTTTGTAACTAAAATGTTTCAAAAACCTAAACATAACCCAATTGGAAGACCATACAATTGGATTGGAATGGCTAATGCCGTTTTACGTCCGACTCGGATATTTCATGACTCGGGTATTTCATGACCCAATTGGAAGACCCTTTCGATGTCCGAATCGGGTATTTCATGACCCAATTGGAAGACCCTTTCGATATCAGTTTCGCCACGAATGGGGTATTTCGTGACCCAATTGAAAAGGGTAACGTCCGAATCGGGTATTTCTTGACCCAATTGGAAGACCCTTTCGATATCAGTTTCGCCACGAATCGGGTATTTCGTGACCCAATTGAAAAGGGTAACGTCCGAATCGGGTATTTCTTGACCCAATTGGAAGACCCTTTCGATATCAGTTTCGCCACGAATCGGGTATTTCGTGACCCAATTGAAAAGGTAACGTCCGAATCGGGTATTTCTTGACCCAATTGGAAGACCCTTTCGATATCACAAACAGATATTTCGTGACCCAATTGGAAGACCCTTTCGGTATCCGTTTATCCACGTATAAATGTATATTTTATTTTGAGTTCAGGTATGCCAAATAATCCGAAAATGTCTCCTAAATTTATTTTCTCCAAGAAAGTATAAAAACCGCTCAAAAGAAGCTGAACAAAAGTTAGGGACAAAGCAGGTCGTTTTATTAGTTACTTGAGGGAAAGGAAAGAGAGACAGAGAAGATTAATTTTCAGACAGAAATGGGGTTTTCCGGCATTGCATATATTTTTCCGGTGGCATTATCTCTCCTCCTCGTCGCCGTTTCTTCCGAAAACGACCCACCGGTACTAATTCATTCATCACAATTTCGAATCTTTTGTATTTTCCATATTCCAATTTGACTAATAATCCATCGACTTTTCCCAAAATTGTTAGCTCTGTAGCAGGATCTGTCTTGAGGTGGACTGTGACAGTAAGTCTTCTCGTTCAATTGAGGTTATGTTGTTCTCCGATCTAGAGCTTTTGTTAATAATCTGATGAGATTAGATTCTGATTATGCAAATTCAGATCTTAGATTTTCGAATTTTGTTGTCCGGTTGTGTTTAGGGTTTTGTTGTCATGCGAATTGAGATCTCATTGTTTTTTTTTCCTTTATTGGATTTGATTCTCAGCTATGGGGATTAAGTACGGGAAGTATTGTGGAGTAGGGCATACTGGTTGCAATGGCGAGGTGCCTTGTGATGATCTCGATGCTTGCTGTCAAGTTCATGACGACTGCGTTGGGAAGCATGGTAAGCTTCTTCTTCTTAACTTTTAATCTGAATTTCTGTAATGGAATTGGTAATATTGGTACTTGTGGTGAAGGATTTCAAAGACGTAGACTGTTTTAGGTGCATGAACATAATCTGCAGTATCATACTCAATGAACAGATTGTTTGAAAAAATGGGGAAGAAGATGATCTGTATTTCTGGCTTGTAACAAACGATACTCTAACAAAGACTCAAAGAGGCTTGTATCATCAAATCTATGTTAAATGTGTGGAGATGTGTCTCATTTCGACAATATTAAACCCGACGGATAGCAGGTCCGATTCGGGTCTCATTATCCCTGAGTTTGGGTTGGCTTTATCTAACCCAATTCTTCCAATTAACATTGCAGAACATGATTCATCATTTGGTTGCTTTCTGGCTTTTGATTACAACCAGGAAACAAATTTAGTTTTCGATTTCAACTTACAAACCGATCTGCAAGTAAACATGTTCCTTCTTTCCTTGATGATTTTGTTGTGACTTGAACATTTCAGGCATGACAAATGTGAAATGCCATGAGAAGTTCAAAAAATGTGTGAAGAAGGTGCATAAAGAGGGAAAACCCGGATTTTCGAAGATTTGTACTTATGATATAGCTGCATCAACTATGGTGAAAGGCATGGACCTCGCCATTTTAATGAGCCAATGGGCGACTGATGCCCACGAGCTCTAAGGCATACAGTTAGAGGCAAAGCTTGTAGAGAAACTGATTGAGCATTCATAGTAAGTTCCATTTTTTCTCCATCCTTTTCTGGGCATTGGATATGATGAATAGAGATAGTTGAATGAATAACAGGAAGTAAGATAAATGACTTCTGCATATTCTGAACATTCACTGGTCTATTGCCACCAATTTTGGATCTTTACACTAATATTAAGCTCTTTTTGTGATTCTTTCTATTTGGTTTGATTGTTTTTGTTGTTTTGCCACTAAAATTGGGTCTTGTTCTTAGACTATTACCAAGAACACGAATTTGTAGAGATCATTCTGTGTTTCGAATATGAGACTATACATAAAGAGATGTAAAAAAACACAAGTTCTAACTTGATTACAAACAATTACACAAAGCTACAATCATGCTTGACATGCCACAAAACACAAGTTGTAACTCGATTACAAACGATTACGTAAAGCTACAATCATACTTGACATGCAACAAAACACAAGTTGTAACTCGATTACAAACAAGTTCATAATATCATGTTTAAGCCTCGCAAGAAGCCTCATTTGCAGCTACATTAACTTCAATTTCATTCATGTACTTGGCGATTTCAAACAACAATTCCGATTTCTGCTTCCTCTTCTTCTCGAGACATTGCGAATGTGTGACTTCATGAATGCTCATAACATTTTGGTAGCGAATCGTCAATCTTATGCAACTCCCAATCTCTTCTATAGTCATAGTGATTGCTTCTTCAAATTTTTGGCCGTTGTTGTACTTGAAAAACCTAATTATAAATGCATAAAGAAATGGTCTACTTGTAGCTTTATGATAGAGATAGAGTTGTAGTATACATATGTTGTGATAGAAAAGTTGGTTCTTACTTGGTTATTTTGTCTTTGAGAGTGACAAAATTGTTCTTGCAACAACCATCTAGTTTCAACTCCACACAATCTTTCGGATCCGGTTCACCTTTGAGATTGATGATTGATTTCGTAGCTAAAGTCGAGTTTGGATACAATGTTTGCTCTTTTGTCGCGATCAATATGAATGTTGTTGTCAATACGCCCATACGTTTAACCTCCAACTGCAAATATTATTATCACATATGACGTCATGTTTTAAGGTCATTCAATTTAGTTCACTTGGACGAAATTGTCAATGAGTCAAGACTAGAGAACGAACCATTTTGATACCACGAAAGAATCATAGAGGAACATGTACATAGTACGTACTAACCTCTAACCCGTCAATGATGCATAGGTCGCCAACATCAAACGGATGGTTAATGAACGAGAAAATGACTCCTTCAAAAGTCTTTTTGCAAGTGTCTCCGATTATAAAAGTAGCCGCTAGAAAGGGAGACGCTATAAGAACAAGGATTTTGTTGGTCGCGATATCCGTGAGAAGAAGCCAAGCGACAATGGCGAGGGCCGTGAAGATGAGAGTTATAACCTTGTTCAATACCTCCACCACCTCCACCGCATCCGAGAGTGTATGTCCAAGTGCTACACAATTTTTATGAGCCCTTACCTAACCATTTCAAGAAAGAATCGACAAATTTTAGAAGGAGCAGTTCACCAAACTTATATACGAGCTCATTGTCATGCCCTAAACAACTTACCATCGATTTTTCGAAATTCTCATATGAGATTTGATACGAATCATCTAGTAGATGCTCTCTACTCAAATCAAAGCACAAGAGCTTTGCATCATCCTCCCCCAAGTCGAATTTTTTGAGATTCAAGATTGTTATGTCCCTACTCATACATATAAACACAAAACTTGATCATAAGTATATGCTATTCATTACCAAATTCATAATCATATGATCAAGGAAGTGTTAAGTTACTTGGGATCATTGCTTGTATCCACGACCTTGCACTTGACCAAAACATCCGATGTTCCGTCATCCTCACGCGAAGACACCTTCGAAAGATTGATGAAGTACTCGGCCATGAGCTTGATATCGTACATGTTTATGCCCTCATAGAACTTCCCTCGCTCGATGTGTTGATTGTTCTTAGCTTTCTTCTTTTCTTCTTCCCTTTCGTTAGTTGTTTTGTTCGTCAAACTATCTTTGTTATCAATGGCTGGAGTTATTTCTTCAAGCTTGGTCTTGGTGTCATCACTTGGCGGCGCCATTGGAAGCTGCAAAGTCCATGAATGCAGACAGGGTCTAAGTTACAAATACATATATGTAGAGCTACTATTCGAGTAGAATGAACCAAGTTTTAATATGCTTTGTTTAGCTCGTTTAGAACCGAATCAAGTTCAAGTCCAACCCATATGTTAATTCATCCAGGTTAAAAGTGTGCTTATACTCAGACTTGTTTTTCAATAAGTCAACGAGCTCATACCAAACTTTTTTAGTGTTGTCCTCGGCTTGTGTAGAACAACCCCACCAAGCTTAATTAAGTCAAACACAAATTTCAGTGGAGTTTAAAATATACCCGTACTTGGATTGTTCAGTAAGTGATCAAGTTCAGATAGGAAAATTTTCGAGCTTGAGTAGCTCGACTCATCTAACCCTATTGGAGATTGACTTGTTTTATTTAGTCATCAATTTGAGTCGAACAAGCCAAGATTTTATATGTACATGTTCGGCTAGTATAGACTCAAGCCGAACCTTATTTAGTAACTGGCCTAAATGAAACCGAGCTTTTTCAAGAACAATTCAGATCAAGTTCAAGTAGTTCGACTCATTTAGAATTGAGTCGAGCCTTATTTAGTAAATGACCGAAATGAAACCGAGCTTTTCCTAGAACAACCCAGATCGAGTTCAAGTAGTTCAGCTCATTTAGACTCGAGTCAAACCTTATTTAGTAATTGACCGAAATGAAACCGAGCTTTTACATGAACAACCCAGATCAAGTTCACGTAGTTCGGCTCATTTAGAACTAAATCGAGCCGATACTTATATAGTAAATCAACGAACTCAAACCGAGGTTTTCCAAGACCAACCCAGATCAAGTTCGGTTCAAGTAGTTTGACTCATACAACAACCGATAGATAGATGTTCATGAAGAGAGAGAGAGGGAGATAAATTTACCTGATTTCCTGCTTTGTCTTGTTGAACTTGTTCCAACTTCCTTCTAGGTCTAAAAATCTCCAAATCCTTCTTATCCCACCCACATATATGTCCAAGAAAGTAAAGCTGAAACCCAGCACTCAAAATCCTCTCTTCAAACCTCTTATACACAGCACTCATTTCCCACACAAGCAACAACACACTCTTCATCATCCACAACACACATCCAACCGCAACTGTAGCAAACGTCCACGTCCCCACATGAATCACCCAATCCTTATCAGGCTTCTTCGTCTTCAACCCATCATTCGTCTTCAAATAAAAAACCCACGTCACCAAAACCGCCATTGAATGCACCACCAAGTTCACACTCACTCTAACCCCTTGCATGAAGTAACTACAATTCTTCCTACCCATATACCAAGGAAACGACCGGAGAACGCATCCGACGAACGACGTGATGAGGCTCGTGATGTGATATCCGCAGAAGATCATGGTGACGAGTAACGTCCATTTCCAGAGATATGATCCTAATAGGGTTTTTCTTCTTAGGGTTGGGATTGAGAAGTTGAGTATGAACCAAATGAAGATGATTACTGTCAGACGAGCTCTGACGAATTTAAGGTTGTTTAGGAAGTCGTCGGCGGTATCCATTGCCGATGAGACCTTTTCGTAAAATGACTGAGGGTGGTCGGAGCTAGGGTTCCGGCGTTTTTTGGGGGTTTTGACGCCGCAGAGTAGTCTGGCGGCGAGGGAGTAGATTATGAAGAATGGGAAGAAGATCATGTAGAAGATGATGAGGAAAATTCCTGCTATGCACATCCAATTTTCACATGATTTATTGTTTGATGGTTTTGTTGTGTTCTTTGGTTTGGGCTCTAAATCTGGGATTTGTATAGTTGAGCTTTCGGACATGATTAAGGATTGTTGGTTTACGTTAATTGAATGTGATTAAGGTTTTATAATGAAGATCTAGTACTGAAATAGTGAAATGGATTTATGTGATGGGCCCATTATACATTTTGTTTTTGTTAAATTCCACCGACCTCGGTTTCGTGTATATGATCACAGTCCGACATTCAATTGACAATAGAAAGAATAGACCGACGATTTCTTACATTAGACTCGTAATCTCTCAATTCAATCAAATTTACATGATTGACTTTGAGAACTAGCCACCACACATCTTTTATATATCATTTGGTTTTGATCATTTTGAGAGGTTACATTCGCGTTTCAAACGTGTTTTATTGATACTAATAAAATGGGCTAACTAGTCGGCATACGAGATCTCCTGACTACTTAAATCACAAAGTAACCCTCAAAAAAGTCCCTCAATACACGACAAACGAAAGTCAGGTTTAAAGATAATACGCAGTATAATTAGTCTCACATTAGACATGTTACAGCTAAATAAACCAACTTTCTTCTAATAAAGCTTTGATACTGACCGACAAAACTAGCAAACGGATAACACCGAGTTACTGACTTACCTCCCTCCTATATACATCCAACGATATTATAATCAAGATCTTAACGTTACAATAACAAGAGTCGTCTACATACAAACTTAACAATAGTAATAATCTCAAACATATTGATCAAGTGAAGTTTGTTTAAGCTTATTTTGCAATTATTGGTACTAATACTAATACATAATGACCTAACCAATGTTATATTTGATCACGAGGTTAATTCATTTTATAATGACCAACAATTAAATACTTTGCATAGTGGTTGGCATGGCAAGTCTTTGTCTAATTATATTACTTGCAAGCTTTCATTTTTTTTAATTACAAATATAAAGCAAGTTGATTTATATGCAAAAGAAAGATTTTAACTAAATTATCTATTTAGAGCAAGAAATTGACTACATTATCTTCCGACACTACCTCGTATTTTTTTAAGGTTTCACAATGGTTTAGATTCATTAAACAAGCAAAATCTTACTTTACGTAGCACTCGATACCGTAAATTACGGTGATAAATTGAAGAGCTTTCACGCGTATTATAATTTACCCACGTGTTAAATTCATATTAATAATAATAGTTTCACGTGTGTAATTTTACCCACTTATCATTTTTTTGTAATAATAAATTATCTATCATAATTCTTGTAAGTAAGCTCATCTTATATGATATAAATTATAAAATTGAACCACCTATGATCATTTTTGTATGAAATATTAGATTATGACTAAAATATATCCAACTAATCAATTAAAAAATCAGTATTTCTATTATAATTTATTAAAATACTGCCTTTTTATAATCGTATTTTTGAAATAAAATAATATATGAAATTGATAGTATAAAACTTATTTTTTAATTTTATAAAATAGTTAGTTTTGTTTGGTTATACAAGAATCAATTTATAATATTATAAAAAAATAAGTCTTTTATTGTAAGAAAAAAGTTAAGTATATTTTATGACTATGTTTTATATTGTTATTATAATAGATATATTTATAAAAATAATTAAATTCGCTAATTGATACTTTGATAAATAAATAATTAAATTTAATAAATTGAGTAAAAAAATATATTTTAGTAGTTTCACACAACTTTTCTTACAAAATGGTTATTGAGAATTAAATTTAGTAAATTATACCATATAAGATGGTTTTTATTAAAAAACTTAAAACATAGTTTGTAAAAATATTACAATGTATATTTTTCGAAAAAAATTTAAATTGAAAATAGATAATTGTTTGATAAAAAAAAGGTTTCAAATTTAACATTGTTATATTAATAATTAATAGAAAAGCACATGATGAAGACTTTAAACCTAATTCGTTGACCACAAGTTAATTACGTCACGCATACGTGATTATGATTACATCACGCATACATGATGCTAATTATGTCATTAGCGAGTAATTACAGGCCCAAAGAGATTATATATAACTAACCCAAACCAAGCCCACTTCTGCAATCATTCAACAGAGATCGATCGATGACAATTGAGTTGTAATATTTTGATCATTGATCCGTTAAAAATGACAAAATAAAAGATTACTAATAGTTATTATACGAGTTGATCTAATAAAAAAAGGTTTGAGTTCGATCAATCACTCTTTAAAACGAGTTCTAAATTTAGATTCGGTTCAAACACGGTTCGTTAACAAAAAAAAAAAAAAGAATATGAGTGCGTCAAAGTTTGGTTCGATACTTGAATAACAATAAGGTTGATATATGAACTGAACTGTTGAGTTCGTCTCAAACTCAAATAGTTCGAGATGAATTTAAGGGTAAAAAAATTAAAATATTTTTTCTTTCTAAAATGTCCATCTCTGAATGATAGAAGGGTATTCCTCGAAAATATTGTAGTACAAGAACAGCATCCGAAAACTGGAAAATCTTTTGACGTAATTCGTAAACTCTAAAATATAGGAACACCGACATTTTAAATTTTTTTGTTCAAATATTGTAGATCCTTGATTGTAACTTGCACAACCGATTACAAACTTGCAATCACTTAATACATATCTGATTCAGATTCCATTGCAAAAGTAGAAAAATACGACTAAACACGTTCTTAAAACACTTATTAAATTAAAAGAACAAAAAAAACTATTTAGTTATCACACGGGATAAAAGGTTTATAGCACTATTAGAAGGGCGTTATCTTAATAATGAGGTGATCTCAATAAACATCGTACGACGTTGAGATGCTAGCATGCATGCAATACTTCCCTTATTCAACGAAATAGTGAGATTTATTATAACTAAATGGTCGGTATTGATCGATCTTCGACATGCTTTGCCGCAAAGGTCTCGGCGACCAACAAAGGAAATGCTATGGTTGCATCACAATGCACCTGCACATTCGTATTTCATATGATCGAGAGAAGTTAGGGCTTGAGGGTTAATTCGAAAAGCGTAAGTTAAGATTAGTACGTAGAGTTTGACCAACTTAATTGGTTCGCTTGTATGTGTTTGTTCTCGATTTTGTTTGGATCTCATTGTATATTTCTCATTTTCGCGATGAAATATAAAGAAAGATTATTTAGTTGAGCGACTTGATACCTTAACAGTCTTGGCAGATCCATTAATCTTCCCCCACGAAATAGCTTCATCGGGACGAGCACCCGAATCCGAACCATCAAACTCTTGAGCTGTATTAATATACACCGCATAATCCGCGCCATTACGCATCATATTAGCGTTGCAAATATGGTGTTTAGGAAGTCCTCCCCCGAGGATTATGATGCCGGTTTTCCTCGGCGCCGCGTAAATTGCTTCTCCATCCATTGCCCTTACATCTACCATTATAGTACATTGATCATAAAAAACACAACCATTAACTTTAGTCATAGCCAATCATTGTATTTCCGAAGATAATGTTATCAAGTCAATTGATTTTAAGATGAAACTTTTGACACGTGGTGAAACTTTGTACAAAATACCAGAATTGGTAGCTAACGAGTCGATTATCGTACCTTGTACAATGTCAATAATCAATCCCGGGTTTCGAAAGGAATGAAAGTAAAGCATGTCTCCGATTGATCCATCAGTAAGCGCAGGGCAAAATACCGGTATGTTATTCTACACAATTATAATACAATTTCATAAGTTTAAATAAGTAATTGAATTGCAAACATCTAACTAAGGTTTTGTATTGTTTTACCTTGTAAGCCCAATAAAGGTACGAGCTTTCATCATTTATCTCTTTTCCTAATCGAGCAATCACCTTTGATGGTGTCCATAACACATTCTGCAAGTTACGGATCGGATTATATAAGTCTCGGATATTCGTAATATAGTTTGTTATCTTTTTTTTCTTCTTTTCTTGAACCGTAATAAATAGATAGGTAGGTAGATAGGTAGAGTATCTACTAGGGGTGAGCATTTACGGATATCCGATTCGAAAGCTCGGATATCCAATTCGACATTCTTAAAAAAGTCCGATCCGAATATGAGATTACCCGGATATCCGATTTGAAGATCCGATCCGGGCATTTATTCTTAGAATAGTCGGATATATCCGATCCGATCCAACTTTTTCCTCTAAACCCCTATCCGTATCCGATGATCCAAAAATACGATATGAGACATTCGGATTGAATACAAGCTAACTGGGTTTCTATTTAGGGGGAAAAGGTTTCCGGATATTATTAAACCGGGTATCCGGTTATAACTCCCTTGTATATAAGTTAAAATTTTCGGTAAAAAAAAATCCACCAACAAGTTCCAATAAATGGATATTATTAAAATCTGAATTCTTAATATATATCTAAGGACATATGTCAAAAGAATTATAATTTAAAAAAAAAAAAACCCAAAAATTAACTCATAAATGGATATTGTCATTTTCTTAGTATATTTTTAGCCTAGCAAGCTTACATAATTCAATTTGGGGCAAATGCAATGCATTTTTCTAATCTATTACAAGTTACAACTTTGATTTAAAATTAAAATAAATTTATTTAAATCATAAATTTGTGCTCACCTTAAGAGATTGTTCTTCCAACATGCGATCAAAAATAGGCATAATCCAGTCCTCAAATTTGCAGTAATTATCATTTGGGACCAACAAATTACCGATCCGATTTAACCCTTTGGATCGCAGTTGAGATCCGGGTAAATGAAAATCACCCTTGTAAGTTGGAGCAATGCATTTTATGAGATCCTCTTCAATCCCCCCTGCTGTAGTAACTATCACATCCACCTGTAAATTTTTAGTAGGTAAAAAAATAATCATATATTGAAAAAATAATATAATATGGGGCTTTTTGAATAATTCCCAATATTAATGTATGTGTAAATTAATTAGATTAAAATATTTTTATACTTTATATATGATTGAAATTTTATTTATTTTTTATTTGAAACCAATTAAAATGATGGTAGATTTTTTTAACAAAATATTGCAATTGATGTTATTTAGTTATTATATAACATAAAATAATGCTAAATCGTAAGTGTATTTTTTCGTTGAACTAAAACCTAATTAAAATGTATTTATAAACAAATTTTGAATAATTTTCTCCAATATTTTGTTGGGTTAATCATGTAAGTATCATGAAAATTTGAGGGTTCTACTTAGAATACATCTTGTTGATTAAAGTTAAAATTGAATATATAACTACAAATTCTTAATAAATCGCTCATAAACCAAATGTTTAATTTACATATTTAAGGGATAATGGATGTTTTATTGTAATTCTAGAAAAAGGGTGTGTGTTTTTATCATTTTTATTTCTTAACATTGTTAATATATAATATTTTGTAATTTTAGAAAAGGATACGTTTGAAATTGCTAATAATTATTATCGGAATGGAATATTTCTGAATCAATAAAAAAAACATGTTTTATTAGCACCTAAAATAAAATGTTAGTGGTCATTTAACGTATATAAAAGTAACATAACCATTTTTTATTTTATTTCTTTCCCACCCTTCTAACCAAACAGAGTAGACATGGGTCCGGTTTCCAAACTGTCGGTTTGTTTATTTTTTTTTTAAAAAAATGGACCAAACCGGCCGGTTTGGTCATCAAACCGTCGGTTAACCGCCAGTTTGGTCCTTAACCGCAGGTTTGGTCCAGTTTTTCATTTTTTAATAAACCGGCTAAACCGCCGGTTTGGATTTATACGGTTTAGGAAAGGCCAAACCTAAACCATCGGTTCGCAAACCTAAACTGACCCATGTCTAAAACAGAGAATTAAAATATTACAATATCTGTTATGACTATTTAAACAATGATATTTATCCATCAAAACCTCATGGGACATATTTTTCAAAACCTCAATTTAACTAAGTGGGATTGTGTAAATTAGGGTACCCTTAAGTGGAATTTGCTGAAACCTTATTAATTACTATCCCAGCTAGAATTTGTCCAAGATTAATTTGAAAAATTCTAATATAATACATAATAATTAGTATTAATCATTTGGGTCTCACCATAGAATGTTGAAGAAGAAAGCGAATGGTCTCCCTAACACCAGAAGAAATAAGATTGGAAGTAAACCCTAAGAAGATCTTGCATTTCACTGACTTTCTGTAATCTTCATCTCTTTCTTCCTCACTGCAATTCTCTGTTGGTACTTCATTTGCAAGCCTCCACTCCAGCTAGAAAAAAACATAACAAAAAAATATAGAAATGTATATGTATGAGGTAGTTATTATGGTGAAAAGTGATAATTTTTCAAATATAATATGTATTTAACGAATTATGTAAAAGGTCAATAGTTTTCATTTGTCTGGTCAAGGTTGACAATGAACGGCTAGGATTACGTATGGTCTAGGGGTGAAGATTGACTTATTTCAGCTGTGAAGAATATGGTAGTTAAATGAGACAAACTACTCGGATTCAGCTTGTAAAACACTCGGTTCGGTATAAGCGAGTTTAGTTTGAGCATACTAATACTCGCTCGTTCAGCTAAATAACACTATTGCTCGAGTTTTTTCACTTTTTAAATCGTTTAAAGTATAGGATAAGCTTGACTCACTTAAACAAGTCGAGCTTCAAGCATGACAATATATACTTGATTGACTCGTATAATAACCCTAGTGGAAAATTCCTTTCACTTTTGAGTTTTGACCATAAGGGTCCTCTCCTAATAAATTGAGATTATTGTGAATGTGAGCGACATGCATGCATCATAACCCCAATATATAAGCTCAATGAAGTTCAGTCCCTCAAAACTTGTTAGTTATATAAGGAGTTGTTCGTCAAACTTATATAGTAAGCTTGATGAACAAGATACTTTGTCAATAATGCATCTTAACAACTATATATACCCGGATCAAAATTTATATACATACCATTTGGTTGACAATATCGATGGCATCTCCGAGGCTAGAGGCCTGGAAGCCACCGGAGACAAAGGACCGAAGAAGTTGCTTATAGCAAACACCATCATTGAAATCATAGCCTTTGATCTCAAGACACTTTCCGGCTAGGGTTTCCGACTTCTTGAACACCGCGGAGTGAGCCGAATCCAGGCCGTTCACGTCCTCCTTGGCTTCTCCCATCGCTAGCACAACTTCAGCTAAGAATGATCAGTTTAAAGATGTAGTCACTAATGAGTGGTGCTATGGACTCACATATTCAGTCCTATAAATAACCAGCCTAGCCAAACGTTATTATTTTTTATGAATAGTATTATGGGCTTGCAATAATGTTTAATGTTGGTGTACATGATTGATCACGTGGATCACGACATGATAATTTATTAAAAAGGCAAAATGGGATAGAAGATATGTTGGTACTGATTCATCAAACCAATGCAATTTAATGGGCTAACTTTGTTATTACTTATAGAGAAATTTCTGATAGTGTCCCTGTGGTTTGGTATTTTTTGTATTTTACCCAGAGTTTTTTTTAGTTTGGATGGTGTCCTTGTGTTTTAGTGTATTCCGAAAAATGTCCAATTCTGTTTAAATTGTGAGGGGATTTCAAGTTATAATATATTTTTTTTAAGTCGTAAGTACAAAATGTTTAGCGTTTTTATCATGTTTTTTTAAAAGAACTTTTTCTCATTCAATTTTTTTTTCATTTTAGTTAACCTCCATTTACAATTTAAACGAAATTGGGCATTTTCCGAAAAATAGTAAAACACAAGGGCATCATCCGAACTAAAAAAAACTTTTGGGCAAAATCCGAAAAACCCCAAACTACAGGGGCACCAACCGGAATTTTCTATATTTCTATAATATAATTTATGTTTTATGGGCTTGTTATCTATTAAGTTGGGAAAATCTCAATTAAACTAATACAATTTATTGTATATTTTAATACTTTAAAGGGTGATTTGAAATGTTATTATTGATTCAACGCCCTTTCGATATAATTAAGCTTATTAAATGAAATGAAATGAATACTTATTTTCACACTTGAATAATAAAACCAAAAGTTGCTGATAGGGTGTCTGTTTGTGTCGGTTGCTCATTAGGAACTTATAATACGTTATATGGTTGGGGACAAACAAATCTGATTATATATTGAGCATGAATTTCACAAAATTATACATGATAGTTTAATTGATATGGTTGATACATCAGTGATTGGTTGACGCTTTTAAATGCTTGGTTAGTGATTACACAATTTACACTTAGGGAAGCCTAGCCTTAAGGGTTGCAAGGTGAGTTGCTGTTCAAAGTCTCATATTTGTAAGATGAAGGCATTTTTCCAAAATCAGGCCAATGAATGAGACCGAGTCAAACCTAATGGCCCGTTTGGTTTTAACACCGGAATGGAAACAAATCTAGTCCATACGTATACCATTGTTCATGAAAGTTTGTGGAATCATTCTTTGTGGTTTGAAGGAATTGGAGTAGAGTTTGATTACTTTTGATACTCTATAGAAAAGCAAGTGCATTTTGCATTAATCCACGAGGAATGATTCCATAAAATTTCATGAATAAAGATATACATATGAATTAAATTCGTTTCCATTTCGTTTTCGTTTCCGAAATTGGAACCAAACGGGCCCTAAGTTTATTCTTGTTTGTACTCGACTGGAAAAAGGTTTGTATATTCAACTTATTTAGCTAAATGAACTAGTCAAAACCAAACCAAGCTTTTTACGAGACAAATTGAAGCCAAGTCAATAGCAAAATGGCTCATTTACACATCTTTAGGAAAGTCAACTCGCTTGGGTCACACCTAAATTTGCTGTTCATACTCAACTTTTATACAAAACTCGAATAGCTCGGCTCATATAGCAACCCTACAATTCATGCAAGATCTCCTAGATATTTTCAGTCAATTACTTCTACCGGGTCAACTTCAACTATGATAAGTTTTGTGGTTCCAAACTAACACAATGTAGGATGTAGATAGGGAAGAGAATAAAGAAAAGAAAAATATGGTTACCAAGTCTCCACGGTCTATGATCTTCATCAAGGATGAATTGCCAAAGAGCATTGCAAAGCAAATAAGTCTACTAAATCATGCACCTTCAACGTATATAAATTTTAAGAAATCTGAAGACATGAAACTTAAAAAGCCTCCTATCCAAGGGATTGTCAACATACCCACACATTAAATGAAATTCAATAGCGTCTTAATGTACAAACATGAAAGTGGCTGGCATCATTCAGCCATGTTCGACAAGGGAGCACGGTGACGTCTGTAGGATCCAACGTCTGAATCAAGAGCAACACGACGACTTTGAAGCAACAGGCTGCCCACGGAGTGGCACAGCTGAAGGTCTAGCAGTGTTGCTTGCCGGTTGGCTTGCTACCCTGTATCATAGAAACATAACCTTGGTAAAACTGAATGTAATGTGTTCTTGAACTCAAACAAGTTATATTTTCATTCACGTAAGGTAAATGGCATATCATCCCACATCATTATCATGATATCATCTATCACATTTAGAAATAATTGAGGTCTGAAAATACATCAGCAAGGCGGCTTTTGCTTTGGACAAGTTCATATTTTCTTGTTTCAAGGGTTCTCTAGATATGCCTTTTATTTGCCATGAGAACAAACTATTTTAGCAGCGCTTCGTCAGGTGGTTAAGGGAGACAGAAAAATGAACTATGTCTTCCCAACACTGGTCACACAACTATATACAGCAAACTGGTAATGCAATAGGATATAAGGACCATTTAGAGAAAGGCAAAGCAGTTGGGACACAAGAACATAGAATGAGTTACATGCCAGAAAAGATCCTATTATGTTTCTAATTATTTCATGAACTGAAGTTTTTTTTTAAAAAAACTAAATCTTGATTCCTATCAGGTCAGCCTCCAATAAAGGACCAAACATGAAAATATGCCTCTATTATGTTCATCATGAAACGAGGAAAAAACATGACCTTTTTTAGGGTAAAACATTTTAACTCATCACCTTTGTCACCGAAACCATTACAAGGTCATGTATGGATAAGAGAAAAATAGCTACTTGAGAGCCAAATGATCATATAGCCAAAACAAATGCAGCAGCAATAGACAACTACAAAAAAAACATTATTTCTGGTATAATCAAGACCATCTGAATGTTATATGGACATAAAAAAGCTGAATCATGCAAGAGAAGAGAAATGGTAGAGCAATGCATGATTATATCTGGAAATTTGAATGCAAAAGAAATTGATCAACACAAGTATGGACATAAAAGGCGTGTGAAGAATGTAACTGCACCATGGGATTCCAAAGACAAGACAAATGAAATCTCATTTACTAGTTCATGCATTGGGACTTGGGAGGGGCAACAAATGGACATCCATTTCAGTCCAAACGATCAACCCTCCAGAGTATGGACTAGGGTAGAGAAGGCGTCTCAAAGTAATAATATCACTGAACTTTTCCAGGTAAACACAGAATTATAAAATGCAAAACATGATACACAATACAGGAAATTCAGAACATCCATATAGTCCCTTTAGCATTATAATTTGGTATTCTGTTTCCTCAATGTGGTAACTTTAGATAAGTGAATGGAATGAGCCAGTTGAAGAATCAAAGGTTCTTACCTTTTCTTGATCTCAGCAGCCATTGTCATAAATGCTTGCTCAACATTGGTTGCATTCTTAGCACTAGTTTCTAAGAAAGGAACTCCAATCTCATCAGCAAATGCCTGTATGATCAAAATTGCTAGTCTTACTCTCAAGGTCAAGATAATGTAAAAAGCAAAGCACACCTTCCACTTTCTCAATTTGCAAAGAAACAAGTACTACACAAAATTGTAAATTCAGAAAAGCGTACTTTTCCAGCTTCGTATGAAACCACTTTGTTGCTAGTTAAATCATTCTTGTTTCCGACCAATAGCTTGACAACATTGTCACTTGCATAGCGGTCAATTTCATTCAGCCATTGCTTGACATTATCAAAGCTCTGTTGGTCTGTGACATCATACACAATCTAGCAGGCCAACCATGATAATAATTAGTAACAGAATGCCACCAATAAGAAATATATCCATCAAAATTCAATCAAAACAACGAAAGGTTTCCCAATTTGGCATGGCCTCTCACTCTCCTTTATGTCTTAACTATGGAAGAGAGTGGTAACTTACTATAATTCCATGGGCACCACGATAGTAACTGCTGGTAATGGTCCTGAAGCGCTCTTGTCCAGCAGTATCCCACTGTATAGGCCAAAAAAATATAACTCAGTGAACTGCATACAGCAATAGAAACCAACACTAGTTCCTCAGTACTTACAATTTGGAGTTTAATGGTCTTCCCATCCTGCTCTACTGTGCGGATTTTCTGTAAAAAGACAATTTATTCAGAAAACCACGGAAATATATGCAAAATAATATCACCAAACTAGGATCAAACTAGTGACAAGATCAAAATAGTGACAGACAAAATGAAGCATGCTTCCCATGCACCACATTAGATGGCATTACTTACAAAATCAACCCCAATGGTACTGATATAACTCTCAACATAAGAATCATCCTGCACAAGACAAAAAAAAAAAAAAGCCTCATCATGAAGATCAATAAAAGTCAAAACAGGAATAAGTCACCATGACAAGGTAATGACCATACCGCAAATCTCAAAAGAAGGCAAGATTTTCCTACGCCGGAATCTCCAATCAGCAACAACTTAAAAAGGTAATCACTGCAGCACAGGTAGCACCTCGTAAGCTCAAGTACCAATCAATCAAGAACACCTCGTAAGCTCAAACATCAATTCATCAACAACAACAGCACAAGAAAACCCTAATTCAAAATCCCATCCATAGCATCAGTACCCATTAGTACAAATGCAATGTATGAACGGAACCGCAACAGTCAAACGGCAAGCAAAATTGAAATAACTCCCTAAAAGAAGATCATCAAATTTAGTAAACGAGACCGAACACAACTCTCGTCTAAAAATAGCTAAATTTCCACAAAAAATTCGTGTATTATACCTCTTGATCAATGGTTCAATTCTACGCCAATCATACTATTAATCAGTCTCCTTACCAAATATATCAAACGCAAAAAACTCGGATAATAATTTAGCTAAAAAGACCAGAACAACATGGATCCAAACAAAAGCCAACACAACACGCAACCGGCAATATCAACTACAACCAAATCAACTCCAATCAAACCACAAATACTGCTCGAGAGAGAGAGATAGGGAGCTTACTATTCGGGATTCATGGCTGAGATGGAGAGATCAAAGACTAACAACACAAAAACGATATCAAACGAAACCCTAGATTCTGATCTCGTAGAACAGGATTGAAATTCGAATCACGGTTAGGAAAATCGAGGATGAAGAGGATAGAAGCTTGATCGATGAAGAGATCTGATGGTGGATTGCGATTAAGACGTGGGATTACGAGAGAGCAGTTGCCTAGCGACGAGCGCAAGAGGGGAGGAGAGAGAAATGGGAATTTGGTCTGGCCCTCTCGGCTACTTTAGGCTACACGGCACAGCAATTTCTTGCTTGGGAAGATTTTCATTTCAGGACACTTTCCAGAAGTATTTACGAAATGGGACCGAATATAATTTGTTATCCACGCCACAAGAAAAGTAGCGTATGGGTGTGTGGTGGTGTGCACGGCTTACTCGTTGTTGAATTTGCCAACTTGTGTTCCCACCGTCGGTCTCCTCTTGCTTTTTTTTTTTTTTTTTTTTTGGTTT